>JAUJYZ010000015.1:567500-970000 GCA_033675265.1 Actinostola sp. cb2023 | reverse complement strand
TTTTCTCACATCTATTGCATAAATGGTGTCCTGAATCTGCGTATGTTGCTTGTGCTTATGTCGCTAGTGAGGACCAGGCTTAACAGTGCTTGTCTTTTCTCACATCTATTGCATAAATGGTGTCCTGAATCTGCGTATGTTTCATGCTTGTGCTTATGTCGCTAGTGAGGACCAGGCTTGACAGTGCTTGTCTTTTCTCACATCTATTGCATAAATGGTGTCCTGAATCTGCGTATGTTGCTTGTGCTTATGTCGCTAGTGAGGACCAGGCTTAACAGTGCTTGTCTTTTCTCACATCTATTGCATAAATGGTGTCCTGAATCTGCGTATGTTTCATGCTTGTGCTTATGTCGCTAGTGAGGACCAGGCTTGACAGTGCTTGTCTTTTCTCACATCTATTGCATAAATGGTGTCCTGAATCTGCGTATGTTGCTTGTGCTTTTGGACACGACACTACGTTATGCAGGCATATCTTTCTGCACATTCAAGTTTGAGGTTTTGGTTTACTGACCATCAGCTGTTTGACAGGTTTAAGCGTTCCATCACAGCGACTCCACCGATAAAGTACAACTTGAATAGCAAGCATTTCTTTATGTACTCGAGAGGGAAAATATCAGGTAACTCATGACCATAATTCGCTTGAACTAATGCGAAATGATATCAACATCACACCATGCAGGAATGTGCACAAAGCACGAGCTATTCGCGTATGAGCAGAATTCTTGATGCATACCATGAATAAATGAATGAAGAAGGGAGGAATGAATGATTAAATGGATGAATGAATAAATGAATGAAGAAGGGAGGAATGAATGATTAAATGGATGAATGAATGAATGAATGAGGAAGGGAGGAATGAATGATTAAATGGATGAATGAATGAATGAATGAATGAATGAGGAAGGGAGGAATGAATGATTAAATGGATGAATGAATGAATGAATGAATGAATGAGGAAGGGAGGAATGAATGATTAAATGGATGAATGAATGATTAAATGCATGAATGAATGAATGAATAAATGAAGAAGGGAAGAATGAATGAATAAATGAATGAATGAGGAAGGGAGGAATGAACGATTAAATGGATGGATGAATGAATGAGTGAATAAATGAAGAAGGGAGGAATGAATGAATAAATGGATGAATGGATGAATAAATGAATGAAGAAGGGAGGAAGGAAGGAATGAAAAGAAGGGATGGCTGTCAAACTAATTCCTTTACCCCTGTATTTTCTAGATAATGGCGGTTTGACGCACCATCTCTGGAAAAGAATATCTAACGGCAAACAACCCATCACATCAAAAGGACCTGTACAACAATCGAATGACTTCATGATAGCAATTCACGGTAACCATAGTAACCACGGTAACCATAGTAACCACGGTAACCATAGTAGCCACGGTAACCATAGTAGCCACGGTAACCATAGTAACCACGGTAACCATAGTAACCACGGTAACCATAGTAACCACGGTAACAACCATAGTAACCACGGTAACCACGGTAACCACAGCCATTTCCCATGAAGCTGTCCTAGTGATGTATACACCTATTTCAAGATCACAACTCATACCCACAATAATAATAAAGTTTTTGTGCATTAAAATCCCTCTCGGTCTAGGTCAGATTTCAGAACCCAACGTTTATTGTGTTCTAGCAGTAATTACTGATGTTTTATTATTTGTTATATATATTCAGCTAGTTTAATGCTTGTGGCGTGGATAGGGTTCGCGTCTGTTGGAATGTTCACTGCTCGTAACATGAAGACGTTGTTTGGCAACCGTACATGTCTCAACGAAAAACTGTGGTTTCAGGTACTTGTATGTCGCTGATACGCTCAATAGAGGTTCCGTTAGAATGTTATTCTTGTTAATTTAAGTGCGCAAAATAGTTTACACACCATCCTTACATTATTATCCTTAAAATCTGCAATTTCTTGCAAATAGCGTCATTTTATAAATCACGCAAGGATTTCGTTGATTCGCGATTGTTACTGTTTCTGAATCCTACTTTTGGTCACTGGGTCACTGGGTGATGGTCACTGGGTGATGGTCACTGGGTGATGGGCACTGGCTGATGGGCACTGGGTGATGGGCACTGGGTGATGGGCACTGGGTGATGGTCACTGGGCGATGGTCACTGGGTGATGGTCACTGGGTGATGGTCACTGGATGATGGTCACTGGGTGATGGGCACTGGGTGATGGGCACTGGGTGATGGTCATTGGGTGATGGGCACTGGGTGATGGGCACTGGGTGATGGGCACTGGGTGATGGGCACTGGGTGATGGGCACTGGGTGATGGGCACTGGGTGATGGGCACTGGGTGATGGGCACTGGGTGATGGGTGATGGGCACTGGGTGATGGGCACTGGGTGATGGGCACTGGGTGATGGGCACTGGGTGATGGGCACTGGGTGACCAGTAATGATGTTTTCCATCCCACGGGAGAGTTTACGGCAAAATAGATGAGAAATGTCGTGACCTATAGTCCACTGTCCCTTGAATGGAAGGTATCCGCCTAATTATCGTTGACATGCAATGTTTACTATTCTCTTACACCAGGTTCATCGTTGTTGCATGGCGCTTACCACTCTGCTTACTATGGCTGGAATAGTGGTTATCTTCGTCTATGCTAAAGGCTGGTCTCAGGTATGTCCACGAACATACTTTACCCAGTGACAGTATGTAGTATACTAATCTTATCATGTACTTCCAGGTTGCTGGATGGCATGCCATTATCGGTATTATGGTGGTTTCCTTGGCAACACTCCAACCTTCCATTGCCTTGTTTAGGCCCAGTCTTAATAGCGACAGGTTAGTACGTACACAGGTAGCCCAAGCTGTGTATCGGTACATTATTATAAGAGAATGTATGTGGATCATGTCAATAAAATCAAAAAGATAATAAAGTTAAAGTAAAATCCTCTATAAAGCCGTCTGTATCTTTTTCAATCATTCATTTATTGTCTGTGAAGATTTGAAGCGATTTGGACGAGAATTGAGCGAGTTATAGCCATTTTAAAATTAGCCCTTATTCTCTTATAATAATGTACTGATACACAGCTTGGGCTTCCTGTGGTACGTAGGATGAATCAATCCCAAAGGGTTTCCAAAAGCTGTCAGAACTGTGATTATAGGGTGAGATAGGAGAATGTTGTAAAGTGTTTGAGTCAGGAGTCCTGATATTTGAAGGTATGTTCTTCCTTATTTCTCACAGACGCTATATCTTCAACTGGATTCATCGCTGTATAGCAGTTACTGTGTTTGGACTTGCAAGTATGTACTGTAGTTCAGTAGTAGGATTTCAGTTAGACCTATAGAAAAACGGCTGCCACTCGATATCACTGATACATTTTGCCTGTTTCGTTAGTGAGCAATTGTTTCCTTGGTTTAAACCTGTTTGACCAACCTCCATTGACGAGGCAGCTTGGATTCTGCGTGATATCTACGTTCCTAGTCACGTATGTATCAGTACTTTTGTTGTACGAACTGTACATGCGTTGTTGCTACACCAAGAAAGAAGAAAGTCTACTTGAATCTGACCAGCACAACACGTCTAGCGTGTCTGTAGAGAATGATACTTCTGATGTCCAAGTCAAGGCAAAGGTACGAGTATGTCCACGCTGTTTTCAGTTTTTAAGTGAGCAATCACGCGATATGATTACTTCGCTACTACCCTGGTTCCAGAGGCGCTTTTCGAGCCGAAGGAGAGTATGAGGCGAGACTGAGTATGCGCGGCTGTGGTAGAGCGAACGGAGAGAAGAGAAGAGAGCGCCTCTGGTAGAATCCGTTACGTTGCTCTCTACTCTTCTCTCCGTTCGCGCATACTCTCGCCTAAAAAGCGAAAAGCGCCTCTGGAACCAGCTCGTACTTCGCTACTAGTACTGCAAGTAGCTCGCTTAATAGATGGCCGAACTGTTTGCCCAAAGCAAACGAAGGAAAGTAATTTACGCTATATAACTTAACCAAGAGAAATTTTCTCTTGACATTAAAATATGCGACTACATGTAAGAAAAACAACTTTAAACACGATTAAAAATTTATACTCACCGATGTTCTCGGACTTCTCGACATACACCTTTAGTTTCTGAAGCTGGAAATACCTGAAGAACATCAGGAGAAAGAGCGATACATCAATCGCTTTACATCCTTTGGGTCTTTTGAGTAAGAAACGGCATTTTTCGCTGGCCTTTCCAGGTTCCCAGATCATTCATCAAGAAACGACTCAAGAAACAGCAAAAGATCTTCACGTGACTCACTTGATTTTGTTGCACTATTTAGTGCGCATGACGGAAGCAAAACTGTTCTTTTACCGGAAATGCACAGAGGCTGTGCGCGGGAAAATATTTTAATGCGCTGTTTATTTATTTCCAGGTCAACGCGGTGGTTGGTATGGTACTTTATTCATTCGCTATTCTGGTGGCCATTGGTATCTGTACTACGTTCATAACTCTTCTTGTGCTGTCAATCATAAAGCAAACCAATGGTTGATAATTAACGTTATAAAGAACCGTTTAAAGTAGCCTTCCATGGACCCTTCCATGGACCCTTCCATGGTATAAATTAATGTCAGGGGTTCCTGTTAATGTAGAAAGACTTGGCTATGCGCTGTCTGCAAGAGCTGCGATGTAGGAGGGCTCGAGAAGGGTGGGGGAAGGGGAGAGAAACTGTGGCGGATTTAGGGGGGGGGGGTTCATTGGGTGCCCGTGCACCCCCCTTGCTGCCCAGGAACAATTCAATAATACGATTTTTTTTTATTGCAAAAAATCGGTGCGCGTAACATTTCCTTCTGGAGTGAACCCCCCACCTCAAAATCCTAGATCCGCCCCAGAGAAAAGAACCGTTAAAAATAGCCTTCCACATAGTTTTTAATTTTTAATGTGAATGAATGAATGAATGAATGAATGAATGAATGAATGAATGAATGAATGAATGAATGAATGAATGAATGAATGAATGAATGAATGAATGAATGAATGAATGAATGAATGAATGAATGAATGAATGAATGAATGAATGAATGAATGAATGAATGAATGAATGAATGAATGAATGAATGAATGAATGAATGAATGAATGAATGAATGAATGAATGAATGAATGAATGAATGAACTTTATTTAAACACGGAATCAAAATCACTAAAATTAAAAGTAATTACAAAGTGCTCTCCCTTTGAGCCGTGTAAAAAGATAATTCTACCTAAATATTGTGTAGAAAGCTAAGACTTGGCTACGCTGTCTGCAAGAACTGTGCGTGAAGACAGGAACTGATGAGAGGACTCGAGGAGGGTGGGGTAGGGGGAGAGGGGAGAAAAAAGGACTAAACGCCTTCCTAGCTTGTAAACTTAAAAGAATACTGGTATTATATTATATTATTATATTATATTGTATTATGAGATGATTGAATAATTTATTAAAGTGATTCTAAAGTGATTTTGTTTCTGACTTTTCCAAGGCGTTGATATCTGCACTGCACCACGCCCCTTCCTCTAAACAGATACTACTAGCTGCTGGGTTCGTTTTCTCGTGAATTTCTTCAGTCTCAGGCCTCAAATATTTTGCCTCCCCCTGGCCTCTCTATCATAGAAAGGTCGATACAATCCACTCGTAATCTTCATCAGTGTTCTATGAATATTATCCCTGACCTTCCCTCCCCTCCCCTCCCTCACATACTAATATCTACCAAGAACTGGGGATTTCTGGGTACTAGTCACCAGTACCTCACGGCCCAATACCGAATGTCAGCCTGAACATGGAAGTTCTTCCGTATCTCGTATTTGTTGGTAAGTCTTTATACAGTTTGATGTTTAATCACTCATATCTTAACAACTAATTTAAACAAGACTATACAAGACAATCTATCTGATACCATCAACTGATCTGCATACATGTTCATTGCATGACTACACTTGTATGTATCAACACAGGTAGCCCAAACGTAGAATCAGTGGACCGTGACGTCATTGAATATTCGTTTGACCGTTGGATTTTCGAATGGTCTCAGGAATGAGCTCTTAGAAAGACTTCAAATGATATGGGATTCTCAAACATGTCTTCATAATAGTAGTCTGATAATTAAAGAACACTTTGGTGTAGAAATCTGAGCAAGAAATTGTGTTTTTGAGTGGTTTTGAGCGATTCGAAAATTTCACCCGTTTCTAGCGTACATATAATTATATGTACGCTAGAAACGGGTGAAATTTTCGAATCGCTCAAAACCACTCAAAAACACAATTTCTTGCTCAGATTTCTACACCAAAGTGTTCTTTAATTATCAGACTACTATTATGAAGACATGTTTGAGAATCCCATATCATTTGAAGTCTTTCTAAGAGCTCATTCCTGAGACCATTCGAAAATCCAACGGTCAAACGAATATTCAATGACGTCACGGTCCACTGATTCTACGTTTGGGCTACCTGTGTTGATACATACAAGTGTAGTCATGCAATGAACATGTATGCAGATCAGTTGATGGTATCAGATAGATTGTCTTGTATAGTCTTGTTTAAATTAGTTGTTAAGATATGAGTGATTAAACATCAAACTGTATAAAGACTTACCAACAAATACGAGATACGGAAGAACTTCCATGTTCAGGCTGACATTCGGTATTGGGCCGTGAGGTACTGGTGACTAGTACCCAGAAATCCCCAGTTCTTGGTAGATATTAGTATGTGAGGGAGGGGAGGGGAGGGAAGGTCAGGGATAATATTCATAGAACACTGATGAAGATTACGAGTGGATTGTATCGACCTTTCTATGATAGAGAGGCCAGGGGGAGGCAAAATATTTGAGGCCTGAGACTGAAGAAATTCACGAGAAAACGAACCCAGCAGCTAGTAGTATCTGTAAAGCTTATAGTTGTTTATTAAAAATATGATTTGCAACAGCAGCTAGCTGCACTGGAAATTAAAATTCAAAACAACACTTATTGTCCTGCAAGTCTTCTTATGCCTAAAGTAAAGTTACCCTGTGTGTGTTGTGATTACAGGTTTTGTTTTTCTTGTACCGACACCAAGATGCTCGCTGTCATCAGGCATCGCCTTTGAGGTTAGTAATGACAGTGCAAATATACACTTGTAAGGCCATATAGGCTTGCATATTTGTCCATCAACTTGGTCTGCATATAATATAAGCACTGAATATACAATAATTTATTGATAAATTGCCTCAATTTCAGGGTTGTCATACCAGAATTAGACAGCCCAGCTAGCAGCTAAATGACAAGGCAATCAGAATGGAATAGACAGAGAAATATTCCAGTTAGTTGCTGAGAGTGAGGTGCGGGATTGCGGAAAAATTCTGCAAGCTCAATTTATTAGAAAATGACGAACGGAAGTTGTGTTAATTTCCTTAATTTGCATAATCTTTCTGCAATCTCGCTGCACCTTAGTAGCGAGGGAGGCTAACACCTTAGTGGTTGCTGGCTTTAATTGTGCACTAACATCAACAAGTCAGTATATAAGCATCAAGAGTTCCAGACTGTCAGTACATGCGCAATGCATTATGAGATTATTACAAAGGAAAAGTGAGCACCAATTCTAGACACAGGGAGCCCAAGCTATGTTTTTGCTCATTTGGTGCTCACTTTTCCTTTGTAATAATCTCACAATGCATTGCGTGCGTACCGGAAGTCTGGAACTCTTGATGCGTGTATAAAATGTGATACCTGTCATGATATACATGTATGTACTTGATTATCTTCAGGTTGATAAAACAGGATGTCCCAAAACAAAGGGCTGTTATTCATTCCCTGAGAACTGTAAGACATCGCGTGACTGTGATTACCTCATTACATATGTCCCTAGTAAGGACCATATTACTTTCTCTCTGAGTGCAAAAGGTGAATATGTTGCCTTTGGTGTCAATGATAAGTCAGCCATGGTAAGTACACAAAGATAATCTTGCATCAATATATCTTGTATATATTTTACTGCATGGAATTTGAATATAATGTGGAGCCCTGTTAATATGGGTCACCAATGTAATAAGACCATGCAGAAAAAGTGTCCAGGATATATATCTACTACAATGTATGTCTGATGGTGATCAGATCCATGGGGCATGGGTGTCCATAACCAGGGTTTGTTTAAATAACGAGAATGCGTTGAACATTTGAACACCAACTTGCAGTAAATTGTGGTGACTTTGAACATACAGTTACACTGTACTCAAATTTATTCTCAAGTCGAGGTGATTTACGACTCATTGGATAAACTTGCAAGTACTTCATTAATAAATAATAACCTTTATTTCGACACAATGATCATTATTAAAGCTAGTAGTTTGTGGGGTCATGCATAAATAAATTATAAATAAATAAATACTTATGATTTGTTTGAATGATACCAATGCATGCATGCTAGGGGTGTCGAATGGTCCCCGCAATAAGCCAGAGTCTCGCAAAATTTAGGTCAAATTTCGTCTCGAAGTCTCGTTTTTTCGCAAAAAGCCGTCTCAGAGTCTCGAATTTTGAAAACAAAGGAAATCGGTGAAAAAGCGTCTCGGACTCGCAAAAATATGCCTTGTCTCTGAGTCTCGCAAAGTCTCGCCTTGACCATTCAGCACCCTTCATGCTGCTGCAAGTTCCAACAAGTGCATTCTCGTTGAACTAAAGCCTTACACTGCTTAATTATGATCTTGCCAGCACCAATGATATTATAAATAATGATCAAATACAGTGCATTATATCTAAGTGTGCTATAATAAACATGTGTTTTATATATCTATTTCAGAGCGGCACTGATAGCGTCATCTGTTTTAAAGCACGCATTGGAGCTGTAATTGCCCACTTTTCACTAATCGGTCATAATAGTCCTACATATAATGCATCTAATTCAGCACCACTGGTATGTACATTGATAATAGCGGCAAGATTACTACATGTACTAGTGATTGCTCATTACCGTATTTTCCTCGATTAAGCACCCCTCCTCCCCTCCCCCAAGAAATTTGGTACAGTAAGAGATTACAGAATATATAGCATACAAAATTATTAACTTGCATTTTATTACAAAGTTACGGCATGTTCCCATATGTGAGTACCGTATAAAAGTTGTTTCCGAGTTCAAATGACATTTTTATACTAAGCGCCCCCCTCGTTTAAGCGCCCCCTTGGCCACAAAAATTGAAATACGGTAAGCGCCCAAGGCACTTAATCAAGGAAATACGGTATTTATATTTCATGAATATTTTCAGTATCCAAAGGGAATGAAGGGCATTGCTGCACATTATGATGATGGTGTTATGAAGTGCCGGTAATGTACATTTATTTTATTTATCGTCATTTATTGCAACTTGTTGCTACAGTTGCTGGGTTTCAATCAGCTGATCAATATAAGTCCACAAATCTCATTTTCTGTTTTGTACTATTGTTTGTAATTTATATCTTAGTTATACAGGGCTCTATTTAATTTAAACTAGCCTGGCTAAATTGGATGTCCCTGTTAAAATAGACGTAATAAATATAATAAATAAATAAAATTAATTTTAATGTTTACAGTTTTGAAAGACAGAAGCTCCCTACCAAGTATATGGCATATAATCTCAACCAGAAACTCTACCTGATTTTTGCTCGAGGAACAGTCAATGGTACACATGAATAGTACAGTCTGTATTTACAGATCATCTAGAACTGTAAACATGAGGGAGGGATAGTGTGTACTAAGAAATGATAGCAAATAATGGAGACTGCATGAAGAAATAGAGCATGCTTGTGGGAGAGAAATGTGATGAAATGAGAAATAGGAAATGGTACAGGAGAATATGAGAAAAGAGAAGAAGAAAGACATTGATTCAGTGAAGGTCATGATTATAGTGGTAATAATTAAGGCTATATATTAAGTAAATGGAAAGAAGGATGGGATAAGTAAAGGTAAATGTGAGAGATGATAAGAATGTGGTGAGATACAGTGAAGATACAGAATACAAATGACGTAGTATAAATACTTTCAATTCCTGTCTGGGATCAGTATTTTTTTCGAGTCTTTTTACGCTTCTCACAAACTACATTTATTTACTAAATGTAGTTTTATTAGTTGTAATAATCTAGTTTGTTTCCAATCCTGTAGATAAATTCATCAAAGAACATAAATGGAGGGATAAGTCGTGGAGAATGGTAAACGTTTCAATACCACTAGAAGTTGAAGGCGAAGAGTTTGATCTTTTACTTGCACATGGTAAAGATATTTTTGACAATGTCCTTGATTGACCACCACCGTTAGTAATGTTCGATTCACTCATCATCTCATCTCTCTGTAAGAAGGCGTGTATAAGGTCATCATGTTTACTAGTATTGTCTATTATGTGTCACCCTCTTTAAATAAAGACTTTATTATATTATTATGTTTAATGTTCAGGACTCCTTGTTTATTTGTTATTTTAGCTGGAATAATGTTCTTGGCATGGATTGGATTTGCTACTGTTGGCATGTTTACTTCGCGCTATAGGAAATCTGCTTGGGGTGAAAAGAAACTGTTCAATGGAAACATCTGGTTCAGGGTGAGGATATGCTACCATGCAGTGCCACAATATTCATCAGAATCATCACCATCATAGCCCGATTAGCCAGTGTTTTGGGACTGGGGAAAGACTTCCCTCTTTGATATCATCATTGATCACCACCATCACTATCCTAATGATCATCACCATCAGTATCATCACAATCATCATCAGTATCATCATCACCATCACTAACATATTCTCATGACCATGATGATCGTCATCACTATATCTATTTTTTTACTTTTATCAAAAAAACAATGTTATTTAATTTGTTTTCAGATTCATCAAGCTTGCATGTTGACTACAGTTTTGTTGATACTTATTGGTGTGATCACCATATTTGTACACGTTGGAGGATGGGCCGAGGTATGAAGGAGTTGCAGGGGTCTACTACGGATGACATTGTGTTCTAAGGTCTTTTCCGTTGGTTATCCATGTACACCAGCAAGTCTTCCTCAGCGGTCTTGTCCTTTCTTGATCGACAGCCTTAACCACGTACAGTACATGTACATGTACCTACTCTTCTTCTTTACTTTCATCATTATTTCCATCCCTCTGTCTTGTATTTTCTTCTAGTTTAGTACCTGCTTTCTACAGAGGATTTCCAACTTTTGTATTTACAGGGTGCACATCCCATTGTTGGTACATTTACTATCGCATTTGCAGTCTCACAACCCATCATGGCTTTTTTCAGACCTGAACCTCAATCTTACTCGTAAGTGAAGGCATACTATATATTTTATACTTGAAAAATTATATTAGATTGCGGCATAATTTAAAAAAAAAATGAAAAAATGAAAAAGTTTAAATCCATTTTTCCGGGTTGTTACAGGCGTTTCTTGTTCACCTGGGTTCATCGTTTCGTTGGTCTGACTGCATTCCTGCTTGCAAGTAACTAGTGCTAGTCGTAGTTAACATCTTTATTTCTCAAGAAATAGGATACAAGACGCAATAACAGATGTTTGATTGAAATATATTGTCTTTAATTCATTGCAGTTATCAACTGTTTTCTTGGAGTAAACATGGTGAATGAGTTAAAGGTGAAAGGTACAGCCATTTTGTCAGTCTTCTTGGTTTTGTTGGTAGTGTTGGTGGTGCTGTATGAGTTGTTTTTGTTCCGTGATACAAAACCAGTGCTTGCACCATTCAGTGTTGATAGTGACGGGCAGGACCATGTGGAGATAACCACACCCGCTGACCAGCCTGTACACGAGGAACCTGCAACTCCCCAGACACATACAGAAAAGGTTAGACTGTTTGCCATGTGTATTTTTGTTGATATTCTATCACATTCAATGATACTGACTTTGCATGCCTCGTGAGATGTACACTGTACTTGTAGGTTATGCTAGATTGTATTAACAATGTCTCTATATTTCAGCGTGACTCAACACTTCGTAACGCAGCCTACTATTTTATCATTTCATTGTCCTTTCTCTGTTGCCTGAGTTTTCTGATTGTACTTGGAACTCTTTACTGAGATCGCTATGGCGACAGGTACTGAATATACCATACTACAAATAATTGTACAATGGTTACATGGTTGAAAATCATGGGAGTAAAGATTATTTTACTTTTTATTTCAGGCTGAGCTCAGCGAGCTAGTTAATGGATGTCAAACCAACTGCAGATTAGATGCTCCTGTATTGTTATGGCTGCCATTGCCGATCTACTATCATCAACATCCATATCATAGTCATCATCATCATAGTCATCATAATCATCGACATGACCATAGTCATCATCATTATCAACATCACCATAGTCATCATCATCATCTACATGATGACCATAGTCATCATCATTATCAACGTTACCATAGTCATCATATTCATCGAAATCACCATAGTCATCATCATTATCAACATCACCATAGTCATCATCATCATCGACATGACCATAGTCATCATCATTATCAACGTTACCATAGTCATCATATTCATCGACGTCACCATGCAACATGCATAGTCATTATTATGCATGGTTTGAATACCTGAATGAAGAGTCTAACATTGTCAGGAGTGAATATAATACAATGTCATGCAATTGATTACTTGTACATGTAAAATCAAATTTAGAATAATAATTAGTCGAGACACATGATTTTAAATGAAATTGCAGAATTGAACAATTTGATAGCTCTAGATTTATAAAGAAATATTTAGTAATTAAAAGCAGTTTGATTTTTTCACATGTTGATTATTTAATACGTTAAAGATCTTGCTACTTTTATTCTGTACGCCTCAGTGTGAAGGGAATGACTGGGAATAAAAAACCCTAATACATGGAAGTGGGTTTCCCCTGGGCCATTTGCAGGGAAAAACCATGGTTTTGGGAACTTCTCCATAATATATATTATATTATTGCAAGGTTGGCGTTAAGGTTTATTCTGCATTGTCTTTATTTCCTGGCGCTTTTGAAGACCAAACATTTAAATCACCGTGCATACAACTGTGAGTTGCCTTGCCGACCAGCCACATCACTAGACCACCATTAATTAGTGGCAATGTCTTGCATAATTCACTGAGCAAACTCGGCCATCAGTTGCCTTGCCAACCAATCCAGTCCCTCATGCAAACCAGTCAAAGAATGTGCATTGCATGCAACAATGTTCCAACTTCGTCCGCAGCACAATTTGTGCAATGACAGCCTTTCAGTCAGAGCTTCTACACTTAATGCAGCAGGCAAGTCCTACAAGATAAATGACAAGAATTCTATCAACAATGTGAGGGGTATCAAATGGTCAAGGCGAAACTCAGAGACCAGGCATATTTTTGCGAGCCCAAGATGCTTTTTCACCAATTTCCTTTGATTTCAAAATTTGAGACTCTTTGACACAGCTTTTGTGAAAAAAACGAGACTTCGAGACCTGCGAAATTTGACTGAAATTTTGTGAGACTGACTTTTTCTGGGGACCATTCGACACTTATACACTTATAATAATATTGTGTTTAAACAAAATTACTGCAAAATTGTAGAATCACAGAGCAATATTATGGCATGGTGGCAGATCGAATAATATTATTAGGCATACATGTATATATTGTTAGCCTGATTTTCAGACGGCAGGGGGTCATGACCCCCTACCGTCTGAAAATCAGGCTAATATATAAATTTATAGACATAGGATCGCATTCTATTTCCACATGATCGTTGCAATGGTTTTACTGTGTCAATACCTGTTTGTTGGCTAGAATGAGTAGAAGAGCGTCCCTTAAACGTTTTTCAGCCATGAGTTTAGCAAGTTCATCTTGAGCCTCTGATAGACGTTCAACGTTAACACTATCAATAACGAAAATGACGGCTACAAGAAAAGGAGGCAGAATTCAGTAAGAGGAGTCTACATGCCTCGCCGGGGGGGGGGGGGGGGGGGGGGGGGGGGGGGGGGGGGGGGGGGGGGGGGGGGGGGGGGGGGGGGGGGGGGGGGGGGGGGGGGGGGGGGGGGGGGGGTCCCTTTGTCCAAGTGGTAGGGGGGATCGGCGGGGGGGGGGGGGGGGGGGGGGGGGGGGGTATGCATAAATGGTAAAAGAGCTGTTTTGAAAAACATAAAAGTTCATTTCGACCCCTAAAAAGTACGGCCATATATGGCGAAAAAGTGATTGTGCTGATGTCGTTTAATCAGTGACTGGACAACATCTTTCTTCTGTTCTTTCATGTTTGTTCAATAAAGAAAATTAATAACAATTGACCCTAAAAGGTACGGAGTCATGTTACGTAACTGATTTTGAGTCGGAACCCCTAAAAGGTACACACAAAAAATATTTCCAACCCTAAAAGAACCGCCGATCACCCCTACCACTTGTCCCCCCCCCCCCCCCCCCCCCCCCCCCCCTCTCTCGTCTTTTCTTACTCCATCCTTAGCCATGAGACTGCAGATATGAGTTCTTTGAAAAAGTATGTATTATAATTTTTTCACTGCTGCAAGTTAGGCACCGCTGTACTCCTTGATAAAAGACGCCAGATGCTCATGCTTAGCCTCAATTCAGTGTACATTTTGCACAAATACCAACAAGAACGCGACAAAGTATTGACGTTCAACAATAGAAACCATTTTTGATTCCACGGGTTATTCTCTGGATTGAGGCTAAGCCAGCTGAGCAAACGAGTCTTTTGTCAAGGAGTATGCTGTTTCTCAAACAACTCGAAACTGGAGTATTGATATGGCACTAGTTGATGTCATTGTATCATGTCCCCTTGTGTGTACAGTACACAATATGTATGCAATAGAGTCGTTTTCGTATGAGTGGGAAGTACATGTAGCTACGGTACGGTTCGTGCCGTACCGTGACCGTAACTCCGTACCGTAGGTTTCCCACTCATACGAAAACGACTCTATGCCCCCACAATATATCATTGCATTATGTCCCCTCTTGTGTAGAATCCTTTCAAAGAGCCTACCTTGGGTATTCAAATAATAATGCCTCCACAGTGGTCGTAGTTTCTGTAATCCTCCCACGTCCCAGATTGTAAATTTTAGACTTCTGTACTCAACAGTTTCTACATTGAAACCTTGAACACAACAGATAAAGCATTAATTACTAACATAAGAGTGTAGGTTACTCTATGTATCTATGATCCATCCAGCACTCGGCAAAGTCTATTGCGTTACTACATGTACTGTAAATCTCTATTAAGCATACCCTCTCAAATAAGCGCCTCCCCTCTATTAATCGTCCCCCTTTGGAGCCGTTTTGTACTAAATTAAGCGCTCCTCTCTAATAAGCGCCCCCTCCTAACCATAGGACAACACGTTCAATATCAATAAATTATTATTTTTTATGGTTGTTTTTTTTTTTCAGTGTGGTTTGCTCTTTTTTATGTACAGTGTTATGGATTTCCGTTAACCATTGAATTTATCATTATATACCTGATGCAGCCCATGCTAGTGTACTAAATGTAGCTTAACTTCCAATTACCTATAGTGGTTATTGGTGACACAAATTCATCCTGCTTTAGTTTAAACAATATCGATGTCTTGCCAGCACCGTCAAGTCCAAGAGCCACGGCCCTCATTTCCATTTTAGGTCCTATGTGAACTCTGTTATCTTTAGTAAAAGCCACAGGGATCCCACAATCAGTATTACACAGCTGCGCAACATCAATGAACTGTTGCTGTTGTTCTTGTCCAGTCTCAAGTAGACTGTGAATGTTATTACGAGCTTGAATGACCTAAAATGATTACAAAATAGTTCAACCACAGATTTCACATTCACTAATGAAAACAATTCATTCAGACTTACGATGAGAAGAAGTAACGTACCATTATTATTATAATTTTTATTTTTTATTTTTTATTATTACTTTAACCTCGGCATTTGTTCTCTTTACCGTCAAGAAACTTTACCATTATTATTATTATTATTATTACCTTATTTAATTATTATTGTTATTACATACACTGTACTTACCTCTGCATCTGTTCTCTGAAGGGATTTCTCACACTCGAGACAAACAGAGTTAACTTGTGAGATCAAGACAGCCATGTCTTCTTGTTGTTGTCTTAACGAAAAAAGCTTTTCTCTGACATAGTTGTCAACCACAGCAATTCCTGCCTCCTCCTGCCTGTTGACAGTCTCGCGCAAGTCATCAAAGAATGCTCGTACTCTGTAACGGGCATCTTCTGCAGTTCCTTGTACATGATGCTGTATTGGAATTCCTTGTTCGTTCTCTTGAATTACTTCACCTCCTAACAAAGCAATAATGATTACCGGTACATCACTATTCAGAATACTGTATCTCACAAGTTTTAATTATTAGTATTGTCTATTATGTGTCACCCCCTCTTTAAATAAAGACTTTATTATTATTATATATATATATATTTATTTATTATTATTATTATTATTATTATTATTATTATATATTATTATTATTATTATTATTATTATTATTATTATTATTATTATTATTATTATTATTATTATTATTATTATTATTATTATTATTATTATTATTATTATTATTATTATTATTATTATTTATTATTATTATTATTATTATTATTATTATTATTATTATTATTATTATTATTATTATTATTATTATTATTATTATTATTATTATTATTATTATTATTATTATTATTATTTGATAAAGAAACTATGATGAGCATAGACAGAACAAATGTTCGGAAAAATCAGATGCCTCAAGCGGGATTCAAACCCATGACACCCCGATTTCATGACAGGTGCTCTACCCACTGGCAGAGCTACCGAGGCAACTACTATACAGTAGCGTGGAGTTCAAATTAGCTCAAGGACGCTGATTTTAACCGAACATTTGCTCCCAGGCCTCACGGAACTGGGAATTGCTTCTGTAATGATGCACGAACCGCATCACGCAGTCACAGTAGTCATATTAGTAATTGTAAAGTACATTAATGGCTTAACTGCATCACGCAGTCACATTAAATCAGAATAACTGATATCATAATTATATCTCACACTTTTACTACATGTATGAAAGGTAATAACATCCATGCCCCTTCATCCAAAAGTGTTCTTCCACAGGGCAGATGGTGCCCCCTCTACCTCCTCCCTTCCACAGTTAGAGGGAAGTCGAAACAAAGATGTGAGGTCATGAAGCCATTAGAGAGCTTATATATAAGCAGCAGACGTTTTTGTCAACACGGACGGCGCGCGCACTGATGAACAGGATGTTTGAAACGACTGTTGACGTCCGTGACGGCAATCTACGACGTGAAAACAGGTGAAGTGCCATCGTAGATTACCGTCAAAACACACATCAACCACTACAGAGAAATCTGAGCCCCAGGTGGGAAACGGTTCCCACGACCTGCCGATTTTCTAGACGGTTGCTCTACCACTGAGCTACTGGACACTCTTGTGATTATCTGAGGGTTGAGTGTGATATAGCACTGAAATCCATCAGTGACGTGACATATACTGAAATCCATCAGTTAGTAAATGTCAGAAATTTGTATATACGTGGGAATACTATAAATAGAATTATGGTAAATTGGTATACATATAAATGAATAAGAAGCAATAACCCCGTGGACGTGAAAACACACCTGGGGCTCGGATTTTTCTGTAGTGTTTGATGTGTGTTTTCACGTGGGGTCATTGCTTCTTTTTTTCTTTTTTTTTTTTCTTCTTTTTTTAAAAACTTTTTATTTCCACTTGTAAGATTACATTTCTATTAAAAACTATTTTACGATATTTTACATTAATTGCAAATATATGAATACTGTATTGACATTTAGTACTATTCCATATCTTACAAGCATTTTTTATAAATTATATATATTTGTGCCCTTTGTCATTTTCCTACTGAGTCCTTCACAAGGAATTTACTGAATTTACTCCACTTGTTTAAATGTTGTGGCATTTTATTTTTTGCTTTGGCCACTTTATTTTCTATATATTCGTAATTGCTTCTTATTACTCATGCCCAGGCCTAAGGCCGGCAGTCTAAGTTTACAGTCGGTATTTTTTTTGTTGGTAGCGGTCGTAAATCTGCAATCGAGTGGGACTGGGAACGAGACCACGAGACAGTTTATCAACACGCATCTCAACAGGACGACCTCTTTCTTTGCCAACCTTGTTGGGGGAAGGTTATGTTGTATTGAGAACACATTTGAACGAAGTATGCCTGATACGCTCATCTCACATACAAACACACACGCCGTACGTTAATGGTAGACCTACTCTAAAAGATGCAGTCGAGCGTTTTCGGACCAGGTCGTTCCGCGGACTCAACGATTTTTACGATTCCTTTATCTTCTGAATTTTTCAAACGTGGAATAAAATAACCTTCAATTGAGGAAAATCAGTCAAATAAAAGTACTCCAAAATCATCCCCTAACTTCGTATTTTAACATCCAGAGAACATCCAGACGATTCATCGATTCAGATCATGATCTGACGAAGCTTGACGACGCTGCTGTCTCTTTGCCTCGATGTGTCCGAAAATAGATAATGTCGCTTTGCTTGCTGCATGACGGCATGCCATCACGCGCCGTGAAAACCCGTTTAAAAAAAAGGTATCGGACAATAAAATGAAACACATTTCTGAGAAATATAGTGATGGAAGTTTATTTTATTCCACGTTTGAACGCGCCTTCGATTATAACGAACAAACGAAGAGCGTTATCAGAACCATCTGACCTATGCAACCTCAAGACGTACCAAGTACGTACTGATTCGAGATCTTTATCTATGCGACTCGTACCACAGGCATAGATTATTACCCCGTAGTCAAGGGACTTGTGTGTTGCTGGAGACCCATAGTGCGTCTTTCATGATGAACTGCATCTCAGAATGCAATCGCACCAGGGCACGAGTGAACGCTCAATGAGCGTCTAGTTCATTTATATGTATAATTTACCATTCTATTTATGTATTCCCACGTATATACAAATTTCTGACATTTACTAACTGATGGATTTCAGTATGTCACGTCACTGACAGATTTCAGTGCTATATCACACTCAACCCTCAGATAATCACAAGAGTGTCCAGTAGCTCAGTGGTAGAGCAACTGCCTGGAAAATCGGTAGGTCGTGGGTTCGTTTCCCACCTGGGGCTTAGATTTTTCTGTAGTGGCTGATGTGTGTTTTCACGTGGGGTTATTGCTTCTTATTAATAATAATAATATTAATAATAATATTATAATAATAATAATAATAATAATAATAATAATAATAATAATAATAATGTACAATGTAAGCCCTCATTATCAAAATCAGAAGAACTAACCTTCAATGCTGCCTATAACTGATGAGAGTTTCTTGGATGCTTCTGTTACTTCAGTAGTAAAAGTTCTGACATGCTGAATGGCGTTCGTCACAGATGATCTCATATTCTCAGCTTCAGTCTCTAGTAATGCATGCTTGTGATTTTGATGTCTGTAAATACAAGGTCATCATTACTTTTCTTCCCATTTTTCCTATTCTCACTCTTTCCCATATTGTTTTCATTTTACCTTTCAGTTGTTTTTTATTCCCACCTACATGTGACATACCTTCCATAATCCTTGCACACAAAACACATGAGTGAATTTTCCCTGCAGCCTTCTTCCAAACAAGTAAATTCTATAACATGTGTAGAGTGGAGAGGACATTTTGGCTTCTCTCTTGGTTTCTCTGACAGTGGAATTCTTCTATGTCTTGTCAAAGTCTTTGTAGAATGAATGAACTCAGCGCACGCAAAGCACAAATCTGTTCCACAAACGGTGCAATAGACACTTGCTTTGTGGTCGTCATTTTCGTCACAGCGTATTCGTCCATCTGTTTCTTCTTCTGATGTCTTCAGTGGTCCAGTGGGCACTTGTAGTTTCTCTAGTAGTTCAATCAGTGCAAAGTTCTTCTTTAGTCCCCACACACCCGAGTCACTTAGTTCAGTCACTTGTCTATCAAAAGGGCACTGTAGTGTCCGTCCGTGCCCATGGACGGGTAACCTTGTTAGACAATCATGGCAGACGGTATGTCCACATAATAGCAGTCTTGGTACTTTATCGCCGTGAAGCTGGAACACATCCTCACAGACCCGACACT
The DNA here is from genome assembly GCA_033675265.1 of Actinostola sp. cb2023. Classification (NCBI taxonomy): domain Eukaryota; kingdom Metazoa; phylum Cnidaria; class Anthozoa; order Actiniaria; family Actinostolidae; genus Actinostola; species Actinostola sp. cb2023. The sequence goes on along the minus strand of JAUJYZ010000015.1, from coordinate 949,972 downwards.
CTAGCACCTAAAATACACCAATTAGGAGCAACTTCAGAATACCCCGCAACTAGTCAAGCTCTTATAGCGGCACTCCTTGAAAACGACGCAAAACACAATAGGTTCTATTGTTATGCAAATTAGTTGTGGGGTATTCTGAAGTGTATGGAGTACAGAATACCCCGCAACTAGTCAAGCTGTAGGGCTCTTTCTCAGTATATCACTATCCTGAAAAACCTTTGTTATTCAAATCAAGAACTCTTTGTAGAACGAGGCATACAACAATATGAACTATTGTTATTCAAATTTTCAGGAATTCAGGACGGTGATATACTGAGAAAGCCCCCAGGGTAGAGCCAAGAGAGATTTTCAAAATTATTTATTCATGAAAACAAAGACGATGTACAAACATGTACTTCAAGTACATGTTTACAAGAAACTGAACTCCACCCAGTTTCCTGACAGATACAGAATGAATGATATACAGTAGATGAAGTAGAGTTGTGGATACATGGTTAAAGCAAGAAATATTGAACAAAGAATCTAGAAGACACTGCAAGCAAATCTCACATTTGAAGGACGTGTGTTGGACGCTGCACATTCTTGTGCACTCGACGCCATTTCCTCGTTTAAACTGTCACAACGTTGCAACTCATTGTACCACGCATACTATGTCATATAGGAAAGCCTGAACGACAGTGAGTTTGTAAAACAGAAGCTGAAAAAATAAGGAAAAAAGAATCGAAAAACGACAAATTTGTGTTTTCAATCGATGAGCGACGACGATGCAAACAATAATGTGTACAGCGGTGGTCTGTCATGCGCATATATTAATGGTAGTAACCGCATTGTTGTGGGCTCAGTCATTACAAAAACAAAATGGATTCTGGTTTGAGAGAAAGAGAACATTTTTTGGCTTTGAAAGGTGAGTTTATTATATTCGTTATCACGATGTAAAATAACCCAAATAATCCATTTTAACTTAATGCTCTTAAAATTTAAAAATCAATTAACCGACTGTTAGTATTTGTACAATACAATTATATTCCAACTTGAAAGCTACAAGAAAAAACTCTCATACGACACTTTTTGCGTGGCCATTGACCAGTCTGTATTGATTTTACACGCAGTAATGCGGCTTACCAAGCCATCCATGTACACAAATGTACCCGTTCATTGTGAAGAACAGGATCTACCAGGGGCGATATTCAAAGACTGCCATGACAATGATATAGCAGCCATCAAGAACGTCTACAACTTTGCCTTGGGAGATCTCTTGGTGCTTCCACAAACATTTGGGTCAGTGTTATCTATGGATTATGATAATCACATCATTCTACAGTTATTCTTCCTCCCAAGGAAGAATTAGAGAGACCTCTGCCAGCAGGGAATAGCTGAATAGCACACTAAAATGTACAAGTTCACAAGCAAGTTCAGCAAGTTCAGTTTTATTTCACTTCAGAAGACTTTATACATTGTACATGTAGTTCCATAGCACTGTATGTTCCCTCATGAGTCATAATGTCCACCAAATGAAATACTCATAGCTGCATTAGCTCAATTAAGCCCTTGCAGGCTCCTAATATCTCCTACAGGACACAGTAGCCCATATTAGTCACCCATTCAAATATCCTTATGGGCCCTGAATAGCCTATACCCTGAATGGCCTATATATACATGTATCAGTATATATATATGGGCCATTGATAGCTTTTTTACTGGCCCTAGATAGCCTACAATTGGGCCCTAGATAGCCTACATACAGGTCCTAGATAACCCAAACTGTAATTTAATAATTTAGTATAATACATGACCCCTCTGGATTCTAGCCTTGTTGCTGTCAGAATGGGTTGCCCTGCCTAATGAAGTAAGTTCATCTTTTGTGTAATGTACTAATTAAATATTTTTTTGTCATTAGAAATATATTTCTTGGTGAGACGTTTTCAAGTTATATCAGCGTCCACAATGATAGCAATCAGACAGTCAAAGATATTGTCATCAAGGTACAGTGATATATTCATTGCAAGTTATAAAACACCTGACGACAGGAGCCCATTACTAGGAGCCTTCCTCTCCTATAATTGGTTTGTACGACATCATTTGCACAAATTGAGCTAAAAATAGAACACTCATTATAAATTCCGCGCGATTAACCAATCATGTCTCGTCTTACACAATAGGAATTTGACGTCAGATTCAACACTGCTAGATTTGCTTTCAATGTCGGCCGAAAGCGTACCGTGTAGTTCAGTCCAGTGATTCTAGTGAAGAATCAGAATCTAGTGAAATTTCAGATCAGTTTCGTCGTCTGACTTCAGTACTTCATCAAGCGAGGAAGAACAATGATTGAAAACATTAAAAACAAAACAGAAAAAACTAACTCCAGGTATTATTATTTATATCAAAACTTCAAGTGCGAGAACTTCTAAAAACAAAGCTAGTTCAAAGGCCAGTTCAAAACCCGGCCAAAAAACGAACATCTTCTGCTCTTACTGAGAAGGAATTCAACGATCTGGTCTTACGAAGAACCTAATTAAACTTGTGCAGGACTAGCAGTGAGAACCAAGCTATGAATATTCCAAACCGCCGGTGTGTTTTTCAGTAATTAGCATTTGTTGTCTGAAACGCAGCAAAATGAATCACGAACTTTAAAGCTAATTTTGTCGAAAATTCTCGACATTGACACAAAGTTCCTTCTAAAACAGCGAAGTGAGGTACAGGGGAGCTTCTTTTTCTGTGGCCTAGATGAAGATTTTATCGCATTTTTATTCAGCGGCTGATCATGGAGTGCCGGCTTTCTTGCCTTCTTTGAACTGAAGATACCTTTGGTGAAAGAACTTCGCATACACTCAGTGATAACCCTCTTGTTTTAGTGTTCTTTGCCGCTCTTTAAGGCACGGTTCATCGGATGAAAGTTTCAGTTGTTGTTTTTCGACAATCTTTCGGCGAAGAAGTTCTTTAGCAAAGTGCACATTTGTGTGGTTGGTTATGTTGGCGTCGCTATCCAAAACTATATCAGTGATGATGAAGGTGATTGATTTTGCTTCATCAGAGTCGAAATCACTGTGAGAAAACGCTTCATTCTTGTGGCACGTAGACTAAATCATGAATCAAAAACCAACAGAAGAAAGTTGATAAAACAAGAATAAACATATGAAGCGATAGGTATAAGAACGTAGAAGAATTTCGCGACATCTTGAGTCGCCAAACTAAAAGTCGCCACTAAGCGCTCTGGCAGTATGTCAGTTTATTGATACATGCGATACATTCATTGTACACAGTTCGTCTCGTTCTTGTGCAAGGGAAAAATAGACTTGGACTTCCATGGAATAAGAATATTAATATTTTGGATCAAGCCCGCGCGTCTTCCGTTTGGCCGCCATTTTATTTTTCAATTTGAAATTCTTCGGAAATTTGCATATCTAAAAATAGCACAATTTGTGCAAATGATGTCGTATGAACCTATTACTAGAGGAAGGCTCCTAGTAATGGGCTCCTGCTGACGATCAATACAGTCATTTGCAAAAATTCTGGCTGCTACGATATATCAATATATCAATATATCGGCTGCATTATGGGTAATTAAATAATACTATTTTGAGTTTCCTAACTTATTAAATGAAGCAAAATTTACAAACAACAAACGTAAGTCTAAAATAAACATTATACTAAATATTTCTACCAACTTTGCTGGCGTTGACCCGCTTTAAGGGGAATTTTCGATTATTTAATTACCCATAATGCACCCGATATAGGGATATATTGATATTTTGTAGCGGCCAGAATTTTTGCAAATGACTGTACATGAACATATTGTTTTGTGTTATTAGACTGATCTACAGACATCTTCCCAGCGACTAACCATTTCTGGTGCTGCCAACATGCCTGTTACCAAACTAGATCCTCAACAGAGCTTTGATCAAGTGATTCACCATGAAGTTAAAGAGCTTGGAACGCACATGTAGGTATATAATGCTGTCAGACTTACTGACAGTTGAACACATGTACATTGTGATACAATGTAGGTAGTAGTGATTACAGTGGTTTACAATATTACGCACACTTATAGCAGTTCAATTTTTTGGCTTCAGTTTTAACATCAAACTTCGGAATGCAGCTTGAGTGAAAATCAGCTGATCCTCAGCACGTACCGAGCACCATCTCGAATCAATGTTGGCATGGCAATACAGCTCAGCCCTCTGTCAGAAGTTTGATTGATAGAAGCCCAAATGTCATCCTTGGGAACCCAGGGGTATATTCTGTTGCTTGTTACTCGCTCCCAGAGAAAAACCCATGGGAACGAAGTCTGTTGGAACTTGTTCCTAGGAAGGTCGACCAATCAGTATCAAGTATATTCTGGTTTGAATAGGACAGCCGGCATTTTGAATTTTGACTTCCGGAACAAGTTCCAACAGACTTCGTTCCCAGGGGTATTTCTCTGGGAGCGAGTAACGAGCGATAGAATATACCCCTGGGTTCCTGAGGATGCCCAAATGTCTGAGTCTGTGTGAATAGAAAACCGTTGTAACACAAAGATTACAAAACAAAACATCCAACCACACGTTCTCTATTTGTGATGCCTATAGTAGTCCCATGTTAATGCACAAATTGCTGAAAATTAAGTACAGGTCTTGTAACCCCTATTTCAGTAGATGTGATGCACAAGAGTTGAGGAATTAACAAAGTCATTGAAAAATTTAAACTAATAATTGTTTTTTTTTATTTCTTCTCTCAGACTTGTGTGTGCTGTCAGTTATTCAACTACTGCCGGAGAGAAAATGTATTTCAGAAAGTTTTTCAAGTTTCAGGTAAAATAAATGAAATTAGAAAGGTGTAAAATTTACATGATTTTGTAAAAAAATAACAGTTGTGTAATGTCTTTTTTTTTTTTTTTTGATGCTGTAGGTTTTAAAGCCATTAGACGTCAAAACCAAGTTTTATAATGGAGAGGTTGGTGTTTAACAACTTTTGCTGTAACAATGAATGTGCAAATTGATGAATGAAGTCATTGCCGTGTAATTGCTAGTGTGACTTGTTCTCGATTTTAACAACTACATTGAACAACAAATATCTAACACTTTGACTTGTTGTCCAGGATGATAGCTTGTTCTTAGAAGCACAAGTGCAGAATATAACCTCCAGTCCCATGGTAATGGAATCTGTAAGACTTGAGCCATCACCGCTATACAATGTAACTGATCTTAACTTAGTCAATGCTGATAACAATCAAGTCAATAGGTAAGTATATAGTGTCCCTCGCAGCCATTCTTTGTGTCATTCTCCCCTCCCTCCCATACCATATATGGGGAGGGAGTGTTGTGTAGCGACACTAAAAATGGCTATGAGGGAGACTATAGGTTAAGTACTGCTCTCGCTGAACTAACAAAAGATGATTTCAAAATAATCCACTGTTTCCTGTATTGTATTTGCAGTGAGGAAACTCCAATGGAGAATGTATTTGGTCGTGGTTCATTTTTACCACCAAGTGATACAAGACAGTACCTGTACATGTTAACAACCAAATCACCTTTAGAAAGAAATCCCAAGGTAAATTATACCCTCTATTTGTGGGCTTCCTGTGGTGAGGTGAAGTATTCCCTCTAGTTGTGGGCTTCCTGTGGTGAGGTAAAGTATAGTTGTGGGCTTCCTGTGGTGAGGTATGGTATTCCCATTAGTTGTGGGCTTCCTGTGGTGAGGTGAAGTATTCCCTCTTGTTGTGGGCTTCCTGTGGTGAGATAAAGTATTCCCTCTAGTTGTGGGCTTCCTGTGGTGAGGTAAAGTATTCCCTCTAGTTGTGGGCTTCCTGTGGTGAGATAAAGTATTCCCTCTAGTTGTGGGCTTCCTGTGGTGAGGTAAGGTATTCCCATTAGTTGTGGGCTTCCTGTGGTGAGGTAAAGTATTCCCTCTATAGTTGTGGGCTTCCTGTGGTGAGGTAAAGTATATCCTCTAGTTGTGGGCTTCCTGTGGTGAGGTAAAGTATATCCTCTAGTTGTGGGCTTCCTGTGGTGAGGTAAAGTATTCCCTCTACTTGTGGGCTTCCTGTGGTGAGGTAAAGTATTCCCTCTAGTTGTGGGCTTCCTGTGGTAAGAACTGATTGTATATATCTTTATACTATAGTCAGCTGCTGTAGTCGGTAAGCTAGACATTGTATGGAGGACAGCATTTGGTGAACGAGGGAGACTACAGACAAGTCAACTGACGAGAGTGGTAAGTGTTATTTAATACACAGGCAGCCCAACCATTTCAGCTGAGGCTAATTATAAATATTTTTGTATGCGCGCATCTTTTTTCGATGGGTTTCCTGTGGTAGAATATGCAGAATACATAATATATATTGGGTTCCCTGTGTTCTTACTCACGGTCATGTTGCGTTCACAGGCAGCCCAACCATTGCTTCTGATGGTACTTGTAATAATTAAAAATATGTTTGTATGCGTATCTTTTTATGGCTTTCCTATGGTACAGGGGCGGATCCAGGATTTTTTTTAGAAGGGGTGCACGATCTTTTAGGAGGGGGTGCACCATTTATGATCAGGACATACACAAACTCAAGCACCAATAATGCAGTAGATATCAGCTCATGAATCCAATGGGGGTGTGCACCCCCTGCACCCCTCCCCTAGATCCGCCCCTTTGGTAGAGTGTGCAGAATATGTATTAAATTAGCACAGTGTTTTATGTAATAGCAGTATATACATGTGTAGGTGAGATTCGATTTGTTTATCTGTGATATTCTTATTCAGACACCAATCCCTGCTGATATTAAACTAACAGTGTCTATGATTCCTGATGCTGTGCCGGTAGAAACAAGATTCTCTGTAGAGTTTAAGCTGAATAATACATGGTGAGATATTCAAGTTTTATAGAATTATTAACTGACAAAAAAAAACAGAACAAAAGCTTTAATAAAGGTATCGGGAATGTTATTGACTTAGAGGATATTACATGGCCACGTAGAGATACAGAATTTATCTTCCAGTGTTGAGAAATATATCTCGTGAGCGCAGCGAACAAGTGCAATATTTTATTAAGTTTAGTGAGGGCCACAAATTTATAAGTGCATTTCACTTTTATGTGTTTACCCTCTTGAAATAAAGTCTTCATCATCATCATCATTTCTCAACATGAGAAGATAAATTATGTATCTCCATGTGGCCATGTAATTTACTTTTTATTATATAACAATCAGTGGTAGAAAACACAGATTTTCTCCTTTTTTTTGAAAAATGATTATCTTCACATGTGAGGATACTTATCAATGATATCACCATTGGTAGATATGGATTTTAAGATGTTGCTATCAGCCAATATGCCACTGATTGTTATATGATAACTCATAGTGACATAAAAATAATGAAATGGAAGGGGAAAGGAGGAATGGAGATGGGAAAAGTTTGCCTTTCTCCCTCTACTCCCTAAATGCCATTTAGATCACGAAAGGTGACTAATATCAAAAGAGGAATTCTTTTCAAACCTCTTTTATTTCATTACTAGTGACCGTAAAATGGACCTTCGTATTTTGATGACAAAAAGTAAAGACGGTGAGATGATGTGGTGCGGTACATCTGGAAAGGTAAACATATCTCTTGTTTGTGCACTCTATTCTTGAAAACAGACTGAACAAGCTTTGTTAGCATTCACTAACCCATTTTGGAAATGTAAAGTACAGAATGGCAGTGATTCTTTTGTAGGAATTTTCCTCTCTTCTGCTAATATTCAGCTTCCCGAGACAGCAATTTATTCATAACCAAAGTGGTTCCTTTATTTATGTTTAACACTTGATCATTTGTAGAACCTTGGTTGTCTAGTTCCTGGAGCAAGCTTAGACCTTAACCTGAATCTACTCCCCCTGTCAGCTGGACTACAGGTAAGAGATGGCTTACACTAGTCTCCCTCACAGCACTAGGAACAGGGGTAGCCCCACCCCATCTCTCACAGATAACCACACTACAAATAATAGAAGATTTATGTCTTTTCCGTCTTTTATTCACCTGCACAGCACGATCACTTTTACCTACACACACTGCACAAAGCTCACAATAAACTTCAAATAAGAAGGAGGTGAGCTTTAATTGGAAGAAGAGAAGAAGAAGAGATGAATACCAACCCCTCCTCCCCCCCCCCCCCCCCCCCCCCCCCCTCCCCCCACACACACGTCCCCCCCCCCCCCCTCCCCCCTTCCCCTGCACACACGGGAGGGGTAAATTTGTCAGCCAATGAAGGTTTTAAAAATCTGTTTTGATGTGGATTTTGCATTGGTTTTCAGAGCGTCAGTGGACTACTAGTTATAGACAAACTATCAGGACGAACGTACGAGTTTGATAATATTGCCTCAGTATTTGTTTACTCATCTCTCAAATCCCCTTTTATTACAACAGACAATGTTGTTTTACAAAACATCGAATAGAAAAATCTGTATAAAATTGTAAAAAATAATATAAATGATTAAAAGAATTGACAGTTATGAAACACTTGCATAGTTATTATTTATTGTTTGTCAAAACTATCACGTCCAATATCGGCGATGTTGCATAGGAATATTTTTAACGACGATTTTGGCGCAACGTTTTTTCCCTTGCGGCAACATGTTACCAGTGGTTATGTGCGGATACACGATGCAACATTGCGCGCAATATTGCTGGCAATATTCTTGCAGCATGTGTTCATCCATTGTTGTGGACAAGGTTGTTGAAGTTCAATACGATGCGATCCTACGTGTCGGCAATATTGCGCGCAATGTTGCAAATCTTTGCGAAGTGTGCGCTTTTGAATTCATCAGTAAAAAATGGCAAGACAAATGTGATCAATTCATGCAAAAAGCGAGTCGTTTTTGTTTTGTAATGAATGGACAATATCACTAGCCCTGTCTCGACCACTAAGATACGCGCCATGAACGTATCCATTGTACAATTCATGTGTGTCGCTTCACCCGAGAAATACACCGATTGAACGTTTTTCCGTAGACTTTGATAGTCATCGCTGGACATTCCCATAGGAACGTTGGCCCATGTTCCTAAAAATAACTCGTCTAATGCCCAACTATGAGCATACATATCGATCATTTCTGGTATATCATTGCCGTAGACTTTTCTTAAAACTGTCATTATTTCTGCGCGAGTATTTTTATCATGCTGAAATTCTAAACGCTGTGCCTCTTCTTGGGTTACTGTGATTAACAGAATATTCGTGCCTTTTGGCAGCCGCGAGTCAGCTTCGAGGTTCTGCCAAATTGGAAAATATCCACGGCGTTCAGACGCAAAGTACACGTATTCATCGTCATCCCAAAATTTATAGGGAAATTTGACAAAAATCTTGGTGTATAAGACCATATTGAGCCTGAAGATGACCTCTGTCTTCCAGGGCGGAAGATCTGGAGAGAACTTAACCGCTCCACCTTTTAATACCCCGATGCTAAAGGTTATTAACGCACGTTTAGCTGTGATATTGAATCCATTATCAGTGAAGACTGTTACACTGTTATCATTATACATTATTGATGTCACTCGAGTGTTAAGCTTGAGCCTTGTGTCGTTACTTGTCAGAAATTCACCGGCTATTTTCTCGACAAGGAAAGCAAATCCTCGTGGATCAGTGATGAATATTTGTTTTCCAGTCAGCGAGTTTATCGAGCAGTTTGTATTCATGTACGTTCTAAGTGAGATGTATTTGGGAGGAACAGCATATTCAAAATCTGCCTGGTTATATTCCATGACAGATTCTTCTGGGTCCATTGCTCTCCATCCAGCCAACTTTAAGCCAACTCGCCATGATATATCTTCTTGTTTATTTTTCTTCCTGCCAAGTCTTATTTTTTCCATTCTAGCAAACGCTCGTCCGTACAACTTTAGATTGCCTTTTATTGTTGTATTTCCACCTGTTGAGTTGCGAATAACAAATGAACCATCCTCGATATTTCCTCGTAAGCCGTATTTCTTGGCGAGTTCTGTTATTGGGTTGTTTTTCACTCCTTGGATCCAGTTTGCCCCGAGCTCGATTGTGGTACCATGGAATTTCGTGTGTCTCATTCTACCTCCAATTCTGTCCTTGCCTTCGAGAATAATGAAGTTCGTTATTCCTGCATTACTTAGAATCTCAGCTGCCGCGATTCCCGATATCCCTGCCCCTAATATCAATACATCTGTGTCGTATTTTGAAGTACTAACGACAGAACAAAGAAAACAGCTGAAGGAAATGAGGAAAAAGGAAGAACTTGCAAAAATCATGATAGTCCAGTCCGATGATAACGTCGTCATAAACTATTATGTGTATGTATATCATTGTCAGCCGTAACATATGCTAATCACAGCGTTATTATAAACTTGCTGCCGGTCACGGATTGGTCAAGGACTGATGCGGAAAGTCCGAATAGTCCCTTTTCGCGTTCACAGATCCCGTTGTAAAACCGCTGTACTTATTGACATCAGACGCATTTATACAGGGTTAGCCTCGAGTCAGTGTAAATTATTCACTAATATCAACAAGAACACGAAAAAATGTTGACATAAAACAATAGAAACATTTTTGAATTGCACGGACTGTTTTCTGAATCGAGGCTAAGCCTGTACAAATGCGTCTTTTGTCAAGGACAGCGGTCATCTCTGAACAACGCGAAACTGGAGTATATTGATAACAGTTCTTATGTACTGAATAGATTACCATGGCTAAAAATCAACAATGTTGAAAGTGTTGAAACGTGTTGAATCGATGTTGAACAAGACGCTCAATGAGCGTACACTCGGGCTTATGAAAAGGATAATGTCAGTTGCGTGACGAGGGAGACTATGTATATATGTGTCGGTGAGCGTAGATAAAAATCTCCGAATCGTACTTCCGTAGCATGTACTTGGAACGTTCAGTTGAGGTTCATATTCATGGTCAGAGGGTTCTGATAACGTCTTTGGTTTCTTCGTTATCGCAGAGGAAAGTTGAACTTCGTATCTTTTAAACATCCAGTTGATTCAGACTACGGTACGATGTGACAAAGCTCGACCAATCTGCTGTCTCTGCCTATACATTGAAAGATCTTGTTCGATTTATCTCGAAATCAGAAAGGAATTATCGATTAAAAATCAAAAGCTGCTTCTGTTAGATTTAAGATGTGACCTCAAGTGACCTCAAATACGTTTAAATACGTACGACAGCGTACTCTTGAAGAGTCGGAGATCTTTATCTATGAGTCACCGACCGAAATAGTCTCCCTCGTCACTGAGCGTCTTCTTCTGTAATAGATCCCTAAAATCTAAGGACGTTTTGATTTCGATTGTATTTTTGCATGCCGTTCACTGACCTGTTTTGAGCGTGGAAATTCTGTTCTAACAAGGATCACACAACTGTAATCGTACTGAATTTTTCAAACGTGGAATAAAATAAACATCCATCGTGAGTCGACTGGCTCGATTGTTTGCATGACTTCTGTACATATAGCTTTCTGTCAATAGATGTAGTTACATCGCTGGTCGCGAGTTTAATTATAAACACTCAAGGACATACGACTGGACTGTACACGTAGTATTACAATTAGCAACAAACATGGCATAGCGAGGTCATGATAGTTTTTGAGTTCATTTCATTTACTTTTCAGTCTCGACTGGCTCAATTAGCAACAAACATGACAACATAGCGAGGTCTTGATACTTTTTGAGTTCATTTCATTTGCTTTTCAATTCATTTTTTGATGTTCGTGGAACGACGTCGTACAACAGCCGATAAAACACGGGCTTTAAACACGCTCATTTCACAGACAAAAGCATACGCCGATTCGTGTGGGCCCACTCTGAAAGATGTCGTTTCATTTGTATAGGAAATACCACAGTTCGAGAAGAATTAATGAAAAATACCATGCGTATTTGATGAAAGTGGCTTAATACCACGAGTGCGTAGCACGAGTGGTATTCAGCCACTTTCATCAAATACAAGTGGTATTTTTCATTAATTCTTCGAGAACTAAGTGGTATTTCCTATTAATAACACACCTACAAAAAATATGAGTTTCTTTATAGTAGCAAATCGCACGTAACGCAATCACAACCACAAATAATAAAATAGCAATTTTCTTAATACCGTGCAATTAATTAATTGCACCGTGCAATTAATTAATTGCACGGTATTAAGAAAAAATCCACAGTCAATCGGCCAATCAGAAACGAGTATTTTTTGTAGGTGTGTTATTAATAACAAAAGCAAACGCGCCTTAGCTTCATCGTGGAACGATCAACTACAATCCTGACCTTAATAGCTTCAAGATCTATGATGAGAAATCTTGAAACTCGATACGATCAAATACATCGCATTCTTTCTTCATTCTTCGCATTTTCTTCATTCTATGACCAGGAAAAAATAAAATAAAAAATAAAAAAGAAAGTGTATTTTCTAACTCGGGCTTCCTTCGGAAGGGCCCGAGTAATGAAGTTTAAAAGAGTTTAAACTTTGCTTCAACATCGATTCAACATTTCTTTTGTTCTCGAAAATGTTGAATGGGGTCTTGCGCATTAATTAAATTAAACAATTGAAATACCTCTTGCGAAACGTTGTTGAAAGCATTGTTGAAACCCGTTTGTCACCCCGCGTTCAACATACATTCAACTTCCATTCAACAGCGTTCAACAAAATCGAACGAATGTTGAATACAATGTTGAATCCGTTTGCCAGGGAAGCTACACGGAAAGGCCGGAATGAATAACATGATGCATGATGATGATGATGATTATTGTTGTTATTGTTGTTGTTGTTGCTATAACAACCTTCGAAAGCCCGACTTGCTGCGCTCTGTGCAGCGCGTAAAGCTAGTGCTGAAAAATGTACCGGAAGTGATAGATACAGCACGAGACTTCCTGTGGGTTTTTTTACATCACTTCCGGTAAAGTTGCGCTGGACTGGGTCTAGTATGATTTCGTGTGTTGTTCGTTCTGAAAGAAAATGAGTTTCAGTGAAAAGCGACCTCAAAAAGGTACTTAAAAATTACATTTAGCGGGTAAAACCCATCCAAACACTCAGTCAAAGGCTGCAGAAACCTTGAAGGATGCCAGGGGAAGCGGCAAATCCGCTTATTCACGCCCGAGATCGTTTATTTCGGGCGCTTTTCTTCAAAATGTCGCTGATGTACGCAAGATCTTTTCCTCCGATGGTTCGAGTTCTGCTGGAAATGGGTGTTTTTGTCAAGGTTAGTTTGGCTTTATTATCAGCAAAGAAAGACATTATACTTAATAGCTATATCGTAGATGTGATGTCGTCTGTTGTTATAATATTGTTGTGAATTATAAGGGTTTATTTCGTTCAAGTTCAACTCGATTCCTCCTACATTTTCTCGCCATTTTACCACATTTATACTTCTAGTCGACATTTATTTATAATATATTGAACTTATACTTTCTACAATAAGTGATTTGAATAATGATATTTTAATACGAATGGTATAAAATATGCAGTAAGCTTATATCGTTTCCAAATATGCATCCAGTCTTGAATAATTTCGTGGCGCGTTGTTGTAAGCTTAAATGTGCACAGTAGACCTATTAAAAAGTCAGACATTACAATTTACATGTAGCCATATAATTAATAATAATATTATAGGCTTGTTGGAAATAAGTATTATTTTGTGAGAGTTCGATTATCTATACTATAATTATTGTTCAATAATATAGCACATTTATATGGCTGATTCATCACTGCTGTGTGTCACTCGACAGATGGTTTTGTACAATGACAGTGTCCTTGCACTTGAATATATTTATTACAAATAGCTAGTATAACTGTCGGGCCTTTTTCTGCACAATTTGCATGTACTTGTTTATATCTCTGCAAGAATGTAGTCTGTAGTGGGGGAAAAGCCAGAACGTTTGCTGAACACAGTGAACAGTTTGACCTTTGCACCATGCAATATTTGTGTTTCACGTTACATCGAACTTTGTCCTTTAGTTGTCAATCGAATACATAATATATTGCTACACTGTTATTGTGTGTAGTCTGAATGAAGGTTTATGTATATTGTATGCCAAACAATAGACAGATGGATGAATTATCCAATTCAAAATAATATGTACAGTGTACAATATCCGGCGTGGGCAATCGATAAAAATCGATATTGGAAAACCGATCGATATTAATCGATAAAATTAAGTTAAACGTTATCGATTATATCGATCAATCAATAAAAATCGATACTCACAACTTTTCTCGGAGTTAACTTTATCGATTTTTAAAATTAAGCTTCTTTTAACTTATCTATGTATATCATTAACTAGAACCAGAAAGATGTGACATTTCACTAATCGAAAAACCCAAGACAGAGTCAAATTAGTTTTAAACACAAACTTACCGCGACGCGTTACGTGAAATGACTGATCCAGTCTTCGGTTCCACAAAACTTTCTAATCAAATTCCATTTCCGATACACAAGTTGCACAAATTTTCTGAGTTATCGTTATTGAGCAATTATTGTACATAGCTGAAAAGCAATTCACAACAGCACACATTTGTTTAACAACTTCATTCAATTACAATGTTGCGGCAGGCTTGTGCGGGCTTCTTGACGCCATCTTCTCCAGCTTCTCCTTATATGCTACTATACTTATCTAAATATTCAACAGTCTTCAACAGATGGACTAAAAAGGTTCAATTTATTATTGAAACTGGTTACAGAAGTTGTCATTATTTCGTTGCTGGCCTAGTCATTTAGTTCACAAATATTTCCGTACAATATATCAAGTAAATATCTTATCGATAATTATCGATTAAATTATTGATAAAATCGATATTGTCAAATGGAGAATCGATAATTATCGATTACTCACAACAAATCCTTATATTGATTTTTATCGATTACCGATAATTTTAGCTAATTTTTATCGATTTTATCGATTGCCCACGCCGGGACAATAGGACCTGGGTATCTCAAATACTCAAGGGACAAGAAAAATAGTTCAAGATACATGTAGCAGGGGATGAAAATATCAATTAATTATTAATTCAGATCTAAGAGAAATACATTGTACAATAAATTCCGTTGAAGAAATATAAAACATGCATGTGTGCTATGTGCAGAAATGTTGCTGAGCCTGTGTGATGACACTGTCAGAATGGAAGTATGCCCTGCTGGATATAAATTTGCAGATCACATGCGTAATAGACGTCGTGGTGGAGGCACTGGAGTTCTCTGAATGGAAGTGAACTCCAGTCCCAAACGTGTCCATCTAATTGTTGTCTACAGACCGCTGTACTCAGATCATTATCCTGTCACAACTGGGTCGTTCTTGGCTGAGTTCCTAGAATCTGTTGTCCTGACTATGGAGCCACTCCTTGTAATCGGCAACTTTAACATCCATGTAGACTGCAAATAAAATCCTGACGCTGTTCGCCTGCAGGAGCTTCTTGAGAGCACTGGGCTTCAACAACACGTCACAGTCACGTCACGCAATTATTAAGTTATTTTAGAGCACGCAGGAACTGATCAGAACACAAGAGAAGTGTTAGGAGAAGCATGGCGCATACATGTAGTTATGAAATACAAATTTATATGCTATTTTAAGTTTTCCATTTGGTTCGTTACAAAGATGTTTGAATATCTGCGCACACGTGCTGTGAGCTCTCATATAGAGTACGCAGTATGAGAGCATGCAGCATGTATTAATTCTTTGGTGTCCCCAATTAGCCTACTGTCACTGTAAGCTAGCTTATTAAGACACGTTAATAAAGTTTATTATTTATTATTATTTATTTGGGAAATCAGAATGCACGTTATAGTCATGTATCGTAACAAATGGAGATTGAAGAGAGTTTGGGCTAACTGATGTTGAGGTAGTGAGTGGGCTTCGACTACTCTATTAGGCTGTTAGTGCTACATGTACACTGTATATATTTTATACTAGTCGTTTCTGGTAGAAAGTGAAGTGCTGCGAGTTGTGCACTGCCGTACAGTACATGGTAACACATAAAAGTGAAATGTAGCTGTCAATGCATACATGTGGTTGTCCCTTAATTTTCAGCAAGGTGCATTAGTTGTAAAATAAAATAATAAAAATGTGGTATAATAATAATAATAACTTTATTACTGTGTCATGTGTTCTAGCTTACAAGAAACCTATTTCCCTCCCATATATCTACTGATTCTCATTCCCACCCTTGTCCCATTGTTCCCATCCCACATCTCCATTGATTCTCATTCCCATCCCGGTCACATTGTTCCATTCCATGTCTCTATTAATTATCATTCCCACCCGCTATAATAATCTGGTCATGGACAGACAGCTATAGACATGTACCAGCACTAAAAGCATGCAATACTTTGCACTATTTATGTTACACGCTTGTAATAGTTTGTACTCTACTGATATGCAGTATTAAATTAATACAAATATGGATTCAATGAAATAGAGAATTTGTGTTTGGTGTATATTATATACAATGTTACTGGCCAGATATCAGGAAAGATGTCGAAGCGCTCATAGCAGACTTGTAGAAGATAAAAGTACATCAGGATGGATCGTATAATTTGATTCAGTAGTTGCCTCAATGCCAATGGCATGGGCCGGATTGGTTTGACGAAGACCAACGAGCTCGATCAGGTAGATAGGTCAGCGACAGCATCGGGGATACTAACTGTGTCTTTCAAAAGCATTCAAGTACATGCTGTCTCCTTCGGTCAACTCTGATCGACTCACTGTAGAAGTAACTTAAGCTTATGTACTTCATTGTGGAACTGGACGTGACTGAGCACACAACCATAACAGCGCTGAAAACTCATAAAAGAACATGGTCTTCCCCTTGAAATGTCACTAAATTGTTCATGACCCTGATGAATGCTTCCAGCAATAAATAAAGTTGCATTTGACATCATGGATTTGTAGAAAACGAACACTTTCCTGGCTTGAATCAGCGAAAAATAAACGATACTCAATATCGATTGAACGTGTTGCGAGTGTGCGCTGATCAAAAGTACCGTGGCTCACAAAATCATCTCCACACACAAACCCACAAACCCACAAACTCCGTGAAATGCAGTCGAGATTCTCGTTGCATCCACATAAGTGCCCAGATCCCACACGACCACACATGACACAGGAACTCCGTCAAGATTAGTTTCGCTGCTCGCCTGGCGGCTCGCAGCAAAAATCTTCACCATCATTTTGTTTTCCTTTCATAGGCAATTATCTGTTTTATTATTCTGGCCTACATACACAATGCATTCTCGCGGACTCCAATAAACTGTTTAGACGATGTGAAAGACACTTGGCCAAGAGATGGTGTATTAAGAGTAAAAATTTCAAGAGGACTAGCAGTCAAGGAACTGTCAGACAATGATCTTTTACATAACATAAGTACGAAGAGTAACATCACTATAAATGCAAGCAATAACTATTCATTACCTGCCAACCTAAGTGACTTTGAACTTGATACCATGAAAGAGAGTGATAACACTTCAGGTGTGGAAATGTTTGGTTCGCTACCTGATACTAAACCAGACAAGAATACACTACCAGTTGGAGATACTATGGTACCTCCAGCATTTGAGATCAAGTTTGGACATGTCAAAGAGGGTAAGCTAAAATAGTTTCCAAATAATATTACAATCTTTCAGTTTAGTGAACACAGATATTAGTGACTTCTGTACTTGAAACCACCATCCGGTTGGCTCAGTTGGTTGAATACCAGTCTATTGTGCAGAGGTCTGTGGTTCGAGTCCCGGCCGGTCTTAAAATAATCGAGGAGAAGGTGCTGCCTTTGTAATTACATCTACAAATGGTTAGACCTTCACGTGGCTCGAATGACCATGTAAAATGGCGGTCCCGTCTCTCCACACTCCATTACATTGCACTGAAGGGACGTAAGAACCCACATCACTGTTCGACTAAGAGTAGGGCATGAAGTTCCTGGCATGTGTGGCCTGACCAACTACTTTGAGGGCCACGAGTTTCTGAGTTACTTACTTACAATATAAAGTCATTTATTTATTATAACTTGTATCTTTTTCCCCTATTAAATGAAGTTTATTATATTGTATTGTACTACTCTAATGAGGGTTTATCACGTAATTTCAAAACTCATAGGACAAAAAATGATTATCATAGCTGGAAAGAGCTCGTTGAAATTAGTAAAAATGTGAAGTTGGGAAAAGATCGCTTCACAAATTGCGAAGATATGAATTTTCAAAAATCGAAATTTTATATGAAAACCTTTGGAAATTTACGCTTGGAGGCAACTCTTGCCTACCAACAAAGGTTTTCATACAAAATTTCGATTTTTGAAAATTCATATCTTCGCAATTTGTGAAGCGATCTTTTCCAAACTTCACATTTTTACTAATTTCAACGAGCCGCTTTCCAGCTATTATAATAATTGTTTGTCCTATGTCTCCTATAAGTTTTGAAATTACGTGATAAACCCTCATTGTAACCCATAAGCAGATACCTGTAACAAACAGTGATAATCCTGTTGCATTACAGATGAAAAGAAGGAAGAGTATGCTATGGAGTATTCCCTAGAGTATGGCTTCCTACGATTAACACCTGCAACAAGAAAGAGACTTAACATCTCCGTCTTGACAGTAGAACTGAGTATGTACATTTTATACAATGTAAAGCATGTGCAATCCTGTAGACAGTTATCAATTTCATGTACCTTATTGTACAGTATTGCTGGTTGTCACACGCAAGTGGAATAATAAATATGCATATTGTACATTCTACTTTGCTTGTAGACCCTGAGCAAGAGAAGTGTTTTGGAGATTCATTGAGTCGTTTTCTGCTTGATGAGTTCCTGGGTTATGATGACATTTTGATGTCAAGTATAAAAAGACTTGCAGAAGATGAAGACAACAAAGGTATATATGTACACTGTACATTGTACTTTAATGTATGTAAAGAATATCAATTGACTGTCGTTGTGTATGAATAATAATAATATTCATGAAGAAAATGTTTGATTCTGATTGGCTATAAGAGCAATATTATTGAAAGGGAATTTGCACTTGTGTGTTTTTCAAAGAGCTCAAATTGCACATTTGCCCTACGGCTCATGCAATATTGATACTCTTTGAAAAAAACACTTGTGCAAATTATTTCCAAATTGAACTCGAAACCGTATGATTGATTACCTCTACTAACTACCACCATTAGATGTACCGCTACATGTATATAATAATAAGGTGGCAAGTGAGATATTCCATGGCATACAGTGAGAAATTACTTATTTATCCCACATCATAGAAAATATCAGAACAAACATGACTGCATTGTATCATGGGAAGGAAGCATATAATACCGCAGGATATATTCTGCTCTCTGATTGGCTGTATTTTCTATGATGTGGTCATATTGCACAGTGTTTTAATAGTCATAATTCATTTATATGCCTTCAGGTTACCTGCGCAATGTTGTGACTGGCGATCACTTTAGGTTTGTCAGCATGTGGATGGCTCGTAGCTCCTACATTGTGGCTTTACTCATAATGTTTATATTTGTAAGTCACAGTCATGCAATTTTTAGTAGTTGACATAATTAGTAGTTGACATAATTAGTAGTTGACATAATTAGTAGTTGACATAATTAGTAGTTGACATAGTAGTTGACATAATTAGTAGTTGACATAATTAGTAGTTGACATAATTAGTAGTTGACATAATTAGTAGTTGACATAATTAGTAGTTGACATAATTAGTAGTTGACATAATTAGTAGTTGACATAATTAGTTGACATAATTAGCATAATTAGTTTGACATAATTAGCAGTTGACATAATTAGCAGTTGACATAATTAGCAGTTGACATAATTAGCAGTTGACATAATTAGCAGTTGACATAATTAGCAGTTGACATAATTAGTAGTTGACATAATTAGTAGTTGACATAATTAGTAGTTGACATAATTAGTAGTTGACATAATTAGCAGTTGACATAATTAGCAGTTGACATAATTAGCAGTTGACATAATTAGCAGTTGACATAATTAGTAGTTGACATAATTAGTAGTTGACATAATTAGTAGTTGACATAATTAGTAGTTGACATAATTAGTAGTTGACATAATTAGTAGTTTAGACATAATTAGTAGTTGACATAATTAGTAGTTGGCATAATTAGTAGTTGACATAATTAGTAGTTTAGTAGTTGACATAATTAGTAGTTGACATAATTAGTAGTTGACATAATTAGTAGTTGACATAATTAGCAGTTGACATAATTAGCAGTTGACATAATTAGTAGTTGACATAATTAGTAGTTGACATAATTAGTAGTTGACATAATTAGTAGTTGACATAATTAGCAGTTGACATAATTAGCAGTTGACATAATTAGCAGTTGACATAATTAGACATAATTAGCAGTTGACATAATTAGCAGTTGACATAATTAGTAGTTGACATAATTAGTTGACAGTTGACATAATTAGTAGTTGACATAATTAGTAGTTGACATAATTAGTAGTTGACATAATTAGTAGTTGACATAATTAGCAGTTGACATAATTAGCAGTTGACATAATTAGCAGTTGACATAATTAGCAGTTGACATAATTAGTAGTTGACATAAGTAGTTGACATAATTAGTAGTTGACATAATTAGCAGTTGACATAATTAGCAGTTGACATAATTAGCAGTTGACATAATTAGCAGTTGACATAATTAGCAGTTGACATAATTAGCAGTTGACATAATTAGCAGTTGACATAATTAGCAGTTGACATAGCAGTTGACATAATTAGCAGTTGACATAATTAGCAGTTGACATAATTAGCAGTTGACATAATTAGTAGTTGACATAATTAGTAGTTGACATAATTAGTAGTTGACATAATTAGCAGTTGACATAATTAGCAGTTGACATAATTAGCAGTTGACATAATTAGTAGTTGACATAATTAGCAGTTGACATAATTAGTAGTTGACATAATTAGTAGTTGACATAATTAGTATTTCTCTTTCTAAAGACTATTTCCATCTCAATGTTGCTGAGGTACTGTCATCATCAGATATTTATATTTATAGGTAAGCAATACACAAATGTATGTCTAACTGAACCATCCAACATATTACTATAATTATATATTGTAGTATGTCTTATCATCATCATTATTATTAATCATCATAGCTCCTATCATCACCAAAAAAAACGTTGTCATCACCATCATAATCGTTAGTCTTCCTTTGCAGCTATTCTTAGTTTCAGCCTTTTGTGACGAGGGTAGCTTAAGACTGAAATTAATAACGGCTGTGTCAGGGAGACTATAGCCTCATCATCATGTCATAGCCTGTTGTAACATTGATTTGTATTTGTAGTCAACCTACTTCAGATGTTGGACCTGAATGTGACCATTGCTTTTCCAGCTGCTCCTCTATTTACTGTTATATTATCTCTAGTTGGTACGTACAGACTATAGACCAAATGCAATAATGGCCAAGTAATTTGCATAAACTGAGAAAAATTACGAGTTTAGGAAATGTAATATCATTTTTTGCAAGACCAGTCTAGTAATACACCAAAGACTAGTCTAGTAATACACCAAAATATAGTAATACACCAAAAGCCCATCAATTTAAATGAAACCACCGTAAAGTTATAACTATTTGAATTCTAGCAATTGCATGGAAACGAGGCTAGTCTGTCCAAAACTCAATTTCCCATACAAATCTTTGTGTAATTTCAATTCGCTATAACTTTTTACGTTTTTGTAGAATCGCTCTAAAATGTAGTAGTTTTTTTTTTGTTATTATACTCTTTGAAACAATCGATGTACTATATTACTAACTACACAATAAATGATATTTACTGATTCCGCCATTATTGCATTTGGTCTATTAGAATACTATTATCATAGTAGCATACAGTCTATGCAGATCACTAGAGTGGTAAATTGGTCATCAGGAATTTGAAACGGCGGTAAGACAATTTGTATCACGTGATCACAAAATATTTGTCTCGTGATTGAACGTCGAGTCAACGTGGGAGAGGTAAACAGGTAAAAAATGCCTTACAGCAACACTCTTTCTTGTTGACTCAACGTTCAGTCATGAGACAAATAATTTATGATCACATGATACAAATTATTGTCTCGCCGCCAGTTCCAATTCCTGGTGGTCAATTTACTACTCTAGTGATTGGCAGAGTAAGTTAGTTGGATTATTAGAATTATTATTGATCAATATTATAAGCAATGTAAATTAGTTGAAATTCGTTTGGTATTTTTTTTATGATACAAACCAGCTTTAAGTTGATGGGGCCAGCGTGTGTAAATAGAGTTAAACATTCATCCATCCATTCATTTATTCATTCATTCATTCATTTAGTTGTCATGAAGTTATGGACACCATTTTCTAGTTAGTATATCAGTACCAGAATGAATATACATGTACATGCACGTTGATCAAAGTCAACAAGTTCATGGAACAAATTAGCTGACAATTTACAAAAACTACAAAATCTCGCCATTAGGGTCACCACTAACTGCAGCTGATGTTTAAATAAATTAAATGTACAAGCTTGCTAACTTGTCTGGGTATCTTTTGTGTGTAGGGATGGAAGCCATTATGTCTGAGTTTTTCAACGATACAACAACTAGTTTCTACATCATCTTGATAGTATGGACAGCAGATCAGTATGATGCTATTTGCTGTCATACGCAACAGAGTAAGAAGTACTGGCTCAGGTAATCACTCTCTAGTCAGATTACTCTCCCGTCATCCCAATCTCGTCCCCAGAGCCTGCGTTACTTTCGACCAGCGGCGAAGAACGTAGGCTCTGGCATAATCCATTTTTGAGACAATTTGATTGGCTATTCCATTTTAGAAACTACGCACGCGCAAGATTCCGGAAATGAAATATATCCAATGAAAATTGAGTTGTCAAAACAACCCGGTGTCCCAACTTCCGTTCAAAACAAAAATTAACATTTTTCAACGGTTTCATTGACATGTTATTTTAAACATGTCGCCTCGATCTGCAATATTAAAATATCTCAGCACAGAGAAAAATCCAGTTTATCTAAGCTTATATGTATCTCGAAGTGTCTTGGAAAGTTTTCAAACGAAGCTCAAAATTTACACGAAGCTTAAGAGTGATGGTTATTCAAAGAACATATGTCGATCGTAAATCTAATATTCTTAGGCTAGCAACTGAAAGGCGGTGCCAATCGAGGTGCTTACGAAGGCGAAAGATTCAAAAGAAATACATTTGAAGGAGAGACAACAATAACTAGAGAAGATGAAGATGATAGATTCAAATAATTAACTGATGTGTAAAGTAGACACGAGTAAATATAAACCCGTAGGAAGAACTGTTCGCATATCCTTCTGCTGTAAAACCACTGCTTTTAATAAAGACTTCAGATACTGCGCTTCTTTCACTGTTGTATCTTCTTTACCAAGTGCTTTTAAAGCGTACTCTATTCCCTAATGAAACCTTTCGAAGGATTCCACTGAAACTGAATCGACAATTTGAATCGACAACAACCAACTGCCCAGCTAACTTGCGCATGCGCTCTAAAACCGGAAGAACAAGAAATCCTGTTCCCAAAAATGGATTATGCCAGAGCCTACGTTCTCGTCGCTGGCCGAAAGTAACGCAGGCTCTGGGGACGAGATTGCCGTCATCCTGATTACATATTCTAGAATGTTTTTATTTGTACCAACACGTGTTTGTTATTGTTTAGGTTTTTCTACTTGTATCATTTCTCATTCTATGCCTGATTACATATTCTAGAATGTTTGTATTGGTACCAACATGTGTTTGTTATTGTTTAGGTTTTTCTACTTGTATCATTTCTCATTCTACGCCTATCATTACCGGTTCAATGGACAGTACAGTGGGCTTGCATTGGTGACTTCCTGGTTATTTATTCAGGTAAGACACAGTATTACACTCTAGTTATCAGCAACAGTCTATAATAGTAATAATAATAATAATATGATGATGAATGATGATGATGATGATGATGATGATGATGATGATGATGAATGATGACGATGATGATGATAACTTGATAATAATCATTGGGAATACAATGTAATAATAATAATAACAATGACTATATTTTCAGAGGGTAGCACTAATAACATATAATAATAAAATATTATTGGTATATTACCTGCGCTTTGATTTGCCAAGGGCAGTGTGCCATTAGAGTACAGACGCACAGATGACATCACAAAATCACTCAATTCTCAAAATATTCTAAAACAAATAAATGTCATTTTCCTGTGCATATATAGATGCACAGAAGACATCAAAATGTGGTGAGAACAACAGTCACGCCACTCAAATTTGTCTCGTGGCATCCTTTTTTGTTCTCACCACATTTTGATGTCATCTGTACATCTATGTACAGACACATGGGAAAATGAAATCTACTTTTTTTTTTTTTTTTTTTTTCTACTTGTTAAATAGCAAAGGTAATAAACTTATGACCCTCTATAAGACTACAGTAACAAATACAATTGAAGTCTTACAATAATATTGTGTTTGCTTTCAGCATTCTATGTTGTTCTTCTTTCATCACTATGAGTTACCTGCTATACTCAGTCAAGCTCACCAACTAGAACCTGAAGATGACCTTCTCGCTGACCCTATTAACCAACTTACTGACGAAGCACAGAATAACCCTCCTCCGCCTAATGAAATGTTACCTAACAATCCACCAAACAGTCAATCAGAAAACCAAGTCTCCACAGGAAATCCATCGTTACAGAGTAATGCGTTACCAAATGGTGCGTTACAGAGTAATGCGTTATCAAATGGTAATGCGTTACCAAATGGCGTGTTGCAGAGTAATGCGTTACCAACTGGTGCGTTACAGAGTAATGCGTTACCTATAGGAGAGTCACAGAGTAATGCGTTACCACAGACTTCACATGAGGCATTACATGAGGATCTTGCTGCTTCAATGAACACTAATTCTCAGAATATATGTGACGGCTCACTAAACACTCCACTGATTCAATCGGATGATGGACAAGCAACAGTATCTGGAATTGAAAGTGAGTCTATGTATGTTCTGGGCGCAATAGAGTACTAAAGTGTGACGTCACGAAACAATTAATTTTGCTTTTCTTAACTTTAGGAACGGAGCCGAAAATACAGTGATTTGTTAAGGCAAATTATATATTCAACTGGCCATATCTCGACCGCTATTTAACCGATTGTCATAAAAATTGGTGTGTGAACTTCTTTCATGATATTCTATCTGAACTGGAAATCAACAATTTATAAAAGCAAAAATTATTTTTTTACGACGTCATGACTTTAGTACTCTATATGAGTTTCTCTGTGGCTCTTGCAAGTTAGTCAGTCAGTCACTCTGTCTGTCTGTCTGTCTGTCTGTCAGATAGTTACATTTGTAGCTAGTTAGTTACATTGTAGTCAGTCAGTCAGATAGTTTGTTTGTTTGTTAGTCAGTCAGAGAATTGCATATTTAGTCAGTCAGTCAGTCAGTCAGAGAGTTACATTTGTATTCAGTCAGTCAGTCAGTCAGAGAGTTACATTTGTAGTCAGTCAGTCAGTCAGAGTTACATTTGTAGTCAGTCAGTCAGTCAATCAGAGAGTTACATTTGTAGTCAGTCAGTCAGAGAGTTACATTTGTAGTCAGTCAGTCAGAGAGTTACATTTGTAGTCAGTCAGTCAGTCAATCAGAGAGCTACATTTGTAGTCAGTCAGTCAGTCAGTCACATTTGTAGTCAATCAATCAGAGAGTTACATTTGTATTCAGTCAGTCAGTCAGTCAGAGAGTTACATTTGTAGTCAGTCAGTCAGAGAGTTACATTTGTAGTCAGTCAGTCAGTCAATCAGAGAGCTACATTTGTAGTCAGTCAGTCAGTCAGAGTTACATTTGTAGTCAGTCAATCAGAGAGTTACATTTGTATTCAGTCAGTCAGTCAGTCAGAGAGTTACATTTGTAGTCATTCAGTCAGTCAGTCAGAGAGTTACATTTGTAGTCAGTCAGTCAGAGTTACATTTGTAGTCAGTCAGTCAGTCAGTCAGAGAGTTACATTTGTAGTCAGTCAGTCAGTCAGTCAGAGAGTTACATTTGTAGTCATTCAGTCAGTCAGTCAGTCAGTCAGTCAGTCAGAGTTACATTGTAGTCAGTCAGTCAGTCAGTCAGTCAGAGAGTTACATTTGTAGTCAGTCAGTCAGAGAGTTACATTTGTAGTCAGTCAGTCAGACAGTCAGAGAGTTACATTTGTAGTCAGTCAGTCAGAGAGTTACATTTGTAGTCAGTCAGTCAGAGAGTTACATTTGTAGTCAGTCAGTCAGAGTTACATTTGTAGTCAGTCAGTCAGAGAGTTACATTTGTAGTCAGTCAGTCAGACAGTCAGAGAGTTACATTTGTAGTCAGTCAGTCAGAGAGTTACATTTGTAGTCAGTCAGTCAGACAGTCAGAGAGTTACATTTGTAGTCAGTCAGTCAGAGAGTTACATTTGTAGTCAGTCAGTCAGAGAGTTACATTTGTAGTCAGTCAGTCAGACAGTCAGAGAGTTACATTTGTAGTCAGTCAGTCAGAGAGTTACATTTGTAGTCAGTCAGTCAGACAGTCAGAGAGTTACATTTGTAGTCGGTCAGTCAGAGAGTTACATTTGTAGTCAGTCAGTCAGTCAGTCAGAGAGTTACATTTCTAGTTTCTTTGTTTTCGATTCTTTCTTGAGCTAAAGTTAGCTACAAACTAAACGGTTTGTATTTTCTACTCAGATACAGTATGCAGTAGCACTAGAAACAGAGTCAAAGGTTCTCAAACACGTACTGTACAAAGCGATGCCCTATCCCTATCATCACCTAGAGTGGAGTGCAAGGCAAAGACAGGTTAGAAGGATATAACTCTCATTTATCAGTCTGTACTGCAAACTAATGGAGTTTTTCTGATTCTAGAGTAAACGTCGAGGATATCAGTGGTTCCCAAACCTTCGATTCTCGTTTAACCTGAAACCATGGTAACCGAATTACTATGGCAACACCAAGAAACAAAGTACCATTGCTATGGCTACAGATCGAGTTACTGTTGAAGGCACTTTTACGGTTGATATGAATAGACGTGAGCTACACAACGTTACAGGCCATTAAACCACTGATGGAAAGCTGTTCCAAGAACAGCGCAAGAAGTCGTGCAGTTGTTTGGGCTTCCTGTGGCAAAGTACTCTCAACACAGAAATCCCAGTTTTTAATAACTACGAACAAACTTATTGAGTATCTCTTGAACTACTGACAGTGTTTGTACTACTTGTTGAAGGCTCGCAAGATGTAAATTCTATTGTGACGGAACTATGGTTTGATTCTATACGAACTGTATAGCTAACCAACTGTACATAACTGAGAATCAGTCTGGGCTAATAGATAACTACGAGTCTCACTGGATCGAATACAGAAATAAATACTCATGAATATTTCTAGAATGGGTGTCCTTACGTGATGTCAAGACGATGATGGTGGGGGGGGGGGGGGGGGGGGGGGCTGTGAAGTCGCGCAAATCAGCACTAATCAGCGCGGCAGGCGTTTCCTTCCCTTCTGCCCTCCCCATTCTTCCGTTTTTTCTCCTCGCCCCATTCCCTTCAAACCTTAACTAGAAACGCCTGCTTTGCTGGCTAGCATTGTAACAAAGTACAGTGATTTTATTTAACACGTAAAGCAACGTCAATTAGGCTCAAATCTATTGAACTAAGGTAGAGTTGTAGCGCGCGATCAACAACTGAACTTGACGTCATTCATCAAACATGGAGGGCGTGGTCGGGCAATCTGTCTTACATGACGTATCTATCACTGGTTGCATAGCCGCAGTAGTAAACGACTTCATTGAGTATTGGGTTCCCTGTGTATTTACAGTGTTTCTATGACGACGGCATTCATCAAACATGGAGGGCGTGGTCGGGCGATCTGTCTTACATGACGTATCTATCACTGGTTGCATAGCCGCAGTAGTAAACGACTTCATTGAGTATTGGGTTCCCTGTGTATTTACAGTGTTTCTATGACGACGGCATTCATCAAACATGGAGGGCGTGGTCGGGCGATCTGTCTTACATGACGTATCTATCACTGGCTGCATAGCCGCAGTAGTAAACGACTTCATTGAGTATTGGGTTCCCTGTGTATTTACAGTGTTTCTATGACGACGGCATTCATCAAACATGGAGGGCGTGGTCGGGCGATCTGTCTTACATGACGTATCTATCACTGGCTGCATAGCCGCAGTAGTAAACGACTTCATTGAGTATTGGGTTCCCTGTGTATTTACAGTGTTTCTATGACGACGTCATTCATCAAACATGGAGGGCGTGGTCGGGCAATCTGTCTTACATGACGTATCTATCACTGGTTGCATAGCCGCAGTAGTAAACGACTTCATTGAGTATTGGGTTCCCTGTGTATTTACAGTGTTTCTGTGACGACGGCATTCATCAAACATGGAGGGCGTGGTCGGGCGATCTGTCTTACATGACGTATCTATCACTGGCTGCATAGCCGCAGTAGTAAACGACTTCATTGAGTATTGGGTTCCCTGTGTATTTACAGTGTTTCTATGACGACGGCATTCATCAAACATGGAGGGCGTGGTCGGGCGATCTGTCTTACATGACGTATCTATCACTGGCTGCATAGCCGCAGTAGTAAACGACTTCATTGAGTATTGGGTTCCCTGTGTATTTACAGTGTTTCTATGACGACGTCATTCATCAAACATGGAGGGCGTGGTCGGGCAATCTGTCTTACATGACGTATCTATCACTGGCTTCATAGCCGCAGTAGTAAACGACTTCATCGAGTGTTGGGTTCCCTGTGTATTTACAGTGTTTCTATGACGACGTCATTCATCAAATGGTGGTCGGGCGATCTGTCTTACATGACGTATCACTGGCTGCATAGCCGCAGTAGTAAACGACTTCAACGAGTATTGGGTTCCCTGTGTATTTACAGTGTTTCTATGACGACGGCATTCTCTAGTTCACGGGGGGCGTGGTCGGGCAATCTGTCTTACATGACATCACTGGCTACACAGCCGCTGTAGTCTTACATGACATCACTGGCTGCATAGCCGCAGTAGTAAACGACTTCATCGAGTGTTGGGTTCCCTGTGTATATACAGTGTTTCTATGACGACGGCATTCTCTAGTGCACGGCAGGCAAATGGCTAGAAATGCTCTTTTGTACTCTTGATTACTAAAGCAGTAAATGAACGGATTGACGCAGGAATTGAACATTATCAAGACGATAGTGAAGCGATGTAGTGACGTCTCGAGTTCAGCGAGACCGTACGACGACAACACGTAATAAACCTGATTTGGAAACCAACAAACGGTC
Source organism: Actinostola sp. cb2023 (assembly GCA_033675265.1). Lineage (NCBI taxonomy): Eukaryota > Metazoa > Cnidaria > Anthozoa > Actiniaria > Actinostolidae > Actinostola > Actinostola sp. cb2023. The sequence goes on along the minus strand of JAUJYZ010000015.1, from coordinate 920,725 downwards.
AATAGTAAGGCTACAAGCATGCACATGCGCAATAGCCTTACACGAGCTATTGCATAGCGTGCACCACCCACCCTCCGTGGGGGCGACTTTAGTTTCAGTCCCGTATGCAAATAGGTTCCCCACGTGACCACCATAGGAATAAAGAACGTCGCCATTGTCGATAGCGTGACCAGGGCCTCTTTCGAGTATCCAGTCGACTGCCAAATACACGTGTGTGTTGCCTTGGAAACAGTCATTTCAAAGAAGACGGAGCTGTGGATGGAAAAGCTCAGAAACCACATCAGACAAAGGTAACCCAACACACGTCGCCCTGAGAAGCTCGCTCTGTATTTAATAGGTTGTACTACCGAGTACCATCGTTCTATCGCCATGCACGTCACGGTGAACACTGAAACCTTGCCAAGACTGTATACGGTGTACTGTGAGCCAATCACACGACAGAACACCTCACCGGCGAGGCCTGGGGAGACTTTAAGCGATGACAAAGATATGACGTAACCAGGAGTAATGGCGAGAAATATACCTGGAACACATGCAGCGATGGCTTGATTAGATAATGTAATACTTACAGTGAATATATTGCTTGAACGTGCTTATAGCAGAATACATAGAGGTTTTTACACGGGTAGTTGTGTAATACGGCTGGATATTTTTACGAGTCGTGCCGTATTTTGACGAGCCGTACAACTACCCGTGTAATAAATTGTTTATTATACGACAACAAAAAACAAACGTCTTTTTTTTTCTCTTTCTTTTTATTTGCGACCGGACAAAACAAGAGACAAACTGAGCGCGCGCGCAAAATTGACGTGTCCGAATTCTAAAACGTGTAATACGCTGTCATACTTAATTTGTACTCGTATTTGTACTGTAAGATTACAAGTTGTGTAATAAAGCAGCCTATACGTGTGATCGAGTCAGCGTGATATCACATGGAAACGAGCCGCGTTAAGTAATGAAAATCGGGTGACAAAGTTTACTTTTTGGGAATTAAAAACAATCGAAATGAGTGATTGAACGTGTTGACAAACTGCTATAAGAACCGCTGATAGCGAAGTCAATGATGACTTACCGGTGATCATGTCTGTGACAGCCAAGCTAAAGATGAACACATTATAAGACCATGACAGCATGTGCCGGTTTCTAAGTATGACGTAACACAGGAGTCCGTTGCTAAGGAACGCTGTTCCTGCGATAATACCAAAAGCAGCCTGCAGAATGACGTTATCGTGGTCGTCACCATTTGTTGAGTTCATGATTGGCCAATTTAACTGAATCGACTGTGAAAGAAGAGAGGAAAAAGCCTTGATATCAAAGCCATTCATCCCAGGAACTATAAACGGGGCTAAGAATATTAAAAACAATTGCGTTTAAGCATGTTATATAGGGGAAGTAAGGACTGCCGATATTTGTAACATTTTTGTAACGTGTGAGTTCCCAACTGAAATAAATAAAAAAACATAAAATAAGGGGAATAAGAAGATGAAGACCATAGATACCCATAAAGTTCTTATGAGTATTAGAAAGAAAAGAAAAAGAGAACAAATATGTTCTTGGGCTTTTGTAGCTTAGATGGAAATTCGTGGTAAAAACTGAATAACACACACCAATATTTCAAAAAACGTTGATAACGGTCGATCTGAATTGGATGATCTGAGACTTTTAAATTCACGTTAACCTCCGCCATATCTCGTTCAAACATCAAGCATGATTCCAAGCTTATTATAGATACATGTATACACCTATTCCAATTAACGTTGATAACGGTCGATCTGAATTGGATGATCTGAGACTTTTAAATTCAAGTTAACCTCCGCCATATCTCGTTGGAACACCAAGCGTGATTCCAAGCTTGAGCATAGACAGCGGAATGCAATAATGGCGTCCAATTTCAATTGCCATTGTGCTGGACTGACTAACCTCGTGTTCATGTGGAAACACAAAAGCATTTTCACCTGTATGAGAGGCTAGTAAGTCCAGAACAATGGCAATTGAAATTGGACGCCATTATTGCATTCTGTCTACATTTTCACTGAAACTATCAAACCCCAATAGACTAAATTTACTGCTGTGGAGTTTTCGAAAATATAAACTTAGAACTTAATCATGTCTTGATAAAATAAGATTATTTCACCAAAATGGATTTCTCTGTCACTTTCATTTTCTTGAATTTATTGTCCAAAACTGATCTGATCAAAACTGATCACTTTGAAAGCCTTCACTCGAACCCGTGAAATTGTTTCGAAATCATCAAAACAACACCTTGAAGTTACATGCCGAGAACATCGAAGAAACACCTGACGGCATAGATCGACTCACTTGAAGCATAATTTTTATGTTAACTTTACTCGTTTGTTTTGTTGTGTTCACTGAGGAGATCAAAGTGATCAATTTTGATCAGATTTTGGACATGAAATTAGACTGGAAAATGAAACTCATTTTGACAGAGAACTAGTGTGAGAGAGAACATGATTAAGTTCTAAGTCGTTTATATCAGTTTTTCAGTGAAAACTCCATTACGGTACTGGCCGAGTAAAGATATGTTATCATGGAGAACGTAAGGATTGACTTACCGTTTCAGAGCGAGAACTGCCTTCGTGCGACAACAAAGCTTGAATAATTGAACTTGGACTGAAAAACACAAGTTGTTTGTCAAGCGATCGATTGCACTCAAGGTTTATTTCTCAACTCTTTGTTTGTGTTTCATTTACTGTTTGATCAAACCTCTTCATGGCATGAAGAATTATCGTGACTTAATTAGTTTGAAGAAGACGAAGTAAACAAAAAGACAACAGGCAGGCGGATGCTGTGCACCAAGACTTCTAGAATATCTGCCATACTCACAGCTACAAGTGCTTGTTGGGTCTTTTGTGGTCGACTATGTCGTTGCTGTAATCGGAAGTGCTTCCAACTGTTATAGACACTTAGTAAATGTTGCCTGATATGCGGCTTGTATTTAGAAAACTCTCATTGGTCAGCGGGACTAAAAGTATTTGTTTTTACCATTTTTGACAAAGGCTTCTAGTGCAAACTTGTTCACCTTACAAAAATCTTGTCAAATATTGGATAGCGTGCAACACCACTCTGCAATCATTATTCGCGCGCCCACCAGCGTGCAATTGCATAGTTGAAGATTGATTGTTTATTATTATTCTCTTTTTTCCCCCATTCATTTCATTTATAGAGTGAGTAGTTAAGGGAGGGTGGAGAGGGAGAGGGTGTTGTTGGAGGAGGGTGTTGTTTTTGTATGGTTGGGAGGGTGTTGAGGTTGGGGAGGGTGTCGAGGGTGCTATGGATGGGAAGGATGGGGGAGGGTGTTGAGGGTGTTATGGGTGGGGAGGATGGGGAAGGGTGTTGAGGATGTTATGGGTGGGGAGGATGGGGAAGGGTGTTGAGGGTGTTATGGGTGGGGAGGATGGGGAAGGGTGTTGAGGGTGTTATGGGTGGGGAGGATGGGGGAGGGCGTTGAGGGTGTTATGGGTGGGGAGGATGGGGAAGGGTGTTGAGGGTATTATGGGTGGGGAGAGTGGGGGAGGGTGTTGAGGGTGTTATGGGTGGGGAGGATGGCCATGGGGGAGGGTGTTGAGGTTGTTATGGGTGGGGAGGATGGGGGAGGGTGTTGAGGGTGTTATGGGTGGGGAGGATGGGGAAGGGTGTTGAGGGTGTTATGGATGGGGAGTATGAGGAAGGGTGTTGAGGGTGTTATGGGTGGGGTCGCCAGGCGTCGCACATATGGTCATGTAATCTTGGTACTCTCTCAGTATTATAAAGTCGTACATAAGTTACACAAATATTCAAGCCAGAAAAAAATAGTTACAGATCGTCCTTCTTTTCCACAGGTAGCCCAAGCTCTACTCATGGCAGCTTTGCCTATCAGTTTTATTGAAAAACCTAAAAACACAATTTCTCTGAAAATTCTGAATAAAGTTTACTAAAACAAACACAGTGTGTTTTACTATATATTCTTCACATCTGGAGTGAATTTCAGCTCATATACATTTTAAATCATTTTGGGTATTGTTTTCCCCTTATACTGTCACAGTATACATATAGGGGGAAAAAATACCCAAATGATTAAAATTAGCTGAAATTCACTTCAGATGTGAAGAATGTATAGTAAAACACACTGTGTTTGTTTTAGTAAACTTTATTCAGAATTTTCAGAGAAATTGTGTTTTTAGGTTTTCCAATCAAACTGATAGGCTACCTGTGTTCTTTTCATGCAAGCATGCATGATCCCGTAGAGATCCCGCAGAGATCCCATAGAGATCCCGTAGAGGAAGCACTTTCCGTCAGCAATCCGTGAGGCAGCTTCGATTAGTAGCTTCAAGAACAGGATACAAATATACTTGGAGGACATATTATACAAGAAATATAAAGACCATGTGTACGCATTCGTCCCATAAAGGAGGTGACGTAACAGTACGTGACGTAACAGTACGTGACGTAACAGTGCGTGACTTAGATGTAGAAGCGGTTTTTTTTTGTGTGGACGTTTTGCCATCAATACCTGGAGATTTAATCTACAACGAGAACCAACATGGCCGTCATGACGTCACGTGAAAACCAGCACGATCTGTGGGAAAACGTCATCATGCAACGGATCGAGTCCATTCTAACGCATGCGCAGATATGTCCTTTCTCTCACAATGAAATACGTCTTGACAGCATATATATTATTAATATTATATAGTTCGAGTTTAAATAAACCTACCTACCTACGTACTGTCAATGGCATACAATAATGACGTCACATGTAAACCAGTTCAACCAGTTTCAGCCTGTTATGACGTATGTCTCTGAAAACCATTGGCTGTTGTTGTTTATATGAAATTCCTTTACGAACCAAAAAATCTCAAAATATCACGACAACTGGAGATTAATATTCCCATTGTTAATCCTTGTTTTTATTATTGTTTATATCTCATCTTATATTTGTAATTTAGAACTGAATTTAACAACTCTTCATGAGAGAAGAAAAGTTATGGGAAACAAGATATTCTCTGAATTCGATGGCAAATCCTCAGTAAACACAAATTGCAGAGCCTGTTATGCATGCGCCTAGACACGTAGTTTTAACGTCCCCAGGGTGCACACAGTGCAATGATTTCTAAAGTAATATTTTAGGGTATTTTATATACACCTGTTTTCAAAAACGTTGTCCATTTACAAAATACAAAATAGTAAATAGTAGAAAGGAATTCATTAGAGAAACAAAAGAAATCCAATCATGCAGAACTGTGGCTCATTGTTTCTCTAATTAATTCCTTTCTACTATTTACTATTTTGTATTTTGTAAATGGACAACGTTTGTGAAAACAGGTGTATATGGACATATACTTATTGTGATTTCTATTACTGATCTTTGTAATTTCAGTGATTAATAAACCATCTAAAACACTTCAAAATTGGAGGCATAACTACTAACCGACGTCCGACTAACTCCTCATGATTGTAAGCTGCTCGGACGCCTATCACGTATGTAAAGTCCTCCATCGGTTGTAAGGCGCATTGAGACAAGAAAGTATTATTATTATTATTATTATTATTATTATTATATTATTATTTATTATTATTATTATTATTATTATTATTATTATTATTATTATTATTATTATTATTATTATTATTATTATTATTATTATTATTATTAGGTTTATTTATTATCACTATTATTATTATTATTATTATTATTATTATTATTATTATTATTATTATTATTATTATTATTATTATTATTACTATTACTGTTACTATTACTATTACTATTATTATTATTATTATTATTATTATTATTATTATTATTATTATTATTATTATTATTATTATTATTATTATTATTTATTATTATTATTGTTATTATTATTATTGTTGTTGTTATTGCTATTATTATGCCTGCACATTGCGTCGTATTAATGACAATTAAATCATCACTGTCAAATACGCCTTAACTTTATGCAGGAGATTTATATAATGGTTGTAATCAAACAGTGATTGGTCAATTTTTAAACATGACTGACGTCAACATGTCTTAGTACAGTTGACATATATCACTCTGTGGTCAAATAGAGCTTTTACGTTATTTGATGACGGTACGGTACATGTAAGAGGATATCGCAAAAGCACCGCATTATTGAGAGCCCACTGAACGCCGATCTAATAGCTTATATTCGAGAGATACGATCGGTAAGACTGCAAGTACCGGCAGCTGACTCCCTCACTAAAATTATTAACAAATCGTTGCAACCTTTACCTATACTGCTAAAGTCACGCTAGCAATATGAGCGAGGCTGTAGGTCTGAAGGTAGCATTTGGTATTATTGCTGTGCTGGCGCTGTCCTGCAATGCCTTATTTTGTATGGTGCTGTTGATGGACCGTCGAATGCTGAACACTGCTTGTAATGTTCTGCTGTTTAGCCTGGCTGTTACTGATATGCTTACAGGTAAGACTAAGGTCAAATAGATGGTGTGTTGTTTCAGTTAGTAGGTGATACTGAATAGTAAAAACTAGTATAAGGAACGATAATTGCTTATAATATCGTCGACCTGTTATGACAGGTTTGCATCAGATATAAATATGATCTTGCTTGTCTTTTAGATATACTAGGAATACGTAAATTATTGATTCAAGGTCATCAGATTCTCGATGGGAAGAAAAATCATTGGAAAAACACGTAAAAACTCCATGAACAAAGTGTACTCCACTCGTAGCGCGAGGACGATAACTAAGATCGAGAGTAATATGATACCACAAAATCACGGTGGTCCAAAACCTTTTTATTTATTTAGTTTTTTTATTTGCCTCGATAATAAATTTAGTATCAGACCATGATCAGACACATGCAGAAAATGAAGTCACGTTTCAGTTTCATTATGACCTTAATGCCCCTTGTTTGAGTATTTCGTTTTTCTTCTTCTGAGGAAACGCCCACCTATTAAATCATGAAAGACAAAGCAATGCGTTTTACAGCTTGCATATGACAGTTACTGTGGGCTATTTTATCTGTTTTAGAAAAATAATTTATCAGTTTTTAGCTTAGTTTTAGTTTTCGTTGTTCAATTCGACCTTTACAGCTTTGTAGCACGCCGGAGTACTCACTGAATGCTTTCTATATATTATACCAAAATATCGTAATCAGTAATTCAGATTTACAACCTGTTATAGCTTAAGCAATCAGCGTGGATGGTACCGGATAAATGCTGTTCGCAGATCTGAAGATACAACACAAGTGCATGAGAGTAATTTCTCTCTCTCAATTAAAATATAGCTTTGCCCTATATAACGGCTTATTTAGGGGGGGACTCGTGAAGAACAATAGAAATTTGAACTAAATGTTTGAGGTTCCGCAAATTGGTTGACCAGATATAATTCAATACTTTTCCCACACAATTCGAACAGACCGTCTGTAAAATTTTAAAACGTTTGTCCCCCTCTAATGTCCTTATTTAAACTGTATTTGTTAGTGGTAAGGGCAATATAGAGTTTTAGCGTCAAGTAAGTAGCCCAAGTCATCAGAGATCATTGAATACGAGTGTGTTCGAATGGTCTCAAATGAGCTCTTAGGATATGATAAAAAACATGTCTTCATAATAGTAGATGAATTAAAGAACACTTGAAGTCATGAAATTGTTTTTTGAGCGTCAAGCGTTCGATTTCCTCTCGACAGTACCTAGAAACGGTCAATAAAACCACTCCCAAGTCTCACACCAAAGTGTTCTTTAATTATCAGACTATCAGTTATCATTTGAATCTTTCTAAGAGCTCATTCCTGAGACCATTCAATGACGTCACGGTCCACTGATTCTACGTTTGGGCTACCTGTGGTTGATTCCTCTCGAAGCCCGGTCATATCAAGTCTCATTCCAAGTATCAGTTTCAATTATCAGTTTCAATGGAGATTCGTTCAACTTGGCACCATATCAAAACTTTCGGCTTTCCGTTCATTTTGTGTTTGGTTTTGTGGATTTTCTCGATACAGACTTTTCAGTACGAATACAAACAAAGATTGTGACATTTCTGTCTCAACCACCAGTAAAATCCGGTAGAAAGCAAACAAATAAAACGAAAATAAAAAGGATTTATGATAGACATTTGTAAACTGCCCGAGGTCTGGATTTAATAGTGTGAGGTGTTCACTGCACACCCAAAGTCAGTGGAATTATAGTTGACACGTTTCAACTCATTCTAGCTTCGCTGTACAAAGGTCGCATATCGTTACTGAATGTTTTCAAAACTAAATAGAAAGAAAGTTGTTTTGCGATTTGAAAGCTATTTTGCCTTAATCCCCTTTCTCAAAGCCGTGATATTGTAGGATTTAGCGATTAACATCGGGCTTTACTTTTTTGAGTTTTTGAGGATGAATAAAACCAGCTAAAGAATTAGTTAAAGCTGCTGTTGAATGACGTAAATGGGGAAGGAATTCGAAGAAGGCGGAAAGAAAGCTTGCACAACAAACTCATGAAAGGAGTGTTTGAAGATAGGAATGCAGAGGGAAGAAAATCTACAATAAACTGACACAAAAATATTTGAAAAACTGTTTTTAAAACTTGGACTGAAAAACAAAGTGTTTGTTTAGCACATTTACTCCCGTCGCCATGATAACCAAACATCTGCTTTTCCATCCCAACTCTAGCAGCTTTCGCTTATTCAGTAGCTCGTTTTATTAGATTGCTATTCGTCACGTATTTGGTTGCTATGGTGATTATAATCAATGGTGGATATTTGAACACATTGAAGGCAGAGCGTGAGATATAGAGATGCTAGATAAGGCTGTTTTTTATTACTTTTCCTCCTTTCATTCCCGTTAGAATGATTGATTTCATGTGTTGAGCAGCAGGTTTTACTGTTTGCCATTGTCAGCTCTAGGTTGACACGGCGCACAATCAACCTTTAACGAAACCTTGTTTTGTTTGACTTTGTTCCGTTTATTTTCCATCCCACATGTCATGACAGTCTGCGTAGAACCGTTTAATTGATTTGTTAATGGGATACCCTGTAGACTCTTTTAATAAATCCCACAATGCACGATTTTCCGCGCTTGACGTCAAACTTATTCTTTTGAATCCATTCATTTTCCTTCATTGTTTTCAGTCTTTGTATATTTTGAATAGAATTCAAAAGAATAAGTTTGACGTCAAGCGCGGAAAATCATGCATTGTGGGATTTATTAAAAGGGTCTATAGGTGCGGGTTTCACCTGGCAAATCTTGAAACAATTAATAAACTGATAACTGTAAAAACGAAAAGTCCATCATGTGGTGGTATCCACCATTAGCAAGGGATCTCCTCCTTTTCTCTTGACACAGCCGAATCTTGTAGAGCTGAGATTTTCTATACTCATTTAATAATAATAATAATAATAATAATAATAATAATAATTAATAATAATAATAATAATAATATTTTTTTAAATTTAAATTTAAATTTATTTTTATTTTTATTTTTAAATAATAATAATAATAATAATAATAATAATAATAATAATAATAATAATAATAATAATAATAATAATAATAATAATAATAATAATAATAATAATAATAATAATAATAATAATAATAATAATAATAATAATAATAACGAGTTATTGATGACTTTGATTTGTTCTACCTATAGGGCTGTCTCTATTTTTCACACCCAATTACATCATCGGTCCGAATGCTTTTAGTATCCCAGAAGGCATTGCAGGTGATATGTTCTGTCGTCTAATCTACTCGCAATGCATTGTGTTCACTTTGGGTATTGTATCTGTGTACACTCTGACCTGTATGGCAGTAGAACGATGGTACGCCGTTTCACGGCCACATAAGTAAGTACATGACATCCATCCTTCTACCATTCATCCATCCATTCATAATCCGTACATCCACCCATTAATCATTTATCCATATCCCATCCATTTCCCATCCATTCCCCACCCATTAATCATTTATCCATATCCCATCCATTTCCCATCCATTTCCCACCCATTTTCCATCCATTTCCCACCCATTTTCCATCCATTTCCCACCCATTTTCCATCCATTCCCCACCCATTAATCATTTATCCATATCCCATCCATTTCCCATCCATTTCCCATCCATTTCCCATCCATTTCCCACCCATTTTCCATCCATTTCCCACCCATTTTCCATCCATTTCCCACCCATTTCCCATCCATTCCCCACCCATTAATCATTTATCCATATCCCATCCATTTCCCATCCATTTCCCACCCATTTGGCATCCATTTCCAACCCATTTTCCATCCATTTCCCACCCATTTCCCATCCATTCCCCACCCATTTCCCATCCATTTCCCACCCATTTCCCATCCATTCCCCACCCATTTCCATCCATTTCCCATCCATTTCCTATCCATTTCCCATCCATTTCTCATCCATTTTCCATCCATTTTCCACCCATTTTCCATCCATTTCCCACCCATTTTCCATCCATTTTCTACCCATTCCCCACCCATTTTCCATCCATTTCCCATCCATTTCTCATCCATTTTCCATCCATTTCCCATCCATTTCCCAGATCGATTAACGAGTTTGTCTACTGTCAGGTACAAGCTGGTGTTTTCAAAGAACAAGAAGTACATTTACGTTGCAATCGTGTGGTTCCTGTCTTGTGTGCTCAATTCACCGCACGCTCTGGAGATGGAACTCGCAATCAACAATTCGTCGCAGCCAGAATGTGTCTGGGTCACTGCTGTTACCAACAAGCAAGCAAGACAAACCGTTGCCTTCCTGGAATTCCTGGGCAAATATTTCCTTCCGGTGTCCATAACATGCGCTACATTCATTAGCCTGATGATGACCGTCAGGAAGCCCAACAGTGTATTTCTACGACGTCATGGCAACGCTGGAGTTCGTCTTCTGCGCATGTGCACCTTCACCGCTTTCATCCTTGCGTTTTGTTGGTTTCCAAACCAGTTTTATTACCTGCTTTTCAAGTTTAACGTGACACAGTTAAATGTCCCATGGCATCACGTGACCGTGGTTCTATGTATGTTCAATTCGTGTGTCAACCCGTGGGTGTACTATGCGACCAACAAAACCTACAGAAGAAAGCTCGTGTCTCTCCTGCGAAAGTGCTTCCCTAAGATGGGCGAGTGTGAGGGCACAACGTCAGGGTCAGCAGGATTCGATGGATCGACGGCCACAGGTAAAGACATCCGTGAAGTACACACTCTATCCACCGCACGATCATCGTCTTGTAATCTTGAGAAAATCAAGCACTTTGACAATGAAGCAATTACACACAGTCAGTCGGATGATCTTGAGGTCATTGAACTGTCAAAGCAACAACCACTAGTCAAACCTGAAGCTGATTGTCCTCAGTTCGGACGCGTATCTAGTCCTTCCAGTGAAGACAATGTTAAGTGATTGCATTCACATCCTGGAATGTCTGTATACACCAAATTGAAGAATCGTTGTCGGGTTCAAAATCATAGAACACTATAGAAGCTGAGACCGCAAGGGATACCTGGGAAAGCGGTAAATGAGTCAAACTGAACGTCGCTTATTCGTAATTTTATGTCCCGAATATGTGTAGAATTTTGCTTAGAGAGATCATTTCGTTCGATAAACACCAACATTTTCCTCTGACAACATAAAACTTAGCTGATTTACCGCTTACCCATACATCCTAGTGGTCTCAGCTTCAATGTTCTATGATTTTGCACCCGACAACTATTCTTCAATTTGGTGTATACATGATTGATTTACATCGAATTCTTCAGTTTAGGAAAGTTTTTGTCAATCAAAGATATCAATCATTAATTTCCAGGAGTCGGTCAGGCCGTTAGGGCGTGGCGCCCTTTGGTCCGACTTGAAATCGATTCATTTGCACGTGACTTGCTTGTATGATACAGCTAATTCAAAAAAACGTACGTTGTCCTAGGTCAGTTGTTGCATATTGCATTCCCAAACCGAAGTGCACTGTGGTCGCTACGAATTGTATGTTTTCTTCTATTTTGGGGTTCCAAAACCCGCAAACAAATATCAGGGAAGCCCTGACAGTCAACCATGATCTCAGTTTCGGCAACGCAACGCAAACGAACACATGTATTGATCAGTCCATAATGCACTTCGGTCTGAGGGTGCAATATGCAGCAAAACCTAGGACAAGGTTTTTTATAATTAGCTGTAGTTATATCTGCTATATATGGCAGCCAGGAAACAGGTTGTGTCTAATTCCATTCAGGCATGTTTGCCGATAGATCAAAGTACATGATTCTAAGGATATAATTATAAGCAAATTAATCAGTGGTCAGGGACGGATCTAGGGGAGGGGTGCAGGGGGTGCGCACCCCCCTGGATGAGCTGATATCTACTGCGATATTGGTGCTTGAGTTTGTGTACGTCCTGATCATAAATGGTGCACCCCCTCCTAAAAGATGGTGTACCCCCTGCTAAAAGATGGTGCACCCCGCCCTGGATCCGCCCCTGGCGGTAAACCATGTATATAGCCATACTTAATACAACCCCATGTAAGGGGAATACCATATCTTGACTACCTCACTGAGTTTACTAGAACCAAACATACAGAACTACTGACATTTAATCCTCTGTGTTCTAGGCTGAAATCATGTCATCATTGATACATACCGATCGCCTCGTGAAATTGTCTCGCAACTCCAATTCCTATATTAAAACTATATGTTATTGTTGTTGTAATATATTTGAATGAGTAGATCTATTGTAAAGTGTAGGTAGGACAGCTTGTTACTATCATGAAGCTAAGGGGTCTCACAATCTCACCATAAATGGGATACTATTAGTATATAAAGCGATTCTCCGCCAAATAATATATTATTAAATAACAGTAAGACAAATATCGAGTACAGCCTAGTCATGTCACAGGCAGAACAAGCAATAAACATGCACTGCAGTGAACCTAAAAAAAATAGAAAAATAAAAACGTCAATGAAATGAAAAATGGCTTTGTAATCCCTCAATTCCCCCAAAAAACTCCACAGCACCAAATTAAAGGACGATAATTAATGGGACAAACTCTTACCTTGATCCAAAAAATCGAAGCTAACCGGACGGCGGTATCTTTTTTGCTCGTTTCATGAACGACCAAACAGTCAATTACCCGTATAAACGTCACAGCAGTGGAGCGAAACAAACCAGTGCGAAACTGCAATGTAGTTCAAGTAAATGGGGAGTCTTGTCAAAATACGACACGACTCCAGCCGTACTGCACACTAAAATGTATAATAACTAGTTGTATACATCTAGTAGATTAGTTGATGATTTTATCTAATCATTCAAGAGACCATTATATACTGGTCTCTATTTACGCTATGCACTCTTTGAACAGGTGCATCTATCAGCATAAAAAAATCCTGAATTTTTGTGTCTGTTGAATGTCGTTTAAATGTTATTACTCAAAAGAAAGCAACTGGACCTAGGGCTCAGGGAAGGAGAAGAGGAAAGCTTATCAATATGCTGTTAATTTTTTTATAATTTTTTTTTACAAAAAAAGAAGAAATATGTGAAACAATTCCAAAAAAGAAAAAGAAACAATAAAAAATAATAATAAAAGAATGAAAAAAACACGTGCCACGGCTGGGACTCGAACCCTCGACCCCCAGGTTCAAAAGAGATGAATGCCGTAATTTATCAAAAGGCCCATACTCCCAGACATTATGCTGAGTCACCGTATGTTACGTATAGGATGAAGATTTCGGCCCCATCCGCGCTATCCGGGCATTACACCAATCAGCTTAGTAGTCAAAGAGGGAGGGAACAGTCGGATCCTAGTCCCACTAAATAACTGCCCCGCACCACTAGGCTATCGTGCACGCTTGTTGATTTGGAGGACAAAATAACCTAGTGTATCAATGGACTGTCTATTGTTGTGCAAATTACTATGGTCCCGTGGCTCGCGCTGAAACACAGCGCGTTAGAAGCGCAAGGCCATGCAAGGCCCAAGATCGATTCCTCGCTGCACCGAATTCTTTTTTTTCTTTTTTTTTTACTGTTTGTTTTTGTAAGAACATTTTTATACTCACGAAAATGATTATTAAATGTTAAGTTATTTTTACAATGATAATATTATTATTAATTTATAATTAATAATTTATATCTGATTTATTGTTATTATTTATTATCTAGTTATTAGCATATTATTGTAATTTTTACATATCATATTTGATCACAAGTAGGGAGTCAGCTTTATATCAGCATTCAGTTCTTCTCTGTTGGCACCCTTTTTGCTTTAAAATATTGTACCATCTGTATATATAGCTAATTGCATAATCGTTGTCGGGTTGAAAATCATAAATCATAGAAGCTGAGACCGCAAGGATGGATGGGAAATCAGTTCATAACCCGCATTACATACAGATATATTCAATGTTCTCGTAGTTTTGAAGGTATATGAGCTATATTTAACTGACTAAGATCCTACAAGTCTGGATAAAAAGGTCGATCATTTGACGGTGTTATTTGAGAGTTTTAATTTCCCAGAATTCCTTTTGGTCATAGCTTTCATGATTTTCAACCCGACAACGATTATGCAATTAGTTGCCGTCGGAGCGAAGCGGAGATGGCCTACTATTCTTTGCCAATACATTTCTAAAATGTTCGAGGTGGTTATGTACACGCGCCTGCAATAACGTATGACAGCGGACATTACATCACGTGTACATCACATGTTAAACCCAAATCAACCAATCAGAATGGACCGTTCCCACGGCCGACAAGAAACCATCGCGAAATCCCAATCCAAAAGGTTTTACATGGAAGATTATGGAAGGATATCGAAGACGTCGGACTCAGTACATTTAGGGGGGGAAAATATTTTTTAATTAATTTTTTGGGATCTATATAATAACAAGACGCTCAATGAGCGTTCACTCGGGCATTGTGAAAAGGAAAATGTCAGTTGTTCGAGGAAGTACTTGAAAATGAATGCCAGTTGGTTGAAGAACAAGGACAATGTCAGCTGCGCGAGGAGAGACCTGACAATGACTGACAGTTGCGTGACGAGGGAGACTATGTATATACATGTATGTGTCGAGTTCATTTGATTTGCCTTTGAGTTCATTTGATTACCTTTTGACTTTGAGTTCAATTGATTTGATTTTGATGAGTTTGTGTAAAGGCCCCCTCTCTAGCTTCAGATCCCGAAACGTCGAGTTTGGAATCGAGTTCGGGTTCGAGTTACGGTTCGAACGTCGAATAAAACAAGGACATCTTCTTCAATACAATATAATTTCTCTGACGTCATGACAATCAGTGACAGTTGAGTGACGAGGGAGACTATTAGTCCGGTGAGTACGAACATGATACGTCTTGAGGTTGCATAGGTCAGATGGTTCCGATAACGGCCTCGCGTTTGTTAAAAAAAAAAATATTTTAAGCGAGCTTCTAGTCCTTTTACCACTTCTAGTCATTGAACGATGAACTAGAATCCTGACCTTTTAATAGCTTGAAGATCTACAGCTGCTTTCAAAACTAAGATTCATAATCTACTTGAGTCCTGTGTCTCCTTTATCTTTTCAAATCTGCGGAGTAATCTTGAAACTCCGGATACGATTAAATACGTCGCATACTCGTCATTTTGAAGCCGAACAAAACTACTACTACTACTACTACCGAAATCCGCATTTTCTAACTCGGGCGGCCTGCGGCCTGGGCCCGAGTAACAAGACGCTCAATGAGCGTACACTCGGGCTTATGACAAGGACAATGTCAGTTGCGTGAGGAGAGACCTGACAATGACTGACAGTTGCGTGACGAGGGAGACTATGTATATGCATGTATGTGTCGAGTTCATTTGATTTGCCTTTGACTTTGAGTTCATTTGATTACCTTTTGACCGGGCTTTGAGTTCAATTGATTTGATTTTGATGAGTTCGTGTAAAGGCCCCCTCTCTAGCTTCAGATCCCGAAACGTCGAGTTTGGAATCGAGTTCGAGTTCGGGTTCGAGTTATGGTTCGAACGTCGAATAAAACAAGGACATCTTCTTCAATACAATATCATTTCTCTGACGTCATGACAATCAGTGACAGTTGAGTGACGAGGGAGACTATGCGTCGGGTGAGTATGTACATGATACGTCTGGAGGTTGCATAGGTCAGATGGTTCTGATAACGCCCTCACGTTTGTTTTTGTTAAATATATTTTAAGCGAGCTTCTAGTCCTTCTACCACTTCTAGTCATTGAACGATGAACTAGAATCCTGACCTTTTAATAGCTTGAAGATCTACAGCTGCTTTCAAAACTAAGATTCAAATCTACTTGAGTCCTTCCTGTGTGTCGTTTGTTTTTTTCTTATCTGCTGAGTAATCTTGAAACTCGATACGATTAAATACGTCGCATACTTTCGTCATTCTTTAGCCGAACAAAACTACGACGACGACGACGACGACTACTACTACCGAAAAACGCATTTTATAACTCGGGCTTCCTTCGGAAGGGCCCGAGTAAAAAGAAAATTACACGGCGACTTGAAGATATGAAATTTATTTTCGCGTGTTAAAAACAATTGTTTTCTTCGCACCGCCGTGTAACTCAGTACTCTACGTCCGGCCCGTAGCAAGGGGAATTGAAAGTTATTGGGGGGCACACTTGCTGACGAGCGGCGAAGGCCAGCAGGCGCGAGCTCCTAGGGGGTACGGTGCGGGGACGTGCTCCCCCGAAACATTTTGAGGTATATGGTCTCTGAAATAGCATTTCCTGCCTTCTGAGAGAAGAAATGGAAGACACTTGTAATTTGTAAATTTTTTCTTCAGTTGATTTGCTTATCATGAAATCAAATTAAATAAACAAATACAGTTACCGATGTCCTTATTTTCCAATTCTTTCAATATAAATTTACTGTAAATTCTCTTTGAAGGCCCGATAATTGATTTCGATTGTTATAAACAGAATATCCTGAATGACGCATCAGGATGCGTTCTGATTGGTTAAGAAGCCGGGAAACCCTTTCACTGTCAGCAGCTGAAATTACAAAGCTGCCAGCTTCTAACTAAACTAACTGCTTTTTTGATGCAAACTCGCCGCAAACAAGGACGAAAATGAAGCTGATTGTAGCAAGATCCTTGACTGTAATTCTCGCAGTAAGCGCTATCGCGTTTAGTCATGAAGGACACAACGGTAACTATATATGTTATGTACAATATTGATTTTGTATCTGCTTTAAAAATTATCAGAAATACGAGTTCATTATGCAACTTTACTAAACAGTTGGAATCCCTACTTATACGATTTAGTTTGTATGTTGAGAAATTAAAATCAGAAGAAAGTCAAAGTCGTATACGTATATACAGTGATTATATTTAACCCGTGAAACAAAATCTAATAGTCAATTAATGTTTAATAGTTGTACCAATCAAAAGAAAACAATATATGGAATTAGAAAAAGTATCTACTAAGGTGTCATTCAATCAGTAATACATCCTCTCCCGCCTAGATTAGTTTTTTTGCTATTTGCGGGATGGTGCTAAATTTGTAAATTAAATCGTTATTTTTTTGTAAGAAACTTGAAACTTAAACTTGAAACTTAATAGACTAATATATATTTCACGGGTTATTAAAATAAAATCACTCTTGCTATTCTCTTTTAGTCCACCGACGAGTGAATAATGCGTGTATTATATAATGATCATACACGGTGTTCACGGTGTTATATATAGTATATATATATAGTTTTATTAAGAACAATTACTTTGCAGCCAGACAATTGCAAGCTGATAGATAACCTGGTTAATAATTTACACACAATAATTTCTGGATTTTGATTGGCTGAGAGCATGTCAATTTATGCAAAATCTTGAAATTTCGAGTGCAGATTTGTGAAATTTTGAGTGCAAACACCTGAAATTGAATATGATTGGTTGTTGATTGTTGCTT
Organism: Actinostola sp. cb2023; assembly: GCA_033675265.1. Classification (NCBI taxonomy): domain Eukaryota; kingdom Metazoa; phylum Cnidaria; class Anthozoa; order Actiniaria; family Actinostolidae; genus Actinostola; species Actinostola sp. cb2023. Next base: position 902,868 of record JAUJYZ010000015.1, on the reverse strand, counting down.
GCTTGTTGCCAGTCAAAACAAACAAAATGGCGACAGGTTTGGAGAATGTAATGCAGTTTTAATCGACAGTTTGAGAGACAATGCAGCAAACAAAAACACCAAATTAAGTACTACCAACTGGCTGAGAGTTTGGCAGGCCTGGGCTAAAGAAAAGAACCACAACGAGAACATAGAAGAGTACGAACCTGGAGAACTGAACCAACTCCTCGAGCAATTTTACGCGACTGTGCGCAAACATATTATTGTGTGTAAATTATTAACAAATAATCACATGATTTTTTCGTGCAATTTGGGATAAATGAGCACTCGTAAATTTTTCAATGGTTACAAATTGCACTCGCCCTACGGGCTCGTGCAATTTTGTTAACCATTGAAAAATTTACTTGTGCTCATTTATTCCAAATTGCACTCAAAATCATGTGATTACCTATACATATCAGTGTGATATAAGTGTAAGGTATTAATCAAGAATTACATAAACATGTTGAATATAATTTGGATTATTTAAACAGAAAATGAACATGACGAAAGTAACGAAGACTCATTTCTTAATGAGCTGGAAGTCAATCAAAGTGAGTTGTGTCCTTTAGGCGTGCTCTTCAGTCAAACCTTGAAAACTCGGCAATGAGAGTACGTTTATCATGTAATTTCAAAATTCATAGGACAGAAAATGATTATCATAGCTGGAAAGAGCTCGTTGAAATTAGTAAAAATGTGAAGTTTGGAAAAGATCGCTTCACAAATTGCGAGGATATATATGAATTCTCAAAAATCGAAATTTTGTATGACTTTAAACCTTTGTTGGAGGCAAGAGTTGCCTACCAGCGTTCGATCAGATTTGAAAATTCATATCTTCGCAATTTGTGAAGCGATCTTTTCTAAACTTCACAATTTTACTAATTTCAACGAGTTCATTCCAGCTATGATAATCATTTTTTATCCTATGAGTTTTGAAATTACATAATAAACCCTCATTGCTAACTAACTAAATTTTCGACTACTAATTTCCTATGAATTTCCAAGATTTAAAGGGCGCACGTTTTTTCCAGAGGACCCTCGAGAGATAGATCGTTTATAGTTACGCAGCATACACTAGGAACCACTCAGACCTTACTCTCGTTGTTCCCTTACATATCAGAATCAACGACACCCCCCCCCCCCCCTCCCTCCCAAGCAACCCCCTTACGCCCTGCTGTAAAACATGTTGTATTGGTGCTTTCAGGAGCTGGAGTTGATAGTGACCTATTTGAGGGTGACATTGTGATGGACCCCGAAGAACTGGAACAGCTAAAGAGGGAATGGAATCAACACTAATGTTGTATGGATGAAGTATCAATAAATATATAACTTTATCGTTTACTCGTGTTATGTAGACGTCCACAGACAGTAACACCCTCTCTAGACAGGCCGGTCGGACAGGCATGGACGGGTAATAGTCAGACAAATGGATGGACGTCTTATAATTAGGTACCAAGCCCCCATGGCTATCGTCTGGAGCCCATAAGTAGGAGCATCCATGTAGCATTAAAATCTGTCACGGCGTTTGAACAAGTTTGGCTATTTTTAGAACACGAAATTGACCAATCACTGTTGCTGCAAATTAACGAGTTGCTGCAAATAAAACGAGTTGCAGCAAATAAAACGAGTTGCTGCAAATAAAACGAGTTGCTGCAAATAAAACGAGTTGCAGCAAATAAAACGAGTTGCGGCAAATAAAACGAGTTGCGGCAAATAAAACGAGTTGCGGCAAATAAAACGAGTTGCTGCAAATAAAACGAGTTGCGGCAAATAAAACGAGTTGCGGCAAATAAAACGAGTTGCGGCAAATAAAACGAGTTGCTGCAAATAAAACGAGTTGCTGCAAATAAAACGAGTTGCTGCAAATAAAACGAGTTGCTGCAAATAAAACGAGTTGCAGCAAATAAAACGAGTTGCAACAAATAAAACGAGTTGCAGCAAATAAAACGAGTTTGATTGGTCAATTTCGAAAAATCGTGTTCTAAAATTAGCCAAACTTGTTCAAACGCCGTGACATAGACCCAATATGTAGCATGGATGCTCCTACTTATGGGCTCCTGCTATCGTTCAATGCTGCTCTCTCCATTGCTATATCGCAACATCTTTCTGGCCGCTCATTCCTAAGTTTTGTAATCCCAAACTAGTGTCCAGTCCACCAACGTTGGTCTTAAGGTTTGAATGGTTTGACGGTTGCCATGACACCCGTCTCACTTCCCTTATCTGTACAAACGGCACAATGCTTACAAACTCTCTTCGATACTGCTTGTTGCTGAGGCAATACAGCCATGGGTTGATGCACGAGTTGAACATACCAAGTAAGTTAAAAACCCAGTACCAAACATCAGGTAACGCGAGGACTTCGAACTTTCTGAGAACGAAGAAGGTTTCGGTGGGAAACCAACAAAGCGTCAGAAAGAATGCGGCCAGCGCACACATGCGCACTAGCCGTTTCTTAGCTCTGACGTCATTGTTTTGTCTGTTTAATTTGTTACGTGATAGGTTAGTCCAAATATGGGCAAATGAAACCCACGTGACAATGCTTGGAATGTAGAATGTGACCATCACGTGAACAAGGATGAATACTCGTTCGGCGCTCTGACTGTACGGAGGCTCGTCCCAGGTACATCGGCCATTTTCAAGCTTGGTAATAAATAAACCAATGCATTCGGTAACCGCGCTGGTTGCCCAAATAAGGGCAATGTAACCAAGGAGACGGCGCCTACCAAAAGCTATCTTGTATTTGATTGGTTTGATGATGGAATACCAGCGATCGATTGCCAGGCACATGACTGTAGCATTGGACGCTTTACCAAAGCAAAACACAAAATATGTCGACCAGACAATGCGACAAAAAACGTCACCTCCGTTTCCATAGAGACGAGGAAACGAGTCTTGAGAGATGACGTAACGAGGAGTGATGAACAGGAATATACCTGGAAGCAAGAAAGGTAACTATGGCATCACTGTAACTATGGTGATATGTTCGTTACTACGGGTTACAAAGTGACGTCACTCAGGTTCTTTTTAATTTTGATACATTTTCTGTTTGAATTTGATGTTCTTCTTCATCTTCTTCCTCTTTACGAGCGTTAAATTTGGCCACAGTTCTGTTTTGCAGCTATTTATTGTGACAGGCATTTATAGACACGATGATTCTTTATCTGGTTCGTTTCGAAATATGCGATAATCGAGTGCCTAGCTGTCATTTGTTAGACATGTTGATGTTTATGTCTAAAGATGTTTGCGATCTTAATGCACCGTTTCACTGGTGTCACTGGCGACGCAAGCACAGGCGTTACGCAAGCACAGGCGTTATTTCACTGTGAAAACGGGCCTGACGCAAGCACAAGAGGCGTTATTTCACTGTGAAAACGGGCCTGACGCAAGCACAAGAGGCGTTATTTCACTGTGAAAACGGGCCTGACGCAAGCACAAGAGGCGTTATTTCACTGTGAAAACGGGCCTGACGCAAGCAGAAGAGGCGTTATTTCACTGTGAAAACGGGCCTGACGCAAGCACAAGAGGCGTTATTTCACTGTGAAAACGGGCCTGACGCAAGCACAAGAGGCTTATTTCACTGTGAAAATGGCCTGACGCAAGCACAAGAGGCGTTATTTCACTGTGAAAACGGGCATGACGCAAGCACAAGAGGCGTTATTTCACTGTAAAAACGGGCCTGACGCAAGCACAAGGGGCGTTATTTCACTGTGAAAACGGGCCTGACGCAAGCAGAAGAGGCGTTATTTCACTGTGAAAACAGGCCTGACGCAAGAACAAGAAGCTTATTTCACTGTGAAAACGGGCCTGACGCAAGCAGAAGAGGCGTTATTTCACTGTGAAAACGGGCATGACGCAAGCACAAGAGGCGTTATTTCACTGTAAAAACGGGCCTGACGCAAGCACAAGGGGCGTTATTTCACTGTGAAAACGGGCATGACGCAAGCACAAGAGGCATTATTTCACTGTGAAAACGGGCCTGACGCAAGCACAAGAGGCGTTATTTTACTGTGAAAACGGGCATGACGCAAGCAGAAGAGGCTTATTTCACTGTGAAAACGGGCCTGACGCAAGCAGAAGAGGCGTTATTTCACTGTGAAAACGGGCATGACGCAAGCACAAGAGGCGTTATTTCACTGTAAAAACGGGCCTGACGCAAGCACAAGGGGCGTTATTTCACTGTGAAAACGGGCATGACGCAAGCACAAGAGGCATTATTTCACTGTGAAAACGGGCCTGACGCAAGCACAAGAGGCGTTATTTCACTGTGAAAACGGGCCTGACGCAAGCAGAAGAGGCTTATTTCACTGTGAAAACGGGCCTGACGCAAGCACAAGAGGCGTTATTTCACTGTGAAAACGGGCCTGACGCAAGCACAAGAGGCGTTATTTTACTGTGAAAACGGGCCTGACGCAAGCACAAGAGGCTTATTTCACTGTGAAAACGGGCCTGGCGCAAGCACAAGAGGCGTTATTTTACTGTGAAAACGGGCCTGACGCAAGCACAAGAGGCGTTATTTCACTGTGAAAACGGGCCTGACGCAAGCACAAGAGGCGTTATTTCACTGTGAAAACGGGCCTGACGCAAGCAGAAGAGGCGTTATTTCACTGTGAAAACGGGCCTGACGCAAGCAGAAGAGGCTTATTTTACTGTGAAAACGGGCCTGACGCAAGCACAAGAGGCGTTATTTCACTGTGAAAACGGGCATAACGCAAGCACAAGAGGCATTATTTCACTGTGAAAACGGGCCTGACGCAAGCACAAGAGGCGTAAGTTATTTTACTGTGAAAACGGGGCCTGACGCAAGCAGAAGAGGCGTTATTTCACTGTGAAAACGGGCCTGACGCAAGCACAAGAGGCGTTATTTTACTGTGAAAACGGGCCTGACGCAAGCACATGAGGCTTATTTCAATGTGAAAACGGGCCTGACGCAAGCAGAAGAGGCGTTATTTTACTGTGAAAACGGGCCTGACCCAAGCACAAGAGGCTTATTTTACTGTGAAAACGGGCCTGACGCAAGCGCAAGAGGCGTTATTTCACTGTGAAAACGGGCCTGACCCAAGCACAAGAGGCTTATTTTACTGTGAAAACGGGCATGACGCAAGCACAAGAGGCATTATTTCACTGTGAAAACGGGCATGACGCAAGCACAAGAGGCGTTATTTCACTGTGAAAACGGGCCTGACCCAAGCACAAGAGGCTTATTTTACTGTGAAAACGGGCCTGACGCAAGCACAAGAGACGTTATTTCACTGTGAAAACGGGCATGACGCAAGCACAAGAGGCATTATTTCACTGTGAAAACGGGCCTGACGCAAGCACAAGAGGCGTTATTTTACTGTGAAAACGGGCCTGACGCAAGCACAAGAGGCGTTATTTCACTGTGAAAACGGGCCTGACGCAAGCACAAGAGGCGTTATTTCACTGTGAAAACGGGCCTGACGCAAGCAGAAGAGGCGTTATTTCACTGTGAAAACGGGCCTGACGCAAGCAGAAGAGGCTTATTTTACTGTGAAAACGGGCCTGACGCAAGCGCAAGAGGCGTTATTTCACTGTGAAAACGGGCATAACGCAAGCACAAGAGGCATTATTTCACTGTGAAAACGGGCCTGACGCAAGCACAAGAGGCGTAAGTTATTTTACTGTGAAAACGGGCCTGACGCAAGCAGAAGAGGCGTTATTTCACTGTGAAAACGGGCCTGACGCAAGCACAAGAGGCGTTATTTTACTGTGAAAAACGGGCCTGACGCAAGCACATGAGGCTTATTTCAATGTGAAAACGGGCCTGACGCAAGCAGAAGAGGCGTTATTTTACTGTGAAAACGGGCCTGACCCAAGCACAAGAGGCTTATTTTACTGTGAAAACGGGCCTGACGCAAGCGCAAGAGGCGTTATTTCACTGTGAAAACGGGCCTGACCCAAGCACAAGAGGCTTATTTTACTGTGAAAACGGGCATGACGCAAGCACAAGAGGCATTATTTCACTGTGAAAACGGGCATGACGCAAGCACAAGAGGCGTTATTTCACTGTGAAAACGGGCCTGACCCAAGCACAAGAGGCTTATTTTACTGTGAAAACGGGCCTGACGCAAGCACAAGAGACGTTATTTCACTGTGAAAACGGGCATGACGCAAGCACAAGAGGCATTATTTCACTGTGAAAACGGGCCTGACGCAAGCACAAGAGGCGTTATTTCACTGTGAAAACGGGCCTGACGCAAGCACAAGAGGCGTTATTTCACTGTGAAAACGGGCATGACGCAAGCACAAGAGGCATTATTTCACTGTGAAAACGGGCCTGACGCAAGCACAAGAGGCGTTATTTCACTGTGAAAAGGGGTCTAACGCAAGCACAAGAGGCTTATTTCACTGTGAAAACGGGCCTGACGCAAGCACAAGAGGCGTAAGTTATTTTACTGTGAAAATGGGCCTGACGCAAACACAAGAAGCTTATTTCACTGTGAAAACGGGCCTGACGCAAGCACAAGAGGCGTTATTTTACTGTGAAAACGGGTCTGACGCAAACACAAGATGCTTATTTCACTGTGAAAACGGGCCTAGCTGACGTAAGCACAAGAGGCGTTATTTCACTGTGAAAACGCGTTTCGTTGCGATGCGTGTTTTGAGCGACTCTATTAGCAGTATTAGAGGCCCTTACCTGTCAACATGTCGGCTATAGCCAGGTTAAAGATGAGAATATTATAAGTCTTTCTAAGCATGATACGTCTTCTTAATATCACAACACACAAGAGTGTGTTACCAATGACTGAAAGTCCAGCGACTGCACCAAACATGGCGCGCATAGTAGGATTTGCCTCATCGATTTCTGGCGACGATGTACCGTTTTTCATCAGTTCAACATGGCTCGTCTTAGGCATAGTTTGGTTTGGCATCATCTACGGGCGACAACAAATAGTGTGAGATGTTTCTTGAACGCAAAACCGTTTCTATGGAAAAGGACAAATAAATGAAAGTATTATAAGTCTCTCTCGTCGTCGTCGCTTTGCGTGATCTTGCAACAAGCTAGTCCGATCATTCAGCACCTGCAGATCTCTCTCATTATTGTAACGTGGAATCATGTGACCTTGAATGAATGAATGTTTATTTCCCGTACTGTTTCAACTAAATAATTATAATAATTTTTATTAACTGTATATAATACATGGGTGGAGAGCTTAAGGAAACCCTTACAGGCTTTCTAAAACACAGCTTCTCATTAACTATAGCTTATTTCCTATCTATAATCGCATGGTATCAGGTTGTAAATGAGATTATGTAAAAGCTAGTATGTACACAATATAGTATATTATATTATATGACAAAATTATATTTATAAACATCTGGAATCTAGATAAAAGTCTTAAATATCTCATTGGGCTGATAGAAGGAAACTTTTCATTTTTCTTTAAAAAAACTTCCAAGTTCACAGAAGAAATACTAATTCCTTCTTTCTTTCTTTCTTTCCTTCTCTCTCTCTCTCTTTCATTTTAGGGCCGTCTTATTCCACTGCATCAAAACTGTCCGTTCTAAACCGAATTAGATGTTTATTTACGTGCTAAGAGCGAGTTGAATTCCCTTTCAACCATTCCTATTCAAATGTTTGATTGTGCTTTGTTTTTGACTCACCATCACGAAACGACGTGCAAGACAGCTGCTAAAGCAGGGATTGCGTGCACTATAACTTACTCGTAGTTGTACTCATCCAGTTTACTATTCTTTCAATTAGATCATATACAACTAGTGAAAAACCTAGTGAAAAAAACTTTGACTTTTAAATCAATATATATGTTCAGCCGAGTTGACGACAGTTCATTAGTGACCATTATTTTTATGATATTTTCGTAAAAAAACTTGGGTCGGCATACTAAGTGAGAATGCTAAAACCTTTATTAGTCTATGTGTTAGCTCGCAACAGTCCATCTTGGTCGGATTTAAGGATTGTACCGATCATCAGCAGAATCTATTTAAAGGCGTAGTTTTCAGACAAGTGCCGAGAAGTAACATAGTTTACATAAGGTAACTATAAAATCAAACGAAAGAAAAAGGGATAAAAGTACACATCTCGTTGATCGTTAATGCCGTACCTTACAACAGAGAAGCAAATGCTGGTCCGAGCTACTCCTCGTAGATCTGACCGTGAGGTATCAAGGCATATGTAGCTCTGTGTGGTGCTAAACAGAGTGACGAGTAGCTTGTCTATTTGTTTTATTCGTCAAAATGTACACAAGAGGAAGGCCAGCTGTAACGGTTCTGCCATTTCCGACAAATTGTTGCTAAAATAGATTCAAATATCTGATTGGAAACACAGCGCGAGGCTAGTTTAACCTATTACACTGCAAAGCAATAACAGCTCTGCTACTAATTATTACAATACTTACAATATTAGTCTGTACTGAATACTATAAATACAAAGGCAAGGCGTGTCTTTGAACTTTTTACATGACAGAACTTTTCTTTTATCTTCCGGCTGAAACTGACAGCGTTATGACAATTGGACTCTCTCGCTAAGCATCATGGCCAGTGCAATTTATAAATCGATAACCAAGTTATTGACTCGATCGTCGGTTTTCAAGGCAACATGACAGACAACAGATTGAGTTGGTTGGACAGCTGTGTCGTGTAAGAACAAAAACTGAGACCGTTTTATTGTTTTACTGTGTGTCAAAACGCACCTTTCATGTTGACAGACAGAACTCGAAAAAGCGAAAAGATGTAAGGAAAACGTTACCGGGAATACATCTGGGGCACGGAGTTGCCGGTGTGTGTGGTGTGTCCTACGGACCCGCAGTGCTAGCGCTTTTCGTTTTGGCTTAACTGACTCAAACATCTGTCTTTCTTGCGGCATGTTGTATAACATGGACTCAACTGGACTGGACTGGACCCGAAAAACACGGACTGAGTCCGCTATTTCAGAAAACACGGACTGAGTCTTAGGAAGACACATGTATGGTTGGGTTACCTGTGACAGTAGAGTTTACGACACAGCTCCCAGTGTCATTTGGCGGCAAACTTTATTTGTAAGTATTCTATGTTGATTTGCGCTGTAGTCGCCCAAAAGGCCATTTTTATCCGTGCTTGTGACCCGAGCCGACCCAAGAAAGGTTTGTAGTGTAAATGGGCCTAAAATGTACCTGATTGAAATAATTAGTCTATACCAATCAGAATACAGGAAAGCTATCAATGTATATTCGTCAGTATTCAATTCATTCTTCCTATATATCATACACTGCATTCTCAGTTTTTTCTCTTATTTTCTATGGTATGGAATAATTCCTGGTATTCCACCCCAAAGCATTATATATTGCAGTATCAGAAGTTTTACAAGAGGCTGTATTTATTTTCTCAGGGCAGTGAATAATGATTGGGAAACATCTTAAAGGCATGGGAGACTTCAAACTTAACATTAACATTAACTAATATCTATGAGCGGCGATGTTCTGTTTGTTGTAACATGGCTGCTTTTGCATTTATTTGCAGTGCTTACACGCTATTCTAACAGGCCGGATTAACGTTACTGGCCCTATAAACTCAATGGGTACTTAATGAAAAAGAGCTTTCCCGGCTGTGTCAATACGTATTCGAATCTCACGTATCCAATCGCTCTTGGATGCGCTATGCTGCACCAAATCACGTTTCAAAGAAAGATGTCAAAAAATCCTTCTCGAAAAAATTAACATTAACAATATTAACTAAAGATCTATGAGCGGCGATGTTCTGTTTCACGTATCAATCGCTCTTGGATGCACTGTGCTGCACTACCCTGCGAGCAGAGGTTCCTTTTCGTCTCTCTATTTACACTGAGTCTTTTGCTTTTACTTTTGTTGAATGGCCTTTTGTTTTGGCTTTTACCTTGCTGTTCTTGTACTCAGTGTAGTAATTTTTTTGAGAAGGATTTTTTTTACAAATGACACTGGGAGCTGTATCGTAAACTCTACTGTCACAGGTAACCCAACCATACATGTGTCTTCCTAAGACTCAGTCCGTGTTTTCTGAAAACGCGGACTCAGTCCATGTTTTCCGAGTCCGTGTTTTCCGAGTCCGTGTTTTCCGAGTCCGTGTTTTCCGAGTCCGTGTTTTCCGAGTCCGTGTTTTCCGAGTCCGAGTTTTCCGAGTCCGAGTTTTCCGAGTCCGTGTTTTCCGAGTCCGTGTTTTCCGAGTTTTCCGAGTCCGTGTTTTCCGAGTCCAACTTTTCTGAAAACGTGGACTCAGTCCGTGTTTTTCGGGTCCAGTCCAGTCCAATCCAGTTGAGGTCATGTTATACAAGATGCCCTTTCTTGCAAAGAAAAACAACATACGCTAGAGCATATGTTTTGGGAATGTCCTTTAGTTCAAAAGTTCTGGAGGCTGTTTGTAGGGTGGTGGAAAACTAAATGTAGCCAAAATGTAGTTCTAACAAAAAGTAATGTATTGTATGCCCGGGGGGGGGGGGGGGGGGGGGTACTCCCTTAAATTTAGGACGGGGGTGTGCCGCTCAGTCTCTGAGACCCTGGACCTGTTCCAGACAAAAAAAAGATAATTTTGCGACCCTGTTCCAGACAAAATGGCCAAAATAGGTACCCTGTTCTAGACCAGAAGCAATAAAAATATACTCTGTTCCAGAGTATTATTTCCAGAGCCAAACTGAACGTAAAATATACCCCTGTTCCAGACAGAAACAGTGATTTGTATACCCTGTTCCAGAGTCAGAGAGACAACAACCATACCCTGTTGAGCGGCACATATAGTATAGTCCATATATATGGGAGTACCCCCCCCGGGATTGTATGGTGAACTCGGAGTCTCACGGCAAAAATTGCTTAAATTATATATTATTAGTGGCGAAATACCACATTTTTCTTTCTTGTATTCACGAGCAGGCACTAATTTTTGATACGTTTGAATCCTTACTTTAAAATAACTGAACTAGCTGTTGTTGAGGCTGTTGAAAATAAAAGTGTAAAAAAAACTAATTCGCTCAACACGTGGAAAAAAATCATCTAATTATATTACAAATGCGCATACCTATTTCGTTTCATGTTTGTTTGTTTTTTACAAAATAATATTTAAATACACCTGTTATATTATATTCTGTTGAATAATAATAACTAGACGCTCTTCTAGCGTGAAGTCGGGCTTCTAAATGAAATGTAACCTATTTGAACTAAATATAGATATCTTATAGTGCGATTAAAACAGTGTTTGGTTGCTCGTCGTTGCTTGACTCGAGCTCGATAGAACATGCTTTCCTTGAAATTTCATTACTGCGATTCCACAAACTCAGCGAATCATGAATGACAATGACATAGTTTATTTGTTACCATAAATATATCCATACAAATACAAATACCGTATACATAAACTAGACATCGCAGAGTGATTAAACAATGTTTGGATGAAGTGTAAATATGGGTTTACCTCGACGGTTATCGGTCGGCTGAAAACCTCACAACTGTTCTCTTCACCGGCTGCGTGTATCAACTCACTTCGATTCGTTCTAAGTTCTAAAGATCTCTAAACCCTTTGCAGTACTAGTACTGGATTGATAAATCCATATCTCTATGAACTAGACTCGAACATGATCATGCACAATATTTCCTGCCGATTCTGGGCATTCAAATCAGTGATTTACTTACAACAATTTCAAAACTCAGCAAAATAAAGATCTATCAGTGTTATAAGCTTACGAATACCACAACACACAATTACAGCGGTACAAAGTATAGAAGACATTAGGGCCATTTATACGAGACCAAATAAGCCGCGGCTTACATAAGACGCGAAGCACGCGTATAAATAATACAAAAACGTCGTTCGCGTCTTATATAAGCCGCATCTAGCGTAAGCCACGGACAGACTCGCTCGTATAAATGGGTTAGTTCGCGTCTTATGTAAGCCGCGGCTTATTTGGTCCGTCGTATAAATGGCCCTGTGACTTCGTTTAGATTTCAATCTTGTGTCAGTTGTGCGATACTCATGTGCGATATTGATAGCATATTTATCTTCTAACTTCTCGCATTTTGCTTTGCATGATCCCCATGCATTATTTCATCATTTAACTCAACATGTGAAGTCATTTGAGCGATATTTGAGTTGAGTTTGAGCAATATTTGTTTGTCTCGTGTTGATCAAAGCCTTTGGTAATTATCTGAGCGGCTGGCACAGGGCGCATGCGCTGTAGAACCCAGTTTGCGATTTGAAGCCAAAGAATACGACGACCGAATCTCATTTTTAGAGTCGGGCCTTCCACAGGAAGCCCGACTAATAATAATAATTGCATTGAACAATGTTGATATGTATAATTGTATATTATTGTAAAAATTGTAAAATGTTATATTATCTTCTGTCGATTTATTGTATATTTGTGTAAAATGCCATGTCATATATTCTGAACAATAAAAATAATCAATCAATCAATCAATCCGCTGTAAAACGCGGATGGACCTGGCGGATGGACCCGGCGGATGGAACGGATTTTTTTGAGGTCATGACATGCCATCTCATGTTGTAAATCTGATATAACACAGCCGCTCATGTTGTGAACACTACTTCCAAACGGCCTGAGTTTGTTGATTTGGCAACGAAAATTATTGTAGAACATTATTTTATTCATCTGTGCATATGATAAGTCCGATACAATCGCCCGCGGCTCGACATTGTAATATTTTGTTTTGGTCGTTCTGGTTTCGGTGAGTGTAATACTCCAGTTTCGCGTTGTTTAGAGATGACCGCTGTCCTTGACAAAAGACGCATTTGTACAGGCTTAGCCTCGATTCAGAATTCAAAAATGTTTCTATTGTTTCATGTCAACATATTTTCGTGTTCTTGTTGATATTTGTGAATAATTTACACTGACTCGAGGCTAACCCTGTACAAATGCGTCTGATGTCAATAAGTACAGCGGTTTTACAACGGGATCTGTGAACGCGAAAAGGGACTATTGATGCAAATAATGCGATTACCAGCAAGCTGACCAATCAGCTTCTTTGACCAGAATCGGGTCAAAAATGACGTCACAGTACAGGATTTCTGCACTCACAACGCAGACGCTTGCGGAAGACCCCTGTGGCGCGACCGCTAAAAAGCGGCTGTATTCGCAGGCCAAGTGCAGATGAACTGTTTTAGGGATTTCGTCACGCAGTACAAAAGTTCGTCACGCAGTACAAACGTGCGTCACGCAGTACAAACGTTCCTCACGCAGTACAAATGTTCGTCACGCAGTACAAACGTGCGTTACGCAGTACAAATGTTCGTCACGCAGTACAAATGTTCGTCACGCAGTACAAATGTTCGTCACGCAGTACAAACGTTCCTCACGCAGTACAAACGTTCCTCACGCAGTACAAATGTTCGTCACGCAGTACAAATGTTCGTCACGCAGTACAAACGTTCCTCACGCAGTACAAATGTTCGTCACGCAGTACAAATGTTCCTCACGCAGTACAAACGTTCCTCACGCAGTACAAATGTTCGTCACGCAGTACAAACGTTCCTCACGCAGTACAAATGTTCGTCACGCAGTACAAACGTTCCTCACGCAGTACAAACGTTCCTCACGCAGTACAAATGTTCGTCACGCAGTACAAATGTTCGTCACGCAGTACAAATGTTCGTCACGCAGTACAAACGTTCCTCACGCAGTACAAATGTTCGTCACGCAGTACAAACGTTCGTCACGCAGTACAAATGTTCGTCACGCAGTACAAACGTTCCTCATGCAGTACAAATGTTCGTCACGCAGTACAAATGTTCGTCACGCAGTACAAACGTTCGTCACGCAGTACAGGTTTAGTAATGTCAGGTGAAGAATGCTGAATAAGTCATTATTATTATTATTACTATTATTAAATTATTATTTATTATGATTATTTATTATTATGATTATTATTTATCATGATTATTAGTAGTATTTATTATTATTATTCATTATTATTATTAAAGTGCTACTTGGACGAAAATCGATCGAAATTTAATTCAGCTGAAACTTCATTGAATAATTCGTCAAGGGTCTCATAATAACTAGTTAAAATCTTTTATCGATATTCCAGAGGGAAGTACTATATTTTTATGAATCTTTAGAGGTGTCAGTGACGTCATCTACTCAACCCAACATCAGCTCCATACATTTCTTTGTATTTTGTAAGTCAAAATATCTCAATGTTTTGTTCAGATAACAGCTCTGCATTGAAGACAACTGGTCAGACAATCAATCCTAAGCACAAATAATGTAAGAAAACTCCTTCACCCAAACTTTTAGCTTCATAGAAATAAAATAATTCAAGAAACTAAACACAAAGAAATGTATGGAGCGAAGCTGTGTTGATTGTTAGGGTTGAGTAGATGACCTCACATAAAAATTCATAAAAATGTAATACTTCCCATAGGAATTTTGAGAAAACACATTAACCAGTAATTGTATGGCTCTTTGAGATTATTTCAACGAAGTTTCAGCTAAATTAAACTTCGATCGATTTTCGTCCAAGTAGCATTTTAAGATTATTTATCATCACTATTATTATTATTATCATTATTACTATTATTATTATTATTATTATTATTATTATTATTATCATTATTATTATCACTATTATTATTATTATCATTATTGTTATTATTAAACACTCACGTCTAGCTGTGACATTGTCAGGCTGTTCTCTCGGCTTTAATCTCAAATAGGTTTTTCACTGTAAAAAGAATTCATTAATAAACTAAGAAGGCAGGTGGACTAAAGGAACAACGTCTTGCACCTTGTAGTCGTCATGGAAGGAAGTGTGGCTAGGATTATCTTTGCTATCGTTGCAAGTACGTCAGTAGTGGGCAATTGTTTATTGTGCTGTCTTTTCTTTAGCAAACGCATAAAGTTAAGCAAGACATACAATGTTCTCATATTAAATCTGGCTGTCACCGATATCTTTGGAGGTAAGACTGACGCAAGCTTGTATGTTAGTACATGAGACAAGAAATACCGCTTGAGAAATTTAAACTTTGATTTTCGACTAATACTCAAACAAATCAAACACTGAACTACAATCGGTTTAAAAGCGCTGTGACAGTACTGGTGGAAACATCTCCAGGACCTTTTGACAAGAACTGTAACTTAGTAGATTTTATTGTTCTTCGATAATTTTCAGTGAAAATGTCAAATTCTAGCATTTCTAACTTGTCGTCTTCTTGCACCTATACAATGACTATACAGACAGTTATGTTCAGTATACTAGCGACTGTAACATGTGTCGCAAACTTGGGCCTGTGTTGGATAATGTTTCGCACACGCTCATTGTTAAGGAAAACGTACAATGTTCTGATGTTAAACTTGGCGGTGGCCGATGTCTTACAGGGTGAGTAGTCCAACAACTCACGGTGCAGGCTAACGACAATCACAACTCTACTAATGTTAGCGAATTTAGAGTTTCTCGCGAATTTTTTTTTGCAAAACTTAACTGTCGCATAAAAATTTTGATCGTAAATTCGCCCAGAAACTTCAAAAATATATATTTCATTTGCTCGTTTTAACGACAAGTTTTTTACAGAATCTGGCCGGCAAAAACTAGAATCAATATAGAGTGCTGTAATCATGTTGTTTCATCGAGTAAAGGTTTTTAATGGTATAACGACCAATCCCAGGGGGGGGGGGGGGGGGGGGGGGGGTACTCAGGGGTATCAGTGACGGGGAGGTGCGAAGGCTTTTTTGGGTTTGAAATTCGCGGCTTGGGACTTTTTGGGGTTTTCATTTTTCTGGTGGACTTTTTTTGATATAATGATTTTGTCAAGGACTTTTTGGGGGGTTGATAAAAATGATATCCTACCGTTCTCGATTTTATGCGGAGAAAAATTGGTCTTTTTTTTGGGGTTACGATTTTGGGCCGTTGGACTTTTTTGGGGGTCTTGTTTTTGCGTAATGGACTTTTTTGGGGTTAAAATGTTTGGCCTCATTCACACCTCCCCGTCACTGATATCCATGAGTACCCCCCCTGGGCGAACAGTACATTGTCCATCTTCAGGGGCTGCAAATGGTTTGCGTTTTCAGTTTGTTTTTATTACATGATTCTATGAACCGATTTAAACGCTGTAGATGGACAATGTGTCCAACATGGTTACTCTATCAGTAATGATTCGGCCATCTTACAAAAACACTTTCGCTTTCTTAGCAACATTTAATTGTTTTCAGTCCGATATAATGTCAAACTCAGCTACGCGATATTTAATTATTGTACTGGAATATTACAGTTTGTCTCAACAGTACTTGGGAATGCTTTCGTCAAAGTCGAAGCATGATTTCATGTTCATTAGTTCATTATTTATTATTATTAATGTAATGGGTTTTGAAAAGCCTTGTTGGAAAACCTAATAAAAGTATCTATGTATGTAAGTATTTCTCGCGATCTCTCTTCAGCTTCTATAAAGGTTTTCCTACCCGACCTCGATCAGACTGTGTTTGTCCCCGGAAATTTCACTACAACCAAAGGAAAAGAAATACTTTTGCTCGTAGAGGGTAAGGAACATGACCTCTGCTCGCATGGCAAGGTGTTCCTACACTACTGGCTATCACGTGATAGGATTGTTAACCAACTGATATCAACGCATATGAATCGCAGCTTTGAATCTTGGAATCAAATAAAAAAAGATCCTGGAAATTACCGTCAACTTTTATATCCATTAATCCTCGGTCTCCAACTAGTCTTTACTTGTATTTACTGTCCAATGCGTAGAACAATTAACGAACTGACAACACTGGACAATATGACGGTTATTGCTTTTCATTTATTGAAGAATTTCAACAACTGAAAAAGCGGTTTGCTTACTCAGGTGGTTAGATCCAAGAAGATTAATTACAATCCAAAACTAAGTTCGTATTTAGTGGGAAAGACAAACGGATGTGATTGATATCTTACGGCAGTAATAATAGGAAAGATCGAAAGGAAATTGTTAAAAAGGCTTGAAATTCGCCGCTATATTTTAGGTGGGTGTACAAGTTCAGACAGCGCAGAGTTGGCCAGGAGAATTTTCAGCTGAAATCTGAAGTTTATTTCTGATGAGGGTTTTGTCGCCGTGACATGTGTTTCTTTTTTACACTTATTACGGAACAAGCTTCGTAAATACTGAAAATGATCGTGTAATTCATTCATGGATTAAATAAATTAGTTTTGGATGAAATGAAGTATCTCATTGACCGAATGCAATAATGGTGGAATCAGTAAATCTCATTTATTGTGTAGTTAGTGATATGATACAGCAATCGTTTCAAAGAGTATAATAACAAAAAGAAACCTACTCAATTTTAGAGCGATTCTACAAAAACGTAAAAAGTTATAGCGAATTGAAATCACAAAGATTTGTTTGGGAAATTAAGATTTGGACTGACTAGCCTCGTTTCCATGCAATTGCTAGAATTCAAATGGTTATAACTTTACGAGGGTTTTATTCAAATTGATGGGCTTTTGATGTATTACTAGACAATGAATGGTCTTTCAAAAAATGATATTATTTTAATTAAATTCGTATGTTTTCTCAGTTTATGTAAATCTCCTGATTCGGTCCATGGTAATAGCTATTTATTCTTGTTTTCTGTCATTTGTACACTACTTTCTGATTATATCAATGCCTATAATTTTTTTTTTTTTTTAAATTTATTTTAAATTTATTTTTATTTTTTTATTAATAACAAACTTTATTATACATTACAAATATTATTCTAGATCAATGCCTATAAATGATTCTTCTGGTGTTTTCAGGTATTCTCCTTTTCGTAACACCAGGATATGTATTCCTACCCAACTCCTACCCACGAATGTCAGGAAGTGGTGGAGAAGTCTTCTGCCGTATGGTCTTCTCCACCTATTTGTTGTTTGTCTGCGGCAAAGCTTCCAATGCAAGCATCATGTGTCTGGCAGTAGAGCGATGGTATGCGGTTGTCAGGCCAACCAAATACAAGTCCAAATTTGGTCGTCAACGTCTCCACATATACATTGCCCTTATATGGTTATCGGCGGCCATCACGGAAATCTTTGAATTGTTCATCGCCAAACTTGGCGACGGTTCTTGCCAGTGGATAACTCCATTCTACGGACAAAAGGCTGAGAACGTCTTCGTTGTGTTACACGTGACTGTCACGTTTTACATTCCTAGTATCGTGACGTCGGTGTCCTTTCTTCATATCTGGCTGCGAATGTTATCAAGCCCGTCACCAGGACAACCGAGAGACAACACGACAGTCAGGAAAAGTGTAGTGCGCATGTGCGCTTTGGCCGCGTTTTTCCTGACCATCTGTTGGTTTCCGACGGAGACTTTCTGGGTGTTAAAAAAGTTCAACGTGTTGGTTCTGTCGTCTAATTTCTATCTTGCATTTAATTTACTAGCATTCTTCAGCTCGTGCGTCAACCCGTTCATCTACTGTCTGAGCAACACAAACTACAGACGCGTACTCATCAAGGTCTTTAACAAACTCTGTCGTTGGCCTCGACCACTACGCATTGCTCCGAAGTCTGCGTCGCCAGTGATATCAACACAGAATTCTAATGATAAGCGATTGCAACAGCTACAATTACAAGCATATGCCCTTAGAGTGCTAGATTGTCCCACAGCAAGGCCAACGTAGGGGGGGCTACTAAAGGTGCACATACTTAACGTAGGGGGGCTACTAAAGGTACACATACTTATCGTAGGGGGGCTACTAAAGGTGCACATACTTAACGTAGGGGGGCTACTAAAGGTGCACATACTTAACGTAGGGGGGCTACTAAAGGTACACATACTTATCGTAGGGGGGCTACTAAAGGTGCACATACTTAACGTAGGGGGGCTACTAAAGGTGCACATACTTATCGTAGGGGGGCTACTAAAGGTGCACATACTTAACGTAAGGGGGCTACTAAAGGTGCACATACTTAACGTAGGGGGGCTACTAAAGGTGCACATACTTAACGTAGGGGGACTACTAGTACTAAAGGTGCAGATACTTATCGTAGGGGGGCTACTAAAGGTGCACATACTTAACGTAAGGGGGCTACTAAAGGTGCACATACTTAACGTAGGGGGCTACTAAAGGTGCACATACTTAACGTAAGGGGGCTACTAAAGGTGCACATACTTAACGTAGGGGGGCTACTAAAGGTGCACATACTTAACGTAGGGGGACTACTAGTACTAAAGGTGCAGATACTTATCGTAGGGGGGCTACTAAAGGTGCACATACTTAACGTAAGGGGGCTACTAAAGGTGCACATACTTAACGTAGGGGGCTACTAAAGGTGCACATACTTAACGTAGGGGGCTACTAAAGGTGCACATACTTAACGTAGGGGGGCTACTAAAGGTGCAGATACTTAACGTAGGGGGGCTACTAAAGGTGCAGATACTTAACGTAGGGGGGCTACTAAAGGTGCAGATACTTATCGTAGGGGGGCTACTAAAGGTGCAGATACTTAACGTAGGGGGGCTACTAAAGGTGCACATACTTAACGTAGGGGGGCTACTAAAGGTGCACATACTTAACGTAAGGGGGCTACTAAAGGTGCACATACTTAACGTAGGGGGGCTACTAAAGGTGCACATACTTAACGTAGGGGGGCTACTAAAGGTGCACATACTTAACGTAGGGGGGCTACTAAAGGTGCACATACTTAACGTAGGGGGGCTACTAAAGGTGCACATACTTAACGTAGGGGGGCTACTAAAGGTGCACATACTTAACGTAGGGGGGCTACTAAAGGTGCACATACTTAACGTAGGGGGGCTACTAAAGGTGCACATACTTAACGTAGGGGGGCTACTAAAGGTGCACATACTTAACGTAGGGGGGCTACTAAAGGTGCACATACTTAACGTAGGGGGGCTACTAAAGGTGCAGATACTTAACGTAGGGGGGCTACTAAAGGTGCACATACTTAACGTAAGGGGGCTACTAAAGGTGCACATACTTAACGTAGTGGGCTACTACTAAAGGTACACATACTTAACGTAGGGGAGCTACTAAAGGTGCACATACTTAACGTAGGGGGGCTAAAGGTGCTACTTAAACTAAAGGTGCACATACTTAACGTAGGGGGGCTACTAAAGGTGCACATACTTAACGTAGGGGGGCTACTAAAGGTGCAGATACTTAACGTAGGGGGGCTACTAAAGGTGCAGATACTTAACGTAGGGGGGCTACTAAAGGTGCACATACTTAACGTAAGGGGGCTACTAAAGGTGCACATACTTAACGTAGGGGGGCTACTAAAGGTGCACATACTTAACGTAGGGGGGCTACTAAAGGTACACATACTTAACGTAGGGGGGCTACTAAAGGTGCAGATACTTATCGTAGGGGGGCTACTAAAGGTGCAGATACTTATCGTAGGGGGGCTACTAAAGGTGCACATACTTAACGTAGGGGGGCTACTAAAGGTGCACATACTTAACGTAGGGGGGCTACTAAAGGTGCAGATACTTAACGTAGGGGGGCTACTAAAGGTGCACATACTTAACGTAGGGGGGCTACTAAAGGTGCACATACTTAACGTAGGGGGGCTACTAAAGGTGCACATACTTAACGTAGGGGGGCTACTAAAGGTGCAGATACTTAACGTAGGGGGGCTACTAAAGGTGCAGATACTTAACGTAGGGAGGCTACTAAAGGTGCACATACTTAACGTAGGGGGGCTACTAAAGGTGCACATACTTAACGTAGGGGGGCTACTAAAGGTGCAAATACTTATCGTAGGGGGGCTACTAAAGGTGCAGATACTTAACGTCCGTGTCCCGAAACTGGTCTCCAAAGGGGCGGACGGTGCTCACTTAACCCCTCCCTCCATCTATTTTAGAGAAACGACACTAACGTTGCAATATCGCTGATAGTCGTTTTCGTATGAGTGGGAAACCTACGGCACCGTGACACTCAAATGGCTTCCTTTCTAAACCAATCAAAAAGCGTGCAGATGCATCTCATCCAATCAAACTCTTTCAATACGGCAAGGCGCGGTGTCGGTGTGGTAACTTTCCCACGACTCTATATATCCCAATTAAATACTGTTCACTACATTTACATAGTAGTCTAACACTTGTGATGGTATAGAAGTTCGCTTGTATCCATCTCTTGATGCTCCTTGGCGATTACACGGTCTGAACGGGGGTCTGAAAGCGTCACACAGAATCCTATAGCGCTGATAATCTGGTAAACGATCGTCGTTCGGCCTTCGATTGCAGCGTTCGTCCGAAGATACCACTTCTATAGCCCTTAGTGGTGGAATTCTAGTTGTAAAAGCTGCTAAATGTGGCTTATGAATCTGTGGAGCTACTGCTTGAAATGTTTGAATATTTCTTGACAAACTTTTTGGAAAATCGGGAAAGGAAGAATGGACTGTGGAAATACGCGGAGTATCGACAGGGGTTCCCAATGGACCTCGAAGATCGGTGGTGGAACTCTGGTTTGGCATGTCCTGCAAGATGGACTCATTGCCATCAAGTTCGTCTTCAATCTCAGAAATAATCAAGTTTTGAAGGAAGTTTAATTCAGAGTTTCTTGGTGATTGTGCATCGATCTTCAACACATTCGAACCTCTTTGAAACATGCCCTCGGAACCTCGTTTTGAGCGCGAGGCTGACTTGGGACTCCTTTTCGGTAAACCTGCAAAGTAAGATGGATTTCCATGGTGTACCGTAGGCTGGATTTTCTGATTGGACGACGACAAGTATGGGATATATTGTCCTTTTGCTAACTTATTGATATCAAGAACGTAATGATGGTAGTTTTGTACGTAATCAAAACATCTCGGTGCAAATGTAGGACTCACTATGTCTTTAGGCCAAGTTTGTTTGCTGTAGATCTTGGTGTCAGTAGTTTGCGGCGTGAATCGTTCGATGTCTTGCTCTCCTACCGTCAACTCGCATCGCTGACTAGCAGTCTTAAACAAGTTGGAACCACGCTGAAAAAACGACCGACTTCTGTGGTCGTCGAGTTGCTTGTTGTCTCGTTTTTGTGGAGATACAAGACCTTGTTCAACGTGAAAGACCGAGTCACGTTTGGTTAAACGATGGTTTGGGTTACTTTTAGCCGCCTTGGGCCGCGTTGGACGAAAGTTGTACGCCATGTTAGAGAACTAGTTTGTTTTGAATACGTTGTATAGCAACTAAGATAGTTAATACTAGTGATAAAAGAACGCGTACGTAAACAAAACTTATTCAAATATGAATCAAGAACTAAAGCGTAAGTCAACACAAAATGTCACAAGTATAACAGTCATCCAGATTACATGTCGCTTCTTTGACAACAGTCATCGATCCGATATTAACTGGGCTAGCTTTTCTCTACCCGTTTGTCTCTCTTTGGGAGAAAACAGGGAATAATTGTCATATTTGAAATTAAGCCGTTTCATAAAGGGCTTTAAAAAGACGACTTTGCTCAAAGTTTCAAGTAAACAAGGATTTACCGCTGAGCTTTTGAACACGTTGCGTCATTGTAGCGTACAAGACAAGGAAGCAATCAACCAATGAATGTAAAGGAAAACTATACAAAGTCAACAGAATCTTAGTAAAAGAAACCAACTGACAGGACATGAACAAAAGCAGCTACAAACTGTCAAACTTCATCAAGCAACTTGTGTATGTAATAAAAAGATTGTCAAAAGATTGTTAAAGGCAAATCATTTAAAAAAATCAGGGGTGCTTACCATTTACTCGGAAAAACCGGAAATTCCGGTTGGAAAAACAAATGGTTGTGTCATTCCGATCGGTAAGTTTCGGAAAACTCGGTCTAGCGATTGAGGTAATCCACTTTTCCCGCTCTTTTCGTGTTTTCCGTAGACGCGTCTACCGTTAGACCGAGTTTTCCGGAATTTTCCGATCGGAATGACACATACCTTTTTTCTTTTAACCGGAATTTCCGGTTTTTCCGAGTAAATGGTAAGCACCCCAGTTGTTTTTGTCACGTGACATGTTCTGAACCCCTGCTTTTAAAATGGCCAGGATTGCTCCAGCTTAGAAATTTTATATTAACCGATTGCAACATGAACGTGAATATCCGTATCCGATCCATTCAGTAACTCTTCACAAAGCCCTCTCGATCATTTGGAAGATGGCAGCCTGGGTACGAACCTCCACGATTCTTGGAGACACGTGGCCAGCCTGTGCCACAGGCAGCCCATCCAGCTGAGGCGACTTAAATAATAAATAAAAATCAAAATCAAATATATTTGTATGCGCGCGTCTTTTTTTGATGGGTTTCCTGTGGTAGAGCGCGCGCAATACGTATTGTTGGGTTCCCTGTGCATAAAAATGTACGATGTTGGGATCCCGGTGTGCATCCCGCAAGACACGCGGGCGGCCAACAATATACATTTTTATACACAGGTAGCTCAACATAATATGTATTTCGCTCGCGCACTCTACCACAGGAAACCCATCAAAAAGACGCGCGCATACAACCTAACCCTTCCCGCAGTTCCCTAATCCTCCTGTTGACCGACAGCCTAGATTATAGAATGTGTGCTCCCCGTGGCAATGAGTAGGGAGGGGTTTAAGGAGAAAGAGACACAGGGATACCGAACAGAGACAGGAAGAAAAAGGGGAGGTTGTCTTATGGCCGCAATCTTTCTTTTATTTCCCTGGACCGATTACAGTTTACTAGAGCTATTGTGGACTGTTGAAAGAATCTATGTAATACAACCTGCTACAAATATGGAAATAAAATATAAAAACTAAAGTGCTGAAAAATGTGTTAGTATGGGCCACACCCAGCAGCGTCTCACCTCTTCTCGCCCCACTCCCTCTCACCTCACTTTCTCTCATTCCCTCTCGCCCCACTCCCTCTCGCCTCACTTTCTCTCATTCCCTCTCGCCTCACTCCCTCTCGCTCCACCTTCTCTCGACTCACTCCCTCTCGCCTCACTCCCTCTCGCCTCACTCCCTCTCGCAGCCAAGCAACGACTCGATCACACTTCAACTCTACTCGCCAGTTGCGTGAAAAGGTAGGGACTGTTATGCAGACTAGATACTGTCATTGTTGTCATTTCAACTCGTGAATAAGAATGGTGGGTAGAGGTCGTTCAGTTTTTATCATCTCGAGGGCCTACAAGACAATTAAAAGAAGAGAAATACTTCAGAGGTTTCAAAAAAAGTGTAACATCTAGGAAGAAATAGAGGGAAGGTGAAAAAAAGGAAAGGGAAGGGAAGGAAAGGGAAGGGAAGGGAAAGAGAAGGGAAAGAGAAGGGAAAGAGAAGGGAAAGAGAAGGGAAAGAGAAGGGAAAGAGAAGGGAAAGAGAAGGGAAAGAGAAGGGAAAGAGAAGGGAAAGAGAAGGGAAAGGAAGGGAAAGGAAGGGAAAGGGAAGAGAAAGGGAAGAGAAGGGAAAGGAAAGGGAAGGGAAAGGGAAGGGAAAGGGAAAGGGAAAGGGAAGGGAAAGGGAAGGGAAAGGAAAGGGAAAGGGAAGGGAAAGGGAAGGGAAAGGGAAGAGAAGGGAAAGGGAAGGGAAAGGGAAAGGGAAGGGGAAGGGAAAGGGAAAGGGAAGGGAAAGGGAAGGGAAAGGGAAGGGAAAGGGAAGGGAAAGGGAAGGGAAGGGGAAGGGAAGGGAAAGGGAAGAGAAGGGAAAGGGAAGAGAAGGGAAGAGAAGGGAAAGGGAAGAGAAGGGAAAGGGAAGAGAAGGGAAAGGGAAGAGAAAGGTTTTAACCAACTTACCGCTTTGACTTGCATTTCCCTTTGCTCGTCCTTTGCCTCTGTTGCGATGTCTCGGCCTTCTTGTACCTTCTTTAGAATCTTCCTGTCTGTTTGCAGGTTTGTTACCAGCTCCTTCGCCGCTCTGTTCTTTGCCTTTGGATTGTTTTCGGTCTGGAGTCAGTTTTGAGGCAGCTTCACTATCTTGTTTCTTTGTTGGGGATGGTCCAGAGGAAGATGATGCCAAAGTATCCACGGGCAATGTTTCGGTATTTTTATATTTTGGACCAGCACTTCTTTCCCCTTTAATTGACTGAGAGGTTTTTCGGGAAGAAGTACCAGCTTTACTGTTAGATGCAGTACTAGCAGTGCCTTTACCAGTAGTGGCGCCTTTACCATTAGATGCAGTATTGGCGGCGCCTTTACCATTAGATGCAGTATTGGCAGCGCCTTTACCATTAGACATAGTATTGGCGGTGCCTTTACCATTAGACGCAGTACTAGTTGTGCCTTTACCAGTAGCGGCGCCTTTACCATTAGATGCAGTATTGGCGGCGCCTTTACCATTAGATGCAGTATTGGTGGCGCCTTTACCATTAGATGCAGTATTGGCGGCGCCTTTACCATTAGATGCAGTATTGGCGGCGCCTTTACCATTAGATGCAGTATTGGCGGCGCCTTTACCATTAGATGCAGTACTAGAGGTGCCTTTACCAGTAGCGGCGCCTTTACCATTAGATGCAGTATTGGCGGTGCCTTTACCATTAGACGCAGTACTAAAGGTGCATTTACCATCTGGTGTCTTCATATCATCTCTACTGAATGACGATTTTGCTCTTCTATTACCTTTAGTCTCACAATTTCCTTTTTTTGTTGATTTGTCTAAATGATCTTCACTTTTGTCAAAACTAGATTCCTCGTGTTCCACGTGTTTGGATTTTCGTCTTTTGGGAGGAGCTGCCTCGTGTGCTCCCTTCTTACTTCCTTTACGTTTGGAGGACGAAGTGTCTTCTCTACTCTTCTCGTTAATGTTCTTACTAATTTTTGTCTCTTGACTGTTCTCTCTTTCATTGTGTTTCTGAGTACGACTAATATCAACACATTCTTTAACAGGGAAAGCTTTCTGATATGACTTAAGATCAAACAGAGAGGATTCTACTTCTTTACTTGTACTGTTTGGAGGTGTTTTGTTGTATCCTTTCCTGACAGTCTCTGCCGTTGGTCCATCGCCTAAAAGCCCTTGCTTCTTGTCGGATGATTTCATAGTCGGATTACTTCTTGGATGGTTTGAAGACTGTCGTGATGAAAGTCCAGGCATCTCGTGTTCATCCCTCTTCTGTTGGTTGGGTTGATATTTCGTTGATTTACTTTTAGCAGGATTTGATTTACTCAACATCTTTACGCCATCCATACTCTCAGAGTCATTTCCTTGATTGATGTCTGTTTTACTAGTGCATCCTTGGACTTCAATGCTGCAAGCTTCATCGTCTAATTTATCATCACCTTGTTCCTTTGCTTGAGCAGGCAAGTCGTCGACTGGGAGAGTAGCTTCACCAGTCCATAGCGACCGAACTTTGTCCAGCTTAGAAAATAACTTGTGTTCATCTTCTGTTTTTGGTGAACTGAAAATCGGTTTGACGACAGGATGACTTAACACCGCCTGTAAGCAAACACGTGTAACACAATACTGTATCAATTAAATAATTATGATTTAATTAATTAATATTAATTAATTGGGATTAATTAATCTTAATTAATTACATTATCTTAATTAATTAAATTATTATCTTAATTAATTAAATTATTATCTTAATTAATTAAATTATTATCTTAACCCATTCGCTCCTGAGCTATTTTGCATTTTTTAGCGATTTTCTGGACCTAATCACGTCGTAGGAAATTTCGATTCCATATAAGGGGTTTCCATGGAAATCTTGACAGTTCTGAAAGCCCACGGGCTCAGGTTCTGACGTAATCTTTCTCTTGTCGTGAATCTCCGCGAGGAACAGCATCTCGTAGCTACTAGGAGCGGTCAATTTTGCATTTTTAGAGTGTTTATAGCCATTATTCACCACAGAAGCCCCCAGGACAGCATCATTAAGCTTGACTGGTGTGGTAGAGACCGTTCTCCTGGAAGAACTCAGGAGTTTAGATACGAATTCACGAACAGATTTCGACTTTGCCGTTTGGAAATTCAAAATGGCGGACTCAATTGTGAAATCGTCTCTCTGGTCTTTCTGTGGTGGATTCCAGGACCTACAAAGGCATTTTTGGCGACTTTGGACTTGTAAAGAATGCAACCGGTGCAATATTTTGCCTGTAGGACCGAGTGGCTCGACACTCTATGTATTCTTAAAAGAGGGATTTTCGGGGGAGATCTATGCCGAAATTCCCGGATGTTTCCCGGCATCCTTTTCGGGCGTGCAGAAGGAAAACACGTGTTAGCGAAAGTGGTCCTAAGGAAATGGCTATTGTTCGGCGAGTTAAGGAAAAGAGAGGGCAAAATTCACGACGATATCAAGAAGAGAGATGGAAGTTTGCTGAGAAAGTGGCGTTTTGTTTCGCAAGGATGTATTTTGGAAGAAAATCCAAGTCAAATGTCGGTCATTTTCGAGGTGTAAAATTGCGTCAAAAACACGCATTTTTGATTTTTATGGCAAACAAATTGAACTAATGCCCAGAAATCGGACCTGTAAATCAGTTTACTTGAGGTTAAAATATGAAGAGTTCTCTAGTTGTCACTAATAACTGGCCATGAGATCGATGTTACGAAAATTCAGAAAGTTAGAATTTTTCAAAGCAGTATCGATGTTTACGGCCGGTTTTGGCCGGTGTAGGAGTCAATGGGTTAATTAATTAAATTATTATCTTAATTAATTAAATCATTAATTTAATTGCAAATTCTCAATAGGAGACCAATAAGAAATATAATGATTAGACTTACATCACAAGGGATTGTACAGGGAGTGAAATCCGGCTGTTTAGTGGAAGAGCTCTCGGCTTCTCGAAACATTGTGAAAAACTCGTCTGCAGTCTGGAACATGAAAAGATCAACAATTATGTCACTTTATAGCTACGATAGCTATCCAAACAAGCAACAAGTCAATGAGGGTTTATCACGTAATTTCAAAACTCATAGGACAAAAAATGATTATCATAGCTGGAAAGAGCTCGTTGAAATTAGTAAAAATGTGAAGTTTGGAAAAGATCGCTTCACAAATTGCGAAGATATGAATTTTCAAAAATCGAAATTTTGAATGAAAACCTTTGTTGGAGGCAAGAGTTGCCTCCAAGCCGTAATTTCCAAAGGTTTTCATATAAAATTTCGATTTTTGAAAATTCATATCTTCGCAATTTGTGAAGCGATCTTTTCCAAACTTCACATTTTTACTAATTTCAACGAGCTCTTTCCAGCTATGATAATCATTTTTTTGTCCTATGAGTTTTGAAATTACGTGATAAACCCTCATTACCCGTCTAGACGATAACATAGGCCTGATAGATTGATTAACAAACATACAACAGTGTCGATTCTTTGAGAATTGATACGTACAATCAAACCTCTATTAAGCAGTCCTCTGCTAAGCGGTCACTTTCACTCAAATTCCCATAAATCAGTCCCCATACTTACTGTATGTAAACTTGACCTTTATTAAGTGGTCGCCTCTATTAAGCGGTCAGTTGGCTGTCCCGAGGGTGACCGCTTAATAGAGGTTTGACTGTACTACTTAATAACCGAGTGCAAGGTTAGTACAGGAAAAGACCAGACCGAGGTCTTGACAGTATAGACCGAGCCATAGGAGAGGTTTGTACAGAAAAGACCGAGGTCTGATATCTTCCTGTACAGTTTCAATCGAGGTGAGGTTGGTTATTTTTGGTGTGACAAAAATGATGTAATCGCCCACCAAACAACCGGAAGTAGCTTGTGCCAAATAATAAAACAAATTAACAAACCTATTTACGTCTGTTAACTTACGTCACGTAGAAAGGAAATTTACATCTTAGACAAGTGATGGACTCCCTAACCACGCCCCGTAACCAAGACGCACAGAATGGTCTTCTACCCAACTGATTAACTACAAATAATTCACTTGACGGTCGGTCCATTAGAACTATCTTACACCCATCTACTGCTAGAGCACTACTCGCTGTTTATAAACATTAGTAATGTTAACTTACCAACCAGTATTATAATAGCTCTTGCCTACAATTTATAATCGACCTCTGGTTGGCACATTAATAACAATGGCTTATGTAAAATATAAAATACAAAATTTAAAAATTAAAAAAAATTTAAAAAATGGCTTACGGTATGTCACATCACATGATTGAAACTTCGCTACAGATGCAAGACTAGATTTGCTTAGATTAGAACTACCTTGCACCAATCTACCTCTATAGTACTTCAATCATATAGTAAGCACACTAAAATTATTCAATACTTGTACAACCAATATGGCCATACAGGACTGACCATGTGGCCGCCATACGCTGTAGGCATGCTTGGGCGTGGTTGGGGAGGGCTCTGAGCAACTTGCTGCTGCTGCTGCTGCTGCTGTGTGTTGGATTGTTGTTGAAGGTAAGAAGGCAATGACGATGGATACATGATCGGGGAGCCTATAGGGCGAGGATACACATTTGTTGCAGCAGGTGCAAAACCAAAAGGAACATCTCTTCTATACACATGGGGAGGACTTCCAAAAGGCATCATTACTTGGGGCCTGTCTCCAGTAGCCATGCTCTCAGACACACTTCTATGTCTTGTATGAGGTTGGTCGGGAGTGGATTGGATTCTAGACTGTGGTAAACGGTACTCTTCAACAAGTGGAGAGGTAGGCCAAGCATCAGGCAGGTTAGGGTGACTCCAAGGACCCTCAGGGTTCATTCTAGGAGGAGTAGGTTGTGTTTGGAAGAGTGGATAACTTTGCCGACCAGGCTGGATCGGTGATTGGCTAGTAGATTGTATGAACACAGGTTTGGAAGACGTCATGATTTGGTGTGATGTAATAGTAGGGGATGGCATGAATCCACATGGGTGAGCTGTGGGAGTTGCTTTAGGTGACCCAATTCCAGGGGATGGTGGATGAGTAATGGCTGCAGTACTGGATTCTTTGCCCACCTGTATAGTCTGTTTCGTGTTTGGATGCGATTCCCCTGCAATTTGAGCCTGTGTTTGTTCTTCATTTCTTTGCAATGGTAACTGAGTAGATGTTCCAGAATGACGTTCTTGAGGTGCGTTTGTTTTACTGGTACCACAAGGTATATCTTTCAGTGTTGGGTTACTGGGAAAGGACTCAAGAGGTTTACGGCTATCAGACTTAAGGTCCTTCTGAGGGCTGTAGACGGGTGCAGTAGCTGCTCGTTTTCTTGGTGTTACATTAGGTGCAGCAAAAGGACGATTACACAGCTTAGATCTGTCCTCGTTAACCCTTTCATCATGGCGATTTCTTCTAAGACGAGGGCATTCTCGAGCAAGATGTCCAATATGACCGCACACACGACAGGTACGGTCACTAGGTGCCTCTAATCCATCAGTAAGGAAGTCTGCATTGAAGTAGTAGTTCAAGAGAGGGACGCCTGATGGCATACCAACAGCTGGGATTCCAAACCGTTGTCGACCTCGAACTAATGCTGTCTTGATAAAATTACCCATTCTACGTGAAATACCAGCTCCAAGATTATGGTCCAGGTTAAAGGGATCTATAAAACACAAATAAAGCTTAATTAATAGACCTTTTTACCGATACAGTGGCCATTTTGGATTCTATTGTTTTGGCTAAAACATTATGGGATGCCCAGGGTGCAAATGACCCAAAAACTGTAGAGAGTGGAGTCGCGTCAATATATCATTTTTCTATGTCACGCTCGCCATAGTGTTGTATGACTTAATATCTACATGTTTTGTGTATTGTTGTATAATTTTGTACAAATTCATTGCTTTAAATTAGGTTTTCATAGTTTTTCATGGCCAAATGGTTACTACATGTTACTAGCTTGCACCCTGGGCATCCCATAATTTCTCCATAATTCAAGATGGCCACCGTATCGGTAAAAAGGTCTATTGAGATGAGCTTGTTGGTATGTTTGTGTCTACTGCTGAGAATCAGCTGTAGACACTATGTCATCGAGTTTACCGGAAGATACTTCATGTCTGTCGAAATTAGTGAAATGTCACAATATATATATAATATGTACGAAATCTGACATGAAGTATCTCCAGATGTAAGTCCGTCCGTAATGTTAACAAAAGAAAGAGAAAAGACTGGGAACTAATTCCATGAATTATGGCCGTTTCTCCACCGTGACAAATCGCAATTGCCTATAGTTCTATAATGACATAGCTCCCTTTCCCCTAGTCCAGTCCCGGACTCACTTTCTATCCGCTCCGACAAGCTGAAGTCGCGGAGGAAAGAGAGTCCAGTATAACTTGCATGCGCATGGCAGCTTAGCAGCCAATCAGATCGAGATCGGGACTACCTTTCCCCTATCTCAATCGTGAAGATAAAACAAGTTATAATTTCACTTTCAATGTCTCGTACAAAGGCTTCAGAGCGAGGCTCCATGGAATAATACTCTCTGATTCGTGAAAAGATAAGATGATAAAATGTAATTATTCCATGGAGCTTCGCACTGAAACTATTGTATGCGACATGAAGTGAAATGAAATGACTTTATTTAAAGAGGGTGACAAGTGACAGCTTACGCCGATAACCCTGTGGCCCTCTATCTAAAATTACATATAACAATATAAAATATATACATTAATATAACTATATAAATAATTCTAACTAATACTATACACTGTTCTTTTTAACAATATTCTAACTAACAATATAAAATATATATACATAAATATAACTATATAAATAATTCTAACGATATATCAACTATATATTATATGTAAATTAGAAATGGTCAATAAGTTTCTGTCTCTCAAAAATTTTTCCAAAAGGTAGACTTTTCGGTTTCCTTCTAGGGCCGAAAATATTTCCTGTGTGTACCTTTTAAAATTCCGACAAAAAGTCTGATGTTTTGCAACAAGTCCAATTCAAGTTAAGGTCATGAAAGAACAGAAAGTGAAGAATCGTTTTCGTATGAGTGGGACTAACCTTCATATAGCACAATCACTTTTTCGCCATACATTTTCTCATATGTCGTGAGTTTTTGGTTGAAATCAACATGGCAGATGAGCTCTTTTCCCAGTCAAATGTTTACCTTTAAGGGGTCGTTTTCAAAACCGACCGCCGATCACCCCTACACTTGTTAAGGGAGCTGTCCACACCCCCACTATGGACTATTAAACTAACAATACAAACTGTACTATAACGATTGTTATCATATATTAGATGATATGATGGTTGTGACATATCAACATATATGTAAATGGTGTAATGGGTCAATATGATGATGATGGTTCTCAAAAATGGTTTATGACTGTAAGAGTTTAGTCTTGTTGATGATGAAAAATATAAAAAAACTGGTGTAAATTTAAAAAAAAAAATTAAAAAAAAATGATGATGATGGTTTGTGACACTGGTGTAAGTGTACTGTAAGTGGTGTAGTCTGGTGTAGAAAGTGATGGTAGAATCGTTTTACGTATGAAGTGGTGTAGTAACCTTCAATAGCAAATATGTGTCGAGTCCAACATTTTGTCAAACTTTAAGTGAGTGTTTTGGTATTTCTACAGCAGATGACGTCATGTTCCCAGTCAAATGTACTGTAAGTGTGTAGTCTGGTAAAAATGATATCCATAGACTACCACACTTTCATGTACTGTAGCTGTGTAGTCACTTTGTGATGTTGATGATGATTGTAAATTGGTGTACATACAAACTGTGTAAGAACGTGTGTGTATGATGATTGTAACATGGTGTACATGTACTGTAAGTGTGTGTACTGGCCCCGTGTGATGATGATGATGATGGTTGTGACACTGTGTGTACATGTACTGTAAGTGGTGTAGTCTGGTGTTGATGATGATGATGATGATGTTGTGACACTGGTGTACATGTACTGTAAGTGGTGTAGTCTGGTGTTGATGATGATGATGATGGTGTGTGACACTGGTGTACATGTACTGTAAGTGGTGTAGTCTGGTGTTGATGATGATGATGATGATTGTGACACTGGTGTACATGTACTGTAAGTGGTGTAGTCTGGTGTTGATGATGATGATGATTGTAACACTGGTGTACATGTACTGTAAGTGGTGTAGTCTGGTGTTGATGATGATGATGATTGTAACACGATTGTAACACTGGTGTACATGTACTGTAAGTGGTGTAGTCTGGTGTTGATGATGATGATGGTTGTAACACTGGTGTACATGTACTGTAAGTGGTGTAGTCTGGTGTTGATGATGATGATGATTGTAACACTGGTGTACATGTACTGTAAGTGGTGTAGTCTGGTGTTGATGATGATGATGATGATTGTAACACTGGTGTACATGTACTGTAAGTGGTGTGTAGTCTGGTGTTGATGATGATGATGATTGTAACACTGGTGTACATGTACTGTAAGTGGTGTAGTCTGGTGTTGATGATGATGATGATGATTGTAACACTGGTGTACATGTACTGTAAGTGGTGTAGTCTGGTGTAGATGATGATGATGATTGTAACACTGGTGTACATGTACTGTAAGTGGTGTACTCTGGTGTTGATGATGATGATGGTTGTGACACTAGTGTACATGTACTGTAAGTGGTGTAGTCTGGTGTTGATGATGATGATGATTGTAACACTGGTTGATGATGATGATGATTGTAACACTAGTGTACATGTACTGTAAGTGGTGTAGTCTGGTGTTGATGATGATGATGATTGTAACACTGGTTGATGATGATGATACATACCAGGTTAGCCATGTCATCAAAAAACCAACAGTTCCAATTGTCAATTAGTTTTGATGGTTGGGTGTCTCCTTCGTACAATTGTTGCAAGACAGGAATGACCGGTGGGTTTCGTTTTTGTAGATAGTGTAGTAGCATCAGTATATATGCATATGAAGACAGACTACCTTTTGAAGCATCTCCAATATCACAAAGCTGAAGGGAATAACAAAACAATCATTATTATCTTCCATAGTATTCTATTACATAACACTCTCATTCATGCTCAGCTGAATTAAGGTATGGGATAAAATATTGATCAGCGGTCTAGGTCAGGAGAATACGGCCCACGCGAATCTATTGGGCAGGTGGGTGGGCCGTTCATCTGACCACTGTTCCGCTGGAACTGAGCAAGAAGGGAGTGCCCTAGCCTTTGATGCCGTATTTATTGCCACTGTGCAAGTGCACGTAGGTGTTAACGAGGCATTATTATACCGTATTTCATCTTTGCATCTCATTAGAGTATTATGAAGTGTCAACAATGAGCCCCGCCCTAGATGAGAGGGGGATTGTTACACAATGTAACCTTAAACTTTAGGGAGGGGTCTCTCATCAACCTCGTCCCCAGGGCCCTCTCTTCTCGCTATTTTCAAAATGGTGGACGCTCGAGAGAAGACCCTGGTGTAGGCTGGCACGTGTCTCCAAGAATCTTGGAGGTTCGTACCCAGGCTGCCATTTTCCTTATGGTCGAAAGTAATCGAAAGGGCCTTGTGAAGAGTTACTGAAGAAAATACATTCGTTGATGTTGCGATTGTCTTGCCTCAAATAATAAATAAAATCACTTTCTAAGCTGGAGCAATTCTGGCCATTTGAAAAGCAGGGGTTCGGAAGTGTAATTAATGAGACGCATTAACAACTGAACAGGTCAGATCGACAGTTTATTCGCTGTAAACAAGTGCTGCTACTATTTGTATACAAACACCTTTCATCTCTAACGGCTAAAGTACAAAACATGTTGACGTGGATTAACGTGTCACATACTGCAAAACTCAAGAGCAAAAGCACTAGCAAATTATGTAAACAGAACGACAATAATATATCAGTTTGCCGTGTCACCGTCTGTAGTCTTGCTCGTATAAATTTATACCTTGCTTTACGGTAAACGATCTCGATCGGTGGACTTTTTCATGTTCCTAAAGACATTTCAATGCTTTGATAACACTCACACATTACTTGCAGCGGCTTCGATCTTCCTAATTCGATACATTTGGGACCAGAAAAGAACTATCCGTTAACTATAAATTCACTCGATGCGATTCGAATTTTAATTTAAGCTATATTTAGCAACCTTCGATATGGACCAATTAGAAGGCTTTTTGTGTTATCCAATCAAAATGAGTTTTAGTTCAGCCTACACCAGGGTCTGGAGAAGGCCCTGGGGATGAGGTTGGTCTCTCATCTTAGTTTCTATTTTCATAGATGTATAGCTACTAAATAGAACTGCTGTGATTATTATAATTACTCGGTGGACTGCCTGTGTCACACAGAGTTGAAAAATGAATGGGCTTTCTTTTTCTTATGGCCACAAATCGCCAACTAGATACCAAGGCACATGCTCTCTGTGCCACCGAGGAAGCCGTAGGCTCTAGGCTCATGGCTCATTGCTGAAGCCCACTGAGTGAACACTTATAGAGCATCTTGTTATTATTACATTATGAAGAATCCATTACATAAGTCACCCTTGTATCTACTATTTATTTTTATAATCCACTAGTTTTTAGTTCTTTTTCTTATTGAAAAGCGCATCGAGGTTTCAGGATGCGCTATATAAATACTCTTTTATTATTATTATTATTATTACAGCAGGCAAGCATGTGACTAGATGCAGTAATTACCGGTACATACCTTAGCAAATAGTTTCAAAGTATATCCCAATATTGATACTCTCTCATCCATTCTGGCATATGTAGCTAACATCTTGGTATTCTCCAGGGCAAGTACATTATACAGACTTATGTCCGCTTCTCGTCTTACACTACGAAGATAGAACTTGACAATAGGAACCTGTCAAATGATAAGATATATAAATGAATAAATGAATAAATGAATAAATGAAAAAATGAATAAATGAACAAATGAACAAATGAATAAATGAATAAATGAATAAATGAATAAATGAAAAAATGAAAAAATGAATAAATGAATGAATGAATGAATGAACAAATGAAGTGAACAAATGAATAAATGAATAAATGAATAAATGAATGAATGAACAAATGAACAAATGAATAAATGAATAAATGAATAAATGAATAAATGAATAAATTAATTTATTTTTTTTTTATTTTTTAGGACCCCTTTGAAAACCATTAATGTATAATGAATTGCTTGGTTTCAATCAGCTGTTAAAAGTCCTTGAATCTCATTATTTGCCTTCAAATGACAGGCAAACACTGCCCTCCATGTGCTATCAAGCAGAGAGTATTTTATTGAAAAGGTGCGATTCAGCTGATGAAAATTCCTCACGCGACAGAAAATGACGTCTAATGAAATCAAGCAACATGACATTCCTAATAAAACATTAGTAATCAAGTCATTGTTGATCTCTTTTCACTCTTGAACTTCAAGAACCTACTCTTACCTTGGCTGTTGTTATAGCAACAACACTAGTACAGTCTCTGTGTTGCTTGAGCTTCTTAGCCAGGTCTTTAATAATGTGAATAGAGTCAACATCCTCTTTGTTCTTCCCATCAATTGTCATGCAAATGTCAAGGTCACTATCCCGAAACCCAAAACCATTTATGGATGATCCAAACAGATGAAGTCTAGAGTCTATCAAATAAATCATCATACATTAGATCATCACTGTGCATCATCATCATCATCATATTTTGTCATCATTGTGCATCATCATCATCATCATCATATATTGTCATCATAATATATTGTCATCATCATATATTGTCATCATAATAAACTATTATTATTATTAATCATCGTCATATATTGTCATCATTGTGCATCATCATCATACATTGTCATCATTGTGCATCATCATCATACATTGTAATCATTGTGCATCATCATCATACATTGTAATCATTGTGCATCATCATCATACATTGTCATCATTGTGCATCATCATCATCATACATTGTCATCATTGTGCATCATCATCATACATTGTAATCATTGTGCATCATCATCATCATACATTGTCATCATTGTGCATCATCATCATACATTGTAATCATTGTGCATCATCATCATCATATTGTCATCATTGTGCATCATCATCATCATACATTGTCATCATTGTGCATCATCATCATCATACATTGTCATCATTGTGCATCATCATCATCATACATTGTCATCATTGTGCATCATCATCATACATTGTCATCATTGTGCATCATCATCATACATTGTCATCATTGTGCATCATCATCATCATACATTATCATCATTGTGCATCATCATCATCATACATTGTCATCATTGTGCATCATCATCATACATTGTCATCATTGTGCATCATCATCATCATACATTATCATCATTGTGCATCATCATCATACATTGTCATCATTGTGCATCATCATCATACATTGTCATCATTGTGCAGCATCATCATACATTGTCATCATTGTGCATCATCGTCATACATTGTCATCATTGTGCATCATCATCATCATACATTGTCATCATTGTGCATCATCATCATCATCATAGTGCCATATTTCTATTACTAAACAAATCTAAGACTCATACCTGGAAAGACTTCTTGAATGTAGTCTTCCAGGTTCCACAGCACAAATCCTCTAAACTTCATTTCTTGTGGTGCAAATGCAACTTCACCTGTTGATGAATTCATACATACAGACTGATTCTCCTTGATACCAAGGAGAACAATGAAATTACCGTCTAATACCGATGCTAATATATGCTATCATCATACATGCTAATCATCATAATACCGATGCTAATATATCATAATACATTGCTCATATATGCTAATACCGATGCTAATAGTGCTAATTTCGATGCTAATAAATGCTAATACTCATACCTGGATATGCTAATACCGGTGCTTAATGTAGTGCTAAGGTACCACCGCACTAATATATGCTATACTTCATTTCTTGTGGTGCAAACTGATGCTAATACCGATGCTGAATATATACATACAGACTGATGCTCCTATATACTAATACCGATGCTAATATATGCTAATACCGATGCTAATATATGCTAATACCGATGCTAATACCGATGCTAATATATGCTAATACCGATGCTAATATATGCTAATACCAATGCTAATATATGCTAATACCGATGCTAATATATGCTAATACCGATGCTAATATATGCTAATACCAATGCTAATATATGCTAATACCGATGCTAATATATGCTAATACCGATGCTAATATATGCTAATACCGATGCTAATATATGCTAATACCGATGCTAATACCAATGCTAATATATGC
Source organism: Actinostola sp. cb2023 (assembly GCA_033675265.1). Lineage (NCBI taxonomy): Eukaryota > Metazoa > Cnidaria > Anthozoa > Actiniaria > Actinostolidae > Actinostola > Actinostola sp. cb2023. Next base: position 864,922 of record JAUJYZ010000015.1, on the reverse strand, counting down.
TAATACCGATGCTAATATATGCTAATACCAATGCTAATATATGCTAATACCGATGCTAATACCGATGCTAATATACCGATGCTAATACCAATGCTAATATATGCTAATACCGATGCTAATATATGCTAATACCGATGCTAATATATGCTAATACCGATGCTAATATATGCTAATACCGATGCTAATATATGCTAATACCAATGCTAATATATGCTAATACCAATGCTAATACCGATGCTAATATATGCTAATATACTAATACCGATGCTAATATATGCTAATACCAATGCTAATATATGCTAATATGTGCTAATACTATGCTAATAATGGTATATGCTAATATATGCTATGCTAATACCGATGCTAATATATGCTAATACCGATGCTAATATATGCTAATACTGATGCTAATATATGCTAATACCAATGCTAATATATGCTAATACCGATGCTAATATATGCTAATATACTAATACCGATGCTAATATATGCTAATACCGATGCTACAATGTACTATGTGCTAATACTGATACTAATAATGGTATATGCTAATGCCGATGCTAATTAATAAATAATAAACAATATATGCTAATACCGATGCTACAATGTACTATGTGCTAATATTGATACTAATAATGGTATATGCTAATGCCGATGCTAATAAATAAATAATAAATAATATATGCTAATACCGATGCTAATATATGCTAATACCGATGCTAATATATGCTAATACTGATGCTAATATATGCTAATACCAATGCTAATACCGATGCTAATATACTAATACCGATGCTAATATATGCTAATACCGATGCTACAATGTACTATGTGCTAATACTGATACTAAATAATATATGGTATATGCTACATGCCGATGCTAATACTAATACTAATAATAATATGCTAATGCCGATATATGCTAATACCGATGCTAATATATGCTAATACCGATGCTAATATATGCTAATACTGATGCTAATATATGCTAATACCAATGCTAATATACTAATACCGATGCTAATATATGCTAATACCGATAATACAATGTACTATGTGCTAATACTGATGCTAATAATAGTATATGCTAATGCGGATGCTAATATATGCTAATACCAATGCTAATATACTAATACCGATGCTAATATATGCTAATACCGATAATACAATGTACTATGTGCTAATACTGATGCTAATAATAGTATATGCTAATGCGGATGCTAATATATGCTAATATACATTTCAAGGGTTTTGTTAAATCACTCATTGCCAATTCATATTGTGTGGTTCGCCTATAGAAGAGCAACATGGATTCCTATTAGTTTTGCTTCAACAAAATATTCCCTACAACTCATCACAAGGTCCCTAATAATGTCGACAAAAAAGACTTACCTCTAGTTTGGACACAAACTCTGGACACCAAATCCAGATACCTCGTATTTAATGATGGTAACGGCTTCAACACTGGCTTTCTGAGGTCAGGACATCGAGTGGTCACGTGACCATCTCTTTTGCAACACTGGCATTGTACTTCAGGTCTCTTACCACCAGATAATATCTCCTGTGTGAATTCATAGACTATCTCCAACTCACTACAGTCATTACTAGAGGATATAGCTGTACCATGTAGATTGTCGTGGTTCGCTGAAGTCACAGTTACGTCAGCTTGTTTTGTGACTGTGAGATCTTTCATCTTGTGTTCAAGTAACCTTGTTTGACTCTCCTGATCAGTAGAACCATTGCCATCCTTTAGATCATCCATTTGAAATATTGCATCTTCGTCATCCTTGTCTGCTGATTGACTTTGCTTGTGGAGTTTATCATCAGACTTGGGTTGGGACCCTAGTTTTTTTTCATGCACCTCCACATCATCATTCCATGCATCAAATGTGGTATGACTAGTGGTCGCTTTGTTGGCTTTAGAAGTAATGGTACGTTATAAATCAATATGATTGATTGATTGATAACTAGTCTGTTTACACTCATATATAATATAATAATCCCCTTCACAGTTCTCTGCACCATCTTGAAAGGTAGCCGTGCCTTTACATCAAAGTGAGATCAACGGTGACCTTGCAATGATAGACCTTTATTAACACCTTGGACAATACACGTCACGGTGGCCATCTTGGTTGAACTTCAACAAAAGATTGCTCATTAGTGTCTATTGTTTGTTTTGTTCAACCAACATGGCCGCCGTGTCTTTATCTCTTGATTCTCAAGGGGTTAATTGCAAACCAAGAATAATATTGCAAGGTCTTTAATCAGATAACCTTTAATCAGATAACTCCTAAAACAGAATAACTATACTAGAAGTTTGGATAATAAATTAATAATAATAATTATTATAATAATATGATGTCAATATATATACATAAAAATATAAAAATATAAATGATCTGATAAATAAGATGACGAGAAGTTGCGTAAACATTTTTACTAAATATTGCGATCGAAATCCATCGATCATCATCAGTTACAATTCGTAATGAGATGTGCAAGCCTATATATAGCTAATGATATATGCATTCACTCGCGTGAATGTTACAACACTATATATTAGATAACAATAGCATATATATTTAGAGTTAATTGAATAATTTCAATGGTTCGTTCAGTTCCGGTTATGATCGATGGATTTCAATCGAAATATTTAGTAAAAATGTTTACGCAACTTCTGGGTGTTTCTTGGTGCTACAGTCTGCATTGTATTCTTGGTTAGGTTTCTTTGTATGCAGGGTATTGTTTTGGTTCAAGTTCATTCTTCTCGTTCTTTGTGTTCATTGTCTAACGTCATCTGGTGTTCTGCAACACCAAGAAACCTCCCAACTTCTCGTCATCTTATTTATCGTCAAACTTTATGCCCAAAAAACGTATTTATAAATTATATGACAATAAATAATTGAATAATTAACCCATTGACTCCTACACCGGCCGAAACCGGCCGTAAACATCGATACTGCTTTGAAAAATTCTAACTTTCTGAATTTTCGTAACATCGATCTCATGGCCAGTTATTAATTAGTGACAACTAGATAACTCTTCAAATTTTAACCTCAAGTAAACTGACTTACAGGTCCTATTTCTGGGCATTAGTTCAATTTGTTTTCCATAACAATCAAAAATGCGTGTTTTTGACGCAATTTTACACCTCGAAAATGAACGACATTTGACTTGGATTTTCTTCCAAAATACATCCTTGCGAAACAAAATGCCACTTTCTCGGCAAACTTCCATCTCTCTTCTTGATATAGTCATGAATTTTTCCCTCTCTCTTCCTTAACTCGCTGAACAATAGCCATTTCCTTAGGACCACTTTTGCAAACACGTGTTTTCATTCTGCACGCCCGAAAAGGATGCCGGGAACATACGGGAATTTTCGACAGCAAGCATCCCGCCATTTCCGTTCTTAAGATTTTTATAGAGTGTCGAGCTACTCGGTCCTATAGCCAAAATATTGCACCAGTTGCATTCTTTACAAGTCTAAAGTCGCCAAAAATGCCTTTGTAGGTCCTGCAATTCACCACAGAACAACCAGACAGACGATTTCACAGTTAAGTACGCCATTATGAATTTCGTAATGGCAGTGAAGAAGAAGAAGAATACTTCTTTGAGATGTCTTCTTCTTCGAGATGTCTTCGTGAAAATCGCTCCTCGCTGCTGGGTTCTTTCAGCAGAACGGTCTCTACCACACCAGTCCAGCTTAATGATGCTGTTCTGGGGGTTTCTGTGGTGAACAATGGCTATAAACACTCTAAAAATGCAAAATTGGCCTCTTCGAGTAGTGAACACTACTAGCCCCTACGAACTCCCAAGAAGAAAGACAGCACACGTGAAGACGCGAGCACACAGGCATTCAGAACTGTCAAGATTTCCATGGAAACCCCGAAATTTCCTACGACGTGATTAGGTCCAGAAAATCGCTAAAAAACTCAAAATAGCTCAGGAGCGAATGGGTTAAAATAATTTGAATAAAATAATGTTCAGTTTTGTTGGTTTGTAAGAAAGATAAATTAAGCAAATGATCTAATGGCTGGAAGTATGGTGGCTTTGGTCACCGTTGGTCTCGCTTCGATGCAAAGGCAAGGCTACCTTTCAAGATGACGCAAGGAACTGTGAAGGGGAATATTCAAACTATACCAAAAATGGTCCTTCTGAAGTCCTTCCATCCCCCTCAAGAACAAATGTAAAATATAGAATTCTACAACATTAGAAGAATAAATATTACAGCAGGGTTTTCAGTAGTCTCCCTCGCAGCCGTGTTTAGTAATAATAATAACACTTTATTTAATGAGGATGTAACAGTGAAGGGGAGAGAGCGTTGCGTGATGACACTAAACACGGCTGCGAGGGAGACTAGGTTTTCAGCAGCCAAACACTTGTGTGTAACGAAGAAGGGCTGTCGAATGGTCCCAACAAAAAGTCAGAGTCACAAAATTTCGGTCAAATTTCATGGGTCTCGAAGTCTCGTTTTTCGCAAAAAGCAGGCAGTCTCAGTCTCGAATTTTGGGAACAAAGGAAATGGGTGAAAACGTGTCTCGGGCTTGCAAAAATATGCCTTGTCTTGCAGCCTCGCAAAGTATTGCCTTGACCATTCGATACCCTTCGAAGAAGCCGACACACACTTTCCGTCTTAATAGAGTCTGCAAAATTCTGCTGTTGCCAGCTTCTTAAAGTGCCTATGAAACGAAAAAACAGACCCCGTTTTTATTTGCTACTACGAAAGTTTACTATTTGCTTGTTTACATGGCGTTAATAAAAAGTGAATTGAGCTTCAGGAACATTTTTTATTTGGCGCACGAAGTTGGGCATTTTGGGTTTCAAAGTGCGACAATTCCCGCTCGGTCAAACTATAGAAATGTGACGTCATAAGTTGTGCAAACAAAGGCATACACACCTTATGACGTCACCGAGCCATTGTCAAGGGTCCAGTCTCTTGTCGCACATTTTGGTTGAAAATGATAATTTTCGAACTGCGAAAAGAAAATGTTCGCACGCTCAAAGTCGATGTTTAAATACAGCAAATGTTCAGAGAAAGACCAAACAACAATAATGTACAATAAAACAAGGATCGACATTTTCGTTTCATAGGCACTTTAATCTATTGAAAACCCTATTGCATGCATTTTTACACATTATGAATGTCAACGTTAAATGTGTTACCTCTTTGCTTGGCCTTAGGAATGCTTCCAAAGTATATATAGGATGTATTCATGCAAGTTATAATATATTCAAATACTACAAGAGAACAAAAGAGCAAATTTTAAAGGGAACCTCCACTGTCTGAACACACAAATATCGGCCAAATGAATCCAAATTTATCAAAATAAAGATTGATAAAAAGTGTATTCTTGACTTTTAATTTGCATTGAAAGTTGAGCCTCCTGATTTGTGCTGATGTCACATGGTTGCTTGTACAGTTTTTCCCCCTATTAATTTCAATGTTTTTAGCACTATAAATTTTGTCGTCATTGAAGTTTCAAGTTTCATTGACTAATCTAAGGGGTGGATCATTAGAAATCTCGGGAGGGGGGGTGACAATTCCCAAAAAAAATTCCTGCAAAGAAAAAATGTTTTCCTGCAAGTACCCTACCATAAAAAAAGAGCTACACATCTCAAAAACAAATTCCTGCAGAGAAATACAGGTACAAAAAAAAATCGTGCCTAAAAAATATTTAACCCCCCCTCTCGAGATTTCTAATGATCCACCCCTAAGACCAACATTATGACATTAGAGATGACATTAGAGTCGTTGTTTATAATATATGCGTGAGAAATTGACGGTACTGTGTTGTGCCGTATTGAAAGAGTTTGATTGGATGAGATGCATCTGCACGCTTTTTGATTGGTTCAGAAAGGAAGCCATTTGAGTGTCACGGTACCGTGTCGTATTGAAAGAGTTTGATTGGATGAGATGCTTCTGCACGCTTTTTGATTGGTTCAGAAAGGAAGCCATTTGAGTGTCATGGTACCGTGTCGTATTGAAAGAGCTTGATTGAATGAGTTGCATCTGCACGCTTTTTGATTGGTTCAGAAAGGAAGCCATTTGAGTGTCACGGTACCGTGTCGTATTGAAAGAGCTTGATTGAATGAGTTGCATCTGCACGCTTTTTGATTGGTTCAGAAAGGAAGCCATTTGAGTGTCACGGTACCGTGTCGTATTGAAAGAGCTTGATTGAATGAGATGCATCTGCACGCTTTTTGATTGGTTCAGAAAGGAAGCCATTTGAGTGTCACGGTACCGTGTCGTATTGAAAGAGCTTGATTGGATGAGATGCATCTACACGCTTTTTGATTGGTTCAGAAAGGAAGCCATTTGAGGGCTTGTTACCGTAGGGTTTCCACTCATATGAATAAGCATTTGACATTATGAAAACTTACTATTTTAACTGAATGAAATCAGCCTACATTTACATGTATTTTTTTTAGTTAAACTAGCTACAGTACAGTTTCCGTATTTCCTCGATTAAGCGCCCTGAGCACTTATTTCAAATTTAGTGGCCAAGGGGGGCGCATAAACGAGGGAGGGCGCTTAATCGAGGGGGGGCGCTTAATATAAAAACATGATTTGAACTCGGAAACATAGCTTCAACATGGTACTACATATAGGAACATGCCGTAACTTTGTAATAAAACGCAAGTTGTATACCATATTCTGTAATCTCTTACTGTACCATATTTCTTGGGGAAGGGGAGGGGGGCACTTAATCGAGGGAGGGGCATTTATTTCAAATTTTGAGGACAAGGGGGGTGCTTAATCGAGGGAGGGCGCTTAATCGAGGGTGGGCGCTTAATCGAGGAAATACGGTAAATAGTAAATATTATACAGGACTTGAATTACCTTTGTCACTGTTAACTGTTGAAACATTGTGATTTGTTATGTATGGATCTAGATAAGAGAAAACGTTACAGCTGAGAGATATTACAGTTATTCATTAATAATTCATGAGGAAAACACAATAGAAATCACAGAGCTTGTAGTGATATTTACTGCATGAGCGGCTGTGTTGTATTGGTAGATCTCCGTTACAACAGACGCGAATGCTGTAAACGGCTTCTAAACCGCCATCCCAATTTACCTTGATTTAAAACAGTATTACACAAAATCTAAGCAAATAACACAAGAAAATTACAGAGCTTTCTTGTAAAGGTACTTTTGATGTCACTGTTGTGCACAGGATATATACACGTCAAGTCATCCCACATTGGAGAGAGCTTTTGTATTCATAAGTAGGAAGCCGTAAGGATATTCGTAACTTGCTGTTGGTGCTATGCAAAGGTCAATGATACGAGCACATGTAAATGAGACCTTTGCATGACCTGTGTCAGTTCTACTGTTCTATATCAATGTTTCTCATTCTTTCCAACCCTCTCTGCAGTGTTAATGATATATAGTTTGACAACCCTGCCTATAGATATATTGTTTAACTGGATTTACGGTCAATGAATGCACCTTCTTAAATTCTTATTTAATTTAATAATTTTTATACATATTTTTGTACATTTAATTTTATATTTTATAGATATTAGTTTCATATATTTTATTATTAGTAATATTGTTAAGCGCTATTGGTTTTTTAGAAGAAATAACGCTATATAAATAAAGATTATTATTATTATTATTACCTTCAATTGCAAGTCTTCTGTGTCCCCATCTTCTTTCCTGCCTGTTGTATGGTTGCTTCATTCTAATGGAGATGATTGTCTCATCTAGTTGGAATTCTACACAGTAGTACCTAGAAACAATGCATACATGTAACTACAGTTGAACCCCAGTATCTCAAACTTGGTTATTATCTCGAACCCCTCGTTATCTCAAACACAAATCCATTTCCCTTGGGTCGTTTTTCCAGTCAACTGCTATCGGTTATCTCGACCCCCTGCTATCTCGAACAACTTATCAATTCCCATGGGAGTTCGAGATAACAGGGTTCTACTGTATTACTTTCTAATTACTTACTTAACTAAACAAGTTGACTTTCAACACAGATGCCTCTTTTAGCTGTACAACTCTCTAAGACAGATACTATTACCGGGTAACCAAAATATTGTTTGGGGCAACCAAAATACAGATGAACCTCCAGTTGCGACCATTCTCGTAAGCGACCACCTCTCCTAAGCAACCAGTTTTCCAAATACCAAAAGTTCAGTTCCAAGTCAAATCACTATAGTTGGGACCCCTCTTAAGGTGGTTCCAGCATAATGAATGACCTGTTTGCCGTATTTTTTAACTCGCTCGCTCCGCGTCAATATTGCTTGGATTTTATTATGCTTAACACAAATACTAATTCAACTATAATTCTGCCTTTGGAAGGTTTATTCAAAATTATAATTGTAAGCCGCGTTTGTGAATGCCAGCTGATATTCAAACGACACTATTTTCACTAAAACTGCTGCCAGACGGTTTTCCCTCGTACGATTTTTTTTAAACTTCGTGAACGACCTTTTAAGGTCCATAGTGATGTTCTGACGAGGTAAGAAGAAAATTGTTCGAGCCGAAGTCACGTAACAACCGATAGGTCCAAATATTGACAACAAAAATATGAACTGGTGATTTCGGCTCGATCAATTTCCTTCTTACCTCGTCAGAACATTACTAGGGACCTTAAAAGGTCGTTCACGAAGTTTAAAAAAAATCCATATGAGGGAAAACCGTTTGGCAGCAGTTTTAGTGAAAATAGTGTCGTTTGAATATCAGCTGGCATTCACAAATGCGGCTTACAATGATAATTTTGAATAAACCGTCCAAAAGCAGAATGGTTGAATCAGTATTTGTGTTAAGCACAATAAAATCCAAGCAATATTGACGCGGAGCGAGCGAGTTAAAAAATACGGCAAACCGGTCATGCATTATGCGGGAACCACCTTAAGCGACCGCCTCTCGTAAGCGACCACAAAGCTTGACATTTTGGGTGGTCGCTTACGGGAGGTTCAACTGTATCACCTACACCTCTATTATTATTATTACTACCATATACAGTTGTATCACCAAAAAGTGTGAGAAAGCGGTACTGTATGAGATGAAATATTTATGGTAGTCATGGTGACTAGCTACAGTAGTCGTTGTACCTGAATAGCTTGAACCATAATGACCCTAATGTAGTTGTATTTTGTGAAACAAACTTCTGGATTTCACCATCCTGGTATTCCTGAAACCATACAAGGAATTTAAAACTGAATATTAAATACATGTACACACTGATGTCACAGGCTTCTCACTAGGTGTTCGAGTAACAGGCTCAAGTAGCATCAGGAAATAATTTTCACTTTATGTGCTTAGCATTCAGAGTTGAAGGAATGGTCAACGCTCAGCGTGCGTCCATCGAGTTATGGATGCACGCGCGAGGCTGCTAAGCACGAGAGAAGCGTAAGAGTCGCATGAGGCATAGCCGAGCACAGCTGAAGCGTTGACCATTTCTTTTATAACATAGTTACTGCAAATTCAAATAAAACAATTATATTTTCCAATTGATTTCAGAGCGCGCGCTATGGCGATGACGTGAGCGTGCATCCATTGAGTTATCAATGCACGCTCGCGCATGCTAATTAGCCAATCAGAGCGCGCGTTATATCAATGCTATGTTATAAAGCTGGTTGTACCACAGGAAGCCCAACCATTCTGTTGTTAAAATAACAAGATATTATGTGGTATCTCTGGTGGGCTTCCTGTGGTAGAGCTTGCTGCATACATGTATAATATATTGAGCTCTCATTATATAGGGAATATACCATTTTCTCATTCGCTTGACTGCCCTTCAAACAAATGGACCAAGTTGAGGCTAACGTTGAGTATGGTACGATTGGAGCTTCAAGGTTAGCCTCAACTGGCCAGTCCTTTTGTTTGAAGGGCATTCAAGCGAATGAGAAAATGGTATATTGCTCAACTTTGCCATATACACTATTGAACATGAACCCTCACGATTCTGTACATACGAACAGTGGGCCTGCCCAATAATTAACCTGCGCACTCTATAATAATAACATTTATCATATTCATTAATAATTCATGAGGAAAACACTCGTAATAGAAATCACAACAACCGTGGCAGAGCTTGTATTTCTGAGACAAAATCGTCTTCATTTACGTCAACTTTGAGTAACTTGGACTTTCTCGGCCAAACTTACTGGTTTCTTGAAAATGAGTCAAAACTGATTTTATACATCTGTAGATATGATAAGTCCGATACAATACAAGCATCAAGAGTTCCATACTTCCAGTATGCGCGCAATGTATTATGAGATTATTACAAAGGAAAAGTGAGCACCAAGTGAGCAAAAACATAGCTTGGGCTCCCTGTGTCTAGAATTGGTGCTCACTTTTCCTTTGTAATAATCTCATAATGCATTGCGTGTGTACCGAAAGTCTGGAACTCTTGATGCTTGTATATTCGCATCCTTGTTGTATGAAATCTACAATCCGGCAAGTGATTGTATATCTACGGTGGCCCATAAGTGCAAAACACAACACACACAGTGAAAACACAACACACACAGTGAAAACACAACACACACAGTGAAAACACAACACACACAGTGAAAACACAACACACACAGTGAAAACACAACACACACAGTGAAAACACAACACACACAGTGAAAACACAACACACACAGTGAAAACACAACACACACAGTGAAAACACAACACACACAGTGAAAACACAACACACACAGTGAAAACACAACACACACAGTGAAAACAACACACACAGTGAAAACACAACACACTCTCAGCGAAAACACAACACACACAGTGAAAACACAACACACACAGTGAAAACACAACACACACAGTGAAAACACAACACACACAGTGAAAACACAACACACACAGTGAAAACACAACACACACAGTGAAAACACAACACACACTCAGCGAATAGCCAGCCGATCGAGGACTGGGCACTAATGACATTTCCGCTTACCAGTGCGATACGCAGTCGCATCACGCCAGAATTTGAAAAATGGCGAATGGTGAAGAAGCTATTCGGCACTACTTCTCCATGAATTATAACTACGCTACCATTTTGAACTTTCTTGAAAGACATCACGGAATAAGGATTTCGAAAAGAACACTTTTGAACTGTTTAAAAGAGTATGGTCTATGCAGACGAGGTCGGACTATAGATGAACAAATTGTTCGGGAATACATTATAAGATTGCTGGATGGTTCCGGATCGCTTCTCGGGTACAGGTCCATGTGGCGAAGGCTGCACTCAAAATATAGAATCAATGTTCCAAGATCAACTGTCCAGGTTCTGCTGGCCGAACTCGATCCAGAGGGGACACAGCAGAGGAAAGCCCATCGCCTTAAAAGGCGACAATATTCCAACCCTGGGCCGAATTATTGTTGGCATGCCGATGGTTACGATAAACTTAAACCGTATGGGTTCCCAATTCACGGGTGTATCGACGGATTCAGTAGAAGAATAATCTGGCTCAAACTTACCAAAACCAACAATGATCCTAGTATTATTGCCTCGTTTTTTATGGAAAGTATTAAAGAATTACAAAGTTGTCCAGCGGGGAGTTATCATTATAACGAAATTCGTTATTATCTATATATATACAGCGATTTGCAAAAATTATGTAAAAATCAAATAGATCAATATATCAATATATCGGGTGCATTGTGGGTAATATTCATCATAAAATGGCTGAATAAGCCCTCTAATGTTCCATTTTTTCAATTGTTTTTTCACATACACCCTACAAAGGTTAATTGGGTTTAGATTCAGGTTTAATAATAGCTAAAATCAAAGAATTAGGATTACGCAAATTACTATATATCGATATATCAACATATTAGGATTTTACAGAATTTTTGCAAATCGCTGTATATAGTAGAAAGAAAGTGGTTAATACCTAAATAGGAAAGACTAGTCAAATATTATATGAACGTTGATATATACATATATAGCTAATTGCATAATCGTTGTCGGATTGAAAATCATGAAAGCTATGACCAAAAGGAATTCTGGGAAATTAAAACTCGAAAATAATATCGTCAAATGATCGACCTTTTTATCCAGACTTGTAGGATCTTAGTTAAATAGCTCATATACCTTCAAAACTACGAGAACATTGAATATATCTATGTAATGCAGGTCATGAACTGATTTCCCATCCATCCTTGCGGTCTCAGCTTCTATGATTTTCAACCCGACAATGATTATGCAATTAGCTATACACGCACTTGTGGTATAATTGTAATGTTGTGTTCATATATACATAATGACCAAATATTTTGTACGTATGTGAGAAGGGGATTTACTCTGTTGGTAGAGACTTAAGTTTATGCAGACTTGCTGATCTCAATATCAACGGCTTTATTGTCGATCACCCGGCACCTCACTGGTAGAACTTACAGAACCAGTGGAACAAGAATGAGTTTTCCATGAGACAGCACGGCTTTAGAAGGCTTTCCTTACTCGGACCGTTTTCTGTACTCGAGGTCTACCCAAACTAGGGCTCTCTGTGTTGCTGTAGTCCTAAGGTGCTCTCTGTGTCTCCTTCAGGTGTGTCTCTTCTTAGTGTACTAAGGTAGTTGTATTTATACTGAACTAATTAGCATTTCATAGTTGTGACGTAGTTACATCGTCAAGCTGGTTCTAACTAGATGATGTAAGAATTACAATGATTGTTGATCTAAGGAAAAACTGACATTATCTACTTGCAGATGAATATTAATATAATCCATCGACGCATTCCTAATGACAAGATTAGAAGCATTATTTTAACTATAAAATAATAATAAGATAGAATGTTTATAACTGAGATTTAGCTGGTTGAAAGTGCCTAAATTCTGAATGTTTGTTTTGGACAAACATTCATCTATTTATCATATTTAGTAGTGCGCATGTCCGATAAGTAAGATCAGATGAGGAAGTTCTTAACCATTAACGTAAACTAGTGTTTGTCCAAGTTGACACTACGAGCATTGAGATGTCAAACTGTGTACATAAACGTATTGCTAGCATTTATAAAATATCAGGTTTGTACTAACAGCTGCTTAAGCATCAAAATCTCTAAAACGTCCTTCATAACACGTATGTATAGTCAATTAATGACGAAATTGGTCATAATCAATACACCGAGTTTATCGTAACCATCGGCATGCCAACAATAATTCGGCCCAGGGTTGGAATATTGTCGCCTTGCCGGGGCTTTCCTCTGCTGTGTCCCCTCTGGATCGAGTTCGGCCAGCAGAACCTGGACAGTTGATCTTGGAACATTGATTCTATATTTTGAGTGCAGCCTTAATTCGCCACATGGACCTGTACACGAGAAGCGATCCGGAACCATCCAGCTCTCTTATAATGTATTCCCGAACAATTTGTTCATCTATAGTCCGACCTCGTCTGCATAGACCATACTCTTTTAAACAGTTCAAAAGTGTTCTTTTCGAAATCCTTATTCCATGATGTCTTTCAAGAAAGTTCAAAATGGTAGCGTAGTTATAATTCATGGAGAAGTAGTGCCGAATAGCTTCTTCACCATCCGCCATTTTTCAAATTCTGGCGTGATGCGACTGCGTGCCGTACTGGTAAGCGGAAATTTCATTAGTGCCCAGTCCTCGATCGGCTGTTCGCTGAGTGTGTTGTTTTCACTGTGTGTGTTGTGTTGTCACTGTGTGTGTTGTGTTTTCACTGTGTGTGTTGTGTTTTCACTGTGTGTGTTGTGTTTTCACTGTGTGTGTTGTGTTTTCACTGTGTGTGTTGTGTTTTCACTGTGTGTGTTGTGTTTTCACTGTGTGTGTTGTGTTTTCACTGTGTGTGTTGTGTTTTCACTGTGTGTGTTGTGTTTTGCACTTATGGGCCACCGTATATATCTCACACAACACAGCTGCTCATATTGTATCCATTACATTTTGCACTAATATCCAGATATCATCATTTATGTTATGCTCAATGGTGTATTCAGAGTTCACCACAGTAAGCATGTCAAGTGCGTATAAATGTAATTACATCACTGTTTACTCATTACAACAGCCTCAGAAGAAATGCTTGGGCTACCTGTGGCCAAGTTGTATGCTCATTTTGACCAACCATCAAGCAGGCATCTTGGCAAATTAGTACACATATGGTACTTTTAAGGCTTTCGCGTGAGTTAGACATGATATACTGTTTTTACGGTTTTCACACGTAACTGAAAATATGCATTGACATTTCGGCTGCACTGGTAGGTAGTAGGTAGGTAAGTTTGGTGGCAGCCTTCATTAGAATGATAGAGATGTTATAGAGTTGCTGCTGTCAAGACTGTTTACGAACTTTAAACTCTATCATTCTGAAGGCTGCCACCAGTGCAGCTGAAACGTCAATACATATTTTCAGTTATGTGTGAAAACCGTAAAAATAGTACACATATGTTATAAGTGTATATCTGTACACACTATTATTACCTGTTCAGTATCTAACATTGGTAGTATAGGTGGAGTGGTATTTTGAAGAAATTGGATGACAATGAGAGCAAGGCAGTAGGGAGTTAATCCACCATCAGTTTTACTGACAATGCTGCAACGCTGAAAGAAAGACAGTGGATATATAGCTAATTGCATAATCGTTGTCGGGTTGAAAATCATGAAAGCTACGACCAAAAGGAATTCTGGGGAATTAAAACTCTCAAATAACACCGTCAAATGATCGACCTTTTTATCCAGACTTGTAGGATCTTAGTTAAATAGCTCATATACTGTACCTTCAAAACTACGAGAACATTGAATATATCTGCATGTAATGTGGCTCATGAACTGATTTCCCATCCATCATTGCGGTCTCAGCTTCTATGATTTATGATTTTCAACCCGACAACGATTATGCAATTAGCTATATGTATCTATGACAACCATAGTACATGTAATATTTAATTGAACATTACTGTACCCCATGAAAGAGCTCTTTGATTCTGATAAAACAATAATTAAAACTTCTACATGTATCTATCTATCTATCTATCTCTCTCTCTCTCTCTCTCTCTCTCTCTCTCTGTCTGTCTGTCTGTCTATCTATCTATCTATCTATCTATCTATCTAGCTGTCTGTCTGTCTGTCTGTCTATATCTATCTATCTATCTATCTATCTGTCTGTCTGTCTGTCTGTCTGTGTCTGTCTGTCTGTCTGTCTGTCTGTCTGTCTGTCTGTCTGTCTGTCTGTCTGTCTATCTATCTATCTATCTATCTATCTATCTGTCTGTATCTGTCTGTATCTGTCTGTCTGTCTGTCTGTCTGTCTACCATTACTTGACTCCATCCTAAGGATGATTATTTCAAGTGGTCAGAGTTCCAACAGCAGTGTTTTCAAGCCGAAATTATCAATACTGTAGTGCCCGCAATTTGAGTGGAATCGATCTAAAAATACCAAATCATGTTTGTATACTGTAGGTATTTAGAAGCCAGTAGTTCTATTTTTGAAGCAATTGCAAACCATTTTAAAAATCATCAAAATAGTCACTTAGGCCGTTTTCATGGGAAAGCCTTCAACCTCAAGTTTTATAATAATAATAATAATAAATAATAATAATAAAGGTTTAAATTCAATCAAATTTTTTTTTTTTCTTCACTGACTTGCCATTTTTCCTACCAAAAACTATTTAAAACATTAAGTCTACCTAAGACGGTTATACATGCCAAATTTTATTTGAAACTGAGCTTGATTGAAGGACTTAGGGGGGGAGGGTATTTGTTATAGACCTCAAAAGCCCAATTTTACATATAGGTCAAAAAGTCAAAGTTGAGGGAGTGGTCATTGTGAAATTTAGACAGCAGAGAAGAATAGTTGTCGTGGATATTAGTCAGACCAATGGTCACACTCACCCTATGGTGATCCAGGGGGGGAGTGATGCTTGTCACGTGACTAGCCCTAGCCCCTAAGCCAGCCTTCAGTCAAATCTAACCCTAGCTTCCAGAACTTAACCCAAGGGCAAAAAAAAATAACCCTAAGCCTGAATCGTTGCCCTAACCCTAGTTTTGAGTTAACCCCAACCCTAACTTCTTCCCGGAGGTGACAAAAGTCCTGGTCACGTGACCTCATATTTTTTTTTTTGTTTTTGTTTAACCCATTCGCTCCTGAGCTATTTTGAGTTTTTTAGCGATTTTCTGGACCTAATCACGTCGTAGGAAATTTCGATTCCATATAAGGGGTTTCCATGGAAATCTTGACAGTTCTGAATGTCTGTGGGCTCGCGTCTTCACGTGTGCTGCCTTTCTTCTTGGGAGTTCGTAGGGGCTAGTAGTAATCACTACTCGAAAAGGCCAATTTTGCATTTTTAGAGTGTTTATAGCCATTATTCACCACAGAAGCCCCCAGGACAGCATCATTAAGCTTGACTGGTGTGGTAGAGACCGTTCTCCTGGAAGAACTCAGGAGGAAGATACGAATTCACGAACACATTTCGGCAGCTCGATCAAATTTTCCAAAATGGCGGACTCAAAGTGAAATCGTCTCTCTGGTCTTTCTGTGGTGGATTCCAGGAACTACCAAGGCATTTTTGGCGACTTTGGACTTGTAAAGAATGCAACCGGTGCAATATTTTGCCTGTAGGACCGAGTGGCTCGACACTCTATATATTCTTAAAAAAACAGAGATTCGGGGAGATCTATGCCGAAATTCCAGGATGTTTCCCGGCATCCTTTTCGGGCGTGCAGAAGGAAAACACGTGTTAGCGAAAGTGGTCCTAAGGAAATGGCTATTGTTTGGCGAGTTAAGGAAAAGAGAGGGCAAAATTCACGACTATATCAAGAAGAGAGATGGAAGTTTGCTGAGAAAGTGGCGTTTTGTTTCGCAAGGATGTATTTTGGAAGAAAATCCAAGTCAAATGTCGGTCATTTTCGAGGTGTAAAATTGCGTCAAAAACACGCATTTTTGATTTTTATGGCAAACAAATTGAACTAATGCCCAGAAATCGGACCTGTAAGTCAGTTTACTTGAGGTTAAAATATGAAGAGTTATCTAGTTGTCACTAATAACTGGCCATGAGATCGATGTTACGAAAATTCAGAAAGTTAGAATTTTTCAAAGCACTATCGATGTTTACGGCCGGTTTCGGCCGGTGTAGGAGCGAATGGGTTAATCACAGTATATCTACATAGTTTTATTGAAAAACTGCCAAGATTTTGACCGTCTGGACTATGTGTATATACGAAGGCAAACAAACAAGCAAGCTTGTGCGCAAACAAACTGAACAAGCTCATACAAAGCAAGAAAAAAAAAGATGCACAATGTAACAGACATAGAGCAGATTTCATAATCCATATGACTGTGAAAAACTTACGGCACGGCCGTGACGATTTAGGATTTTGAATGAATCCGTGCCGTGACCGTGCCGTGCGCCGTGGTTTTTCACAGTCATACGAAATCTGCTCTATAGAATATGAAACTACCACATAAGGAACTGAACAGAATACAATAAATAGATAGATAGAAAATGAAAAACCAGAGCACGATGAACTAGAATAATAATAGCATTGTAAAAGTTATGAATTATCCAATTTAACTTCAACCTTAGATTTAAAACAATAATTGAACAGCTATTTAAAAATATAACTTTTCTAGTTTAACATCAGAGTCTTTATATGCGACCTACATTTTGTACATTGTACATGTGACAAATCCTTACCTTATTATTATTGTTATTATTACCTGTGCCCAAAATCTGAAGCCCACAACAAGTTTACAGACGATGGGGTTTAGCTCTGCATAATGTTTTAGCAATTGTGATGTTTTACAAGCCTGGAATATAAACAAACAACAAAGAATACCAATATTATTATTAAATAGGTATTTAAAACAACTTACTAATTCAGATGTTGGAAATTTGAATACAAATGCTTGATTAACAGTGACAGATCCAGGGGTGGTTCCATGGAACCCCCCTTTGTGAAGCCGATCATGTTCTTCAGCTAAGTAGAATGAAATTGAAATTATGGTTTGTCCTTAAAATGCAGGAAGCGTTTCTGGAAGAACCCTTTTTAAAATCCTGGATCCGCCACTGATTAATAATAATAATGATAATGATAATGATAATGATAATGATAATGATAATGATAATGATAATGATAATGATAATGATAATGATAATGATAATGATAATGATAATGATAATGATAATGATAATGATAATGATAATGATAATGATAATAATAATAATAATAATAATAATAATATAATAATAATAATAAAAATAATAATAATAATAATAAAAATAATAATAATAATAATAATAATAATAATAATAATAATAATAATAATAATAATAATAATAATAATAATAATAATAATAATAATAATAATAATAATAATATAATAATAATAATAATAATAATAATAATAATAATAATAAATAATAATAATACATTCTTGTATAGCGCACTATACTAATATGTCTCAGTGCACTTGATAACATAACATGAAAAAAACCTAAAATATGTAAATAGTGTGCATAAAATTAAGAGAGAAATAAGGTGAAAATACATGTAATTTAATAACTTTATTTAACACAAAATCCATTCAGCTGACGCTGCTCTCCATAGTCCCTTTTCGCGTTCACAGATCCCATTGTAAAACTGCTGTACTTATTGACATCAGACGCATTTGTACAGGGTTAGCCTCGAGTCAGTGTAAATTGTTCACAAATATCAACAAGAACACGAAAAAATGTTGACATGAAACAATAGAAATATTTTTGAATTGCACGGACTGGTTTTTGAATCGAGGCTAACCCTGTACAAATGCGTCTTTTGTCATGGACAGTGGTCATCTCTACACAACGCGAAACTGGAGTATTGGAGTTGTGTGCGCTACATGTAAATCTATTAAGGTGTTAAATGTTATAAGCCTACCAGTTCATTGCCACAACACAGACGGCAAGTCAGACCGCTGTAACAAATTGCACATTACATCTATGTCAGTATATCCTTTCTTAGTAGAAGTCATTATTATTATTAATACAAAAAAGGTCTGATAAACTCAATAACTCACGTTTTCTTATGAATAAAAGATATCTGTGGAACAGTGAGATCAAACTCCTCTTTGACATCAGTACATTTATCTATTAAAATGAAGACAAAAAGATTGATGAGCTACTGTTTAGAACAAAGGGATAGTGGATTATTTGTTTATAATGTGGGGTCAAAATTGACAAAAAATAATATTAAATATTAAACACAATGGTAAAAAAAACAATGGTAAAAAAGGTAACTCACCATTTGTCATCAGAAGTTCCTTTATTGAGATAAGAGCCTGTGGTGCTTCAATCTAGATAGAGAGATTTTGTTTGATACAATACAATACAATAATTTTATTTGTTCATAGTTACATATTACACATGCATGTACATGTAAGCACCATATACAGTACATGCAAGTCAGTATAATGAAATAGTGGGGTGTAGATGTAGCCTGGGTTTACAGTAGTTTTTTCAACAGCTGGCCCAAACTTTTGAACAGGCAAATCTTGACAAATGACAGAATTCCATAAAGCTAGCTTCTAATATGAACCCTGTATTGTATGTACATTTGGATGTACAAATGTATAGCACCATATAGGATAACATAGTCAGTGTATCATACAGTAATAGTTACACTCACCTCACCATGAAGAGTCAGATCTAATATAGATCTATTAGGAAAATATATCATACAGTAATAGTAACCTCACCTCGCCATGAAGAGCAATGCATTTTCATAGATCTATTAGGCCAATATATCATACAGTAAATGATTGCACCATGAAGAGTCAGATCTAATATAGATCTATTAGGCTCATACAGAAATAACACTCACCTCACCATGAAGAGTCAGATCTAATATCTAGATCTATTAGGATAATATATCCCAAATAGTAACACGGTCGTCAGCTTCTTGAAGAGTCAGTCAGATCTAATAGATCTATTAGGATATTTGGAATAGGTAATAGTAACAAAACCTCACCATGAAGAGTCAGTCTTAGATCTAATATAGATCTATTAGGATAATATATCATACAGTAATAGTAACAGTCACCTCACCATGAAGAGTCAGATCTAATATAGATCTATTAGGATAATATATCATACAGTAATAGTAACACAACTTAATGAAGAGTCAGATCTAATATTTAGATCTATTAGGATAATTATATCATACAGTAATAGTAACACTCACCTCACCATGAAGAGTCAGTCAGATCTAATATAGATCTATTAGGATAATATATCATACAGTAATAGTAACACTCACTTCACCATGAAGAGTCAGATCTAATATAGATCTATTAGGATAATATATCATACAGTAATAGTAACACTCACCTCACCATGAAGAGTCAGATCTAATATAATAGATCTATTAGGATAATATATCATACAGAAATAGTAACACTCACCTCACCATGAAGAGTCAGTCAGATCTAATATAGATCCATTAGGATAATATATCATACAGTAATAGTAACACTCACCTCACCATGAAGAGTCAGTCAGATCTAATATAGATCTATTAGGATAATATATCATACAGTTATGTAATAGTAACACTCACCTCACCATGAAGAGTCAGTCAGATCTAATATAGATCTATTAGGATAATATATCATACAGTAATAGTAACACTCACCTCGCCATGAAGAGTCAGTCAGATCTAATATAGATCTATTAGGATAATATATCATACAGTAATAGTAACACTCACCTCACCATGAAGAGTCAGATCTAATATAGATCTATTAGGATAATATATCATACAGTAATAGTAACACTCACCTCGCCATGAAGAGTCAGATCTAATATAGATCTATTAGGATAATATATCATACAGTAATAGTAACACTCACCTCACCATGAAGAGTCAGATCTAATATATAGATCTATTAGGATAATATATCATACAGTAATAGTAACACTCACCTCACCATGAAGAGTCAGATCTAATATAGATCTATTAGGATAATATATCATACAGTAATAGTAACACTCACCTCACCATGAAGAGTCAGATCTAATATAGATCTATTAGGATAATATATCATACAGTAATAGTAACACTCACCTCACCATGAAGAGTCAGATCTAAGTTAACATCACTTGATTTAAACCCAAAACACGTTAGTGAAGAGCCATAAAGATGTAGTTTTGTATCTATTGACAGCAAGTAGAAAAGTGTACCTCAAAATGACAGAACTGAAATGGATCATTCTAAAATATGCTTCAATCATTAACAAAGCAAAAACCATCCATTCCTTCATACATCTGTACATTGTACGTAGTGCAGCAAATGTGACATTGTACACTGTTATTACATGTACCTGGTATCTTGGACTGAATTACTTCTGTCATCTCCTGGGCAATTTGTAATCTAATAGAGAGGTCTGTGTCAGGAATGAGGGCATGTTGCTTAGCAACAGAGTCTAACAGTGCCTCCATGGCCTTGACTTGAGATAAGGAGGGGTTTGCAACCTTTTTCATTGTCAGCATTCTTCCTTTGTTCTAGAATTTGAAAAACAGGTGGATGCTTTCAACTATATTTACTGTAGCCTGCGTAGCTTTCCCCCTCCCTCCCCCCTCCCCAGTCCCTCCTCGCCTCCTCTCCTCCCCAATAATATATATAGCAATAATATAGCAATATTGTTGTACTAACCTTAACATTCTTCTTATGTGATTTCCCATTAATATGTTGCCTTATTTTATCCTCAGTTATGGTATCAAATGTAATGGTACAAACTCTACAAAAAAACTGAGATTTTGCATGATCCTGCAACACAACACAAGAATTAGATGTCGTATCACATTAGTATACATTTCTGTACATAGAGTCATTTTCGTATGAGTGGGAAGTAGCTACGGTACGGCTCGAGCCGTACCATGACCGTATCGCGCCATCATCATGCCGTATCCAAGCATTCTGATTGGTTGAGCAATGATTCTGCACGCTGTGATTGGTTGAATACAATGTCTTCGATTCCGTACCGTGACCGTAATTCCGTGCCGTAGGTTTCCCACTCATATGAAAAACGACTCTAAGAACATTCAATAAGAATACTGGGTGTATTAGCCATGGCTGTCAGGTTAGCTACTGTACATGTACAGATGAACATTTGGTTTTCATGTGACGTCATCAAAAAGCTAAAATCCAAACTATTCAGCTCACAAAACTGTTTGTTGGATATCTTGTTTATATCGTTATATAAGAAAAGTCTTACCAAAATAATTTTGCAATTTAGATGTTTGGTTATCAATTTATTTGCGAGTCAAATTCTGTCACGCAATACTGTCACACACATTTTCAAAGCTGTAGAAATAGGAAAATTCATTTGAAATAATACGATTTTAACTTAGTAGATGATGGGTAACTTTATTTTGATGAATGTACATGTAGCTGTTTAAAAATTGAAGTGTTTGCAATATAAGTTACATGATTTTCAGTCTTCGTGATTTGGCCGGCCGTGTTGGTTGGTGTCCCTCGATGGGACACAAACATGCAGACCCATACATTTTAACCAAATTATGAGCGTAAGCGATCGCTCATATCTTCATATCTAAAACTTTTTTTAACTAAAACTTCAGATGAAATATATGGTTTTGGCTGCTCTTTTGGCCTATGAAGGTTTTGTTCTACATGTATATAAGTTCTGTGAAAATTTTCGACGTAGGTGAAAGCCAAGAATATGCTGACGTCTTGCCAGCACTGTCTCCTATTTTGGAACTAGTCTATGCCATTCCATGGCATTCTGTGCTGTGGGTTTTCAAAATTCCGTTTAGATCAACGAATGTTTGAAGTTCGCCGGCGAACTTCGGAACTTCGGAACAAACTTCGGAATCCGATCGTCAAAAGATATGTGAAAGCGCCTGTAAGGGGGGAGGTGTTACAAAATTCCGTTTAGATCAATTGTATTTTTTTCATTGTTTCACATTGTTTCAGTCTCGCTCATTATATAGTTGTTGTTTGTTAGTAATTAAGTTATGTAAATTCACATGTGATAATGTAATCGTAGTAGAAGTATAAATATGCCCAAGTTGTGTGTCAAGTGGTCAGTCAGAGTCGACAGTCATATCAAGTGAATCAACTGAACTCATCAAGGAAGATTTTCATCTAAAGAATCGTCTGGTATCCCATCCAGAAGGAAAAAGTAAAAGTACAAGTGAAGTACGACTTAAAAGTACAAGTGAAGTACGACTTAAAAGTACAAGTGAAGTACGACTTAAAATACAAGTGAAGTACAAGTTATCGTACAAGCTGCAAGTACAAGTCTGAAGTATACAACGTTTACTGACAAGTACAAGACAAGTATAGTATACGGCGGAGATATTCAACTACAAGTCTGCTACACCGCGTTAACAAGTCTAGCTAGAGTACTCTTTTAAAAGCAGTCAACCACAACTACAAGAAGGCCACAAGAAACTACTTTGAACAGCGACAGAACACTTCAACGTAAGACAAATTGTAAAAAAACAAACTCTTAGTTAGTATCGTATCTTTACTCGTTTAATTTAACTTTAGTAATTGTTTTTTCTATTTTATCCTTAGTCGTTCAATCAAGCTTTAACTTTAGTATTTTTTTCGTTAGTCAATACTTTCTTTATTTAATTTAAGCTATCAGCGTAATTAAGTCGCGTAATAAATTCCTTGAATATATATGGTCCCGAAATTGTTTTGTATTGTTTTGGACAACGTGGGCCCTATTATGTGAGCAATATTGTCACATAGTTTTGGCTCCCAATGTTGTATAAGATCATCCTGAGAAGGTGTCTGTCCGTACGAGGAACAACCTAACAAACAATCTACCGGTAACTTTGCCATCACACCCACAAGTTCCTTAACTTTCCCTTTCTTACTCTCTATTTCAACATGTACCAAAGGACGATAACCCTCTCACCACTCGCTGTCAACACGGTAACTTTTCCCCGCGTTATCCCTTCTCCAGTAACAAACTTTTCATGCACTAACGTACGTGTGCAACCCGTATCAACTATCATACTTGCGTTCTTCCCATCGATCTTTCCATGCATTACAAAGCCCATACTGCGCTCATCTGAGTCTAATGGCGTCAAAGACAATAGAGCAGGACTCTTCTCAGCTTGGGGTTTTCTGGGTGCGGAACAATTATTAGAATAATGTCCAAACTGTTGACAATTATAACACTTAACTCTGGAAATGTCTCTTCGGTTCGGTCTCACTGAGGGCTTCTCCTGTGAAGGGGGTCTAGCTTCTGTCTGTAGTGTAGGCTGTGCTTGTCCCTCCTCTGACTGTGGTGTATGCGGTTTACGTCTGTTTCTAGAGGTTTCATATATGTACCCAGCATACTTACCTTCTATTAATGGTCCTTTCCTGGCTTGAACATGCGTATTTGCAAGGTCTGCTAATTCTTCAGCTGTTTTA
The DNA here is from genome assembly GCA_033675265.1 of Actinostola sp. cb2023. Lineage (NCBI taxonomy): Eukaryota > Metazoa > Cnidaria > Anthozoa > Actiniaria > Actinostolidae > Actinostola > Actinostola sp. cb2023. The sequence goes on along the minus strand of JAUJYZ010000015.1, from coordinate 840,576 downwards.
GGATTGCGTTCCTTTAGCCAGGTTCTTAGCTCTGGACCAACACTATCCAATAGCTTTTCCATTGTTATTTGTTCCAAGACAGCTCCACGATCCGTTGCTTCGGCAATTGTCATTCATCTGTCAAGGTATCTTCGCATTCGTTTGGCCCATTGGACAAAATCCTCGCCAACTTGTTTCTCTGAAGTTCTAAATCTGTGTCTGTAATGATCTGCGGTCAACTGGTAAGATTTTAGTATGGCTTTCTTAGCTGCGTAATAATCTAGTTCTGCATCGTTTTCAGACATTTCAAGGTAAATAGACTTAGCTTTTTCAGTGAGTTTTGGAACGAGACTTGCCAACCAATCTTCAACTGGAAGTGATTGTGCCCTTGCAGTAAATTCAAAAACTCTGAAATAATCATCAATTTCTTCATTTTCGCGCATTTCTCTAATCTTCAACATAGGAGTTTTACTGACCTTCATCACGGGCTTCGTTTGAGAGTTTCTCTCAGTAGATTCTCTCTCTTCTCGTTTTAACTCTCTTTCCATCGCCAGTCTTTCTAGTACAGCTCTTTCTCTTTCCATCTCTCTTTGCATTTGTAACTTTTCCATTTCCATTTTGTGTAGTTCCCTACGTTCTTCGAAAGTAAGCACATGTCCCGCTGTCGGACTGCCATAATATACTTCTTCGTTGTTTTCTTCCTCGTCTTTTCCAGACATTTCTGTCTCTCCAAACTTTCCATGTGTCTTGTCGTCTTGCCTCAACCGACTCACTAGGGTCTTCACACCATCTTTTACGCTGAACTTAAGTGAACGCTTCTTCGCCTCTAATCTAAGATTCTCTAGAATCCAACTGTCATGGAGGCGTGGGTTCGAATCCCACTTCTGACACCAAAATATGCGACAATATTGCTCACATAATAGGGCCCACATTGTCCAAAACAATCCAAAACAAAACAATTCCGGGACCATATATATTCAAGGAATTTATTACACGACTTAATTACGCTGATAACTTAAATTAAATAAAGAAAGTATTGACTAACGAAAAAAATACTAAAGTTAAAGCTTGATTGAACGACTAAGGATAAAATAGAAAAAACAATTACTAAAGTTAAATTAAACGAGTAAAGATACGATACTAACTAAGAGTTTGTTTTTTTACAATTTGTCTTACGTTGAAGTGTTCTGTCGCTGTCCAAAGTAGTTTCTTGTGGCCTTCTTGTAGTTGTGGTTGACTGCTTTTATAAGAGTACTCTAGCTAGACTTGTTAACGCGGTGTAGCAGACTTGTAGTTGAATATCTCCGCCGTATACTATACTTGTCTTGTACTTGTCAGTAAACATCGTACACTTCAGACTTGTACTTGTAGCTTGTACGATAACTTGTACTTCACTTGTATTTTAAGTCGTACTTCACTTGTACTTTTAAGTCGTACTTCACTTGTACTTTTAAGTCGTACTTCACTTGTACTTTTACTTTTTCCTTCTGGATGGGATACCAGACGATTCTTTAGATGAAAATCTTCCTTGATGAGTTCAGTTGATTCACTTGATATGACTGTCGACTCTGACTGACCACTTGACACACAACTTGGGCATATTTATACTTCTACTACGATTACATTATCACATGTGAATTTACATAACTTAATTACTAACGAACAACAACTATATAATGAGCGAGACTGAAACAATGTGAAACAATGAAAAAAATACAATTGATCTAAACGGAATTTTGTAACACCTCCCCCCTTAAGAAACTATTTTTCCATGGCATTCTGTGCTGTGGGTTTTCACAGTCATAAGAAATCTCCTCTAGTTTGCAGATTTGAATTATGCATATACAAGTACTTGTAAGCCTCAAACATTTTGTTTTCTTTCTAAAGGTCTGTCATAAAAATATATCAATCATGGATATATCAGGTCATGGACAAGGTTTGACCTGGCATGCAGCCAGTACGTATACATTTGTAGTTGGAGTGGGACAAAAAAAGATAAAATACAAATCTTTTCTTGCATTATTTTAACATTTGAGTGGACAATCTGTTTTACATTGGCTAGACTGAGAGTTTGACAGCAGCTCATTACCATCGTAATATCTCACAGATGACATTATTTGTAGGGTTGTGTTGATGAGATAGGGAAAAAAGCAGCATGCTTTATTGAGTTATTATAGAAGCATGCAGGGAATTGGAAGAAGACGAGAGAAGTGCTAGGAGATGAGAGGAGTGTTCTCGCACTTCTTAAGTCTTCTTTCAATTCCCAAGTGCTTCTATAACTCGATAAAGCACAGCTGCCGAGTTTTCTATTTCTTTTTCAATTTTGGAATATATGCGTGCGCATGCTTTGTGCTCTAGCTCAGAGAACATGCAGAAAACACATCCTTTGGCCAATCAGAGTGCGCGTTATATCATAGTTATTTTATAAATGCGTCATCTAAGCACTACGTACACACACATAGAGTGCAATTTAGAAAAGCGTGAAATAGTACTAACTTTAAATAGTACTAAATAGTGCTATTTCTATTGTTTTCTATTGTTTCATTAGTGCTATTTAGTACTAATTAGTTATTTAGTTTTCAAGCTTTTCTAAATTGCACTCTACAGCTGTAAACTAGTCTTATTTATATACAGTATGTGTACACAGTATACATTGTATGATATACCTTTGGCTTAGATTTCACAATAAAATGTTCCTCTTCCAATTGTTTTAGTCTTGAATCAGTGAAAACAGGTGCAGATGGCTAGAACATAATAATGATATAAGTATATAAGCCTCAACAATAAATGGCACAGGTATTATAATAATACTATTATTACCGGTAGGCGGGTATATACTTATAGCTTCAAGGGCATTCATGCATTTTGGTGTCAAATATTTTGACAGTTAGCTCAAGAAGTAAGCTTACATGTAAGCTTACATTGTATTCATCTTCAAAAGAAGAAGCAACATTTTTCATTTCAGGCAAAAAAGGCAAACACAGCAACTATAAGTTACATAAACTGCTGTAATATTAGTACCTTTTGTTTCTGGGCTTCATTCGACTCTATCTCGGTTGGTGGGCGCGAGGTAGAGTTTTCCGGGTTTTCTTTCACATCATCATGTTCGTCCATCTTCTTTATCTTGTGATTGTATGAGTATTTTCAAAGCTCCACTGGTTTCCACAGCTTATTTAGTAGTAGCACTAAGTTCTTTTGACATTTCGATGGTGAATTCCCACGGAAGAAAACCCCAACAATAAACAATAATTTGACAGAATAATTCCTACTTTCAAACCCGAACAACAACCCAACAGCAATCCTTATTTTGAAACATATCAGAAGGAAGCACCCTTTATAGTCTCTACTACAACCTGAAGTAGGTCTTCGTTGCCCAAAATGGGTTTCAACAGGTTGAAATGAAAGAAAATTAACTGTGGTCAAAACCAAATTCCATATTCAGCCGCCATTTTTTCCCGAGCATTCGCTTTGAATAGTTTCCGCTGGAAATCGAAGACTTGCCGAGTCTGTTCGTGATTGTTCGCTGTCGTGTCGGTAATTATTCGTGAGGTGTTCGGCTATCAGTAGTGCGCTTTTCCGTTTCGCATTGCTGATGTAAAGGGAGGTGAAGCAGTGATGCAAAACACACAGCTAGCGTCCCATTTTGGAAGTTTATCATGAAATACTAGCCTATTTCAGCCTGATTACAAACCCATCACTCACTGGACGAGCCGTCAGATTACAAAAATGACCGAAGAGAAACGCCCAAAGTACATGAATTGGATTTTGGAATGCATCAACTTATTGAGAAGCCGAAAATCAAGACCCGATCTTGAACGAATTTGCCGTACCATGCAAAAATGTCACGGAGTATCCGAAAAAGACACCGAGGAAGACTTGCGAGCCCTCGTAGAGGCTAAAATAGTAACCAGAAGATCGTTCAAAGGGGCCATATCGTATAGGAATTCAGCTGGTTGGAGCAAGATACACGGGCCGGGTAAAGTGTCAAGAGCTGGAAGATGGGTTACTGAAGCTGTACGAGTGCTCGATCGTGGCCGTGGTGTTAGTACTCACGATATAGAACGCTACGTAGAAGAAAAACACCCTTATTATAGTAATATAAGACCACGGATAAGACTGGCTGTGAACAGTGATGTGGAGAATGGACGAATATGGATGGTTGGCGAAGGGGTGTATAGATTATTGGAGGCCGCCGAGGTAAGTTGAACTCTGTTGAATCATTTTAGTGCTTGTTCTTTTGCTTTGGTTGTGTTTTGGACGTTATTAGAAGGTAGAAAGATACTAGCAATAGCTTAGTATGGTTGCGTTTAATACGTGTATGTTTCAAAAATCTAGTTCATTTGTAATTGACAAAAATGCCTTTAGTAAAGGTCGATATCTTTGCAGTTCTTGTGGAGATACGTTGTATACAAGCTTATACACTTTGCACGCAATGTGACGTATTGACATACTAATGACGTTTAGTACGATTACACATAAAATACTTAAGTTACTATATGCACATTGAACAATGAATAATGTATTAGTTGATGATGTCATATTCTATAAGATTTGTTGTTTATTGTCACCAAGATTTGATAGCAAAAATGTTGTAAAGCATTTTTGTTTTAAGATATACTCTTTCAAAAAAGTAAATAATTTTATAAATCTTGTATATAGTGCTTACACTCTTCTATAAAGCCCTAGTTATACAATGATGGTAAAAACCTAACTAAGTTACATGAAATAATCCAATTTTATAAGCAGCATATAGATATGTATCTGATCTGATCACGAGGTACATATTATGTATAGATCTGTGCATTTCTTTTTTGAAGAGCTCTTCCAAAATAGTAATGTGCATCAGATCTATAGAATCAAAGATAGTTTGAATACTGTAGCAATCTGTATGTTTCTTTGTTTTGAAGAGCTCTTCCAATAAGTATTAACAGGACATTGTTTGAATAATAGGAAAATTTATGTCACAACACAGACTACAGTACATACATGCATGTACATTGCATCGATCGTTTTTGAAGATTAACATACTGGTATTACTGGTAATAATAATGGATAATAATAATGATGACAATAATAAACTTTAAGCACAGAAATCATTCAGTTGTCTGCGATTTCCAATATACTGTGCATTGAAAAGCTATATATTTATAATTACAATCACAAATTTGTTGTGGTTTCTTTGGTCAATATAAATGTATAACTTCCTTCAAGAAAACAGACATGTCAATAAAATTGAACATTTAATACTTGGTGTTGAAAACAAAGTATTAAACTAGTATCAATTTAGTGACCCTGCTACTTTAGATTGAATGGAAATTGAGTTAGCAGTTCTGTACTTATCATCATAATATGAGTCTGATCACTTCTCTCCTATGAATGAGGGTTTATCATGTAATTTCAAAACTCATAGGACAAAACATGATTATCATAACTGGAAAGAGCTCGTTGAAATTAGTAAAAAATGTGAAGTTTGGAAAAGATCGCTCCACAAATTACGAAGATATGAATTTTCAAAAATCGAAATTTTATGTGAAAACCTTTGGAAATTACGCTTGGAGGCAACTCTTGCCTCCAACAAAGGTTTTCATACAAAATTTCGATTTTTGAAAATTCATATCTTCGCAATTTGTGGAGCGATCTTTTCCAAACTTCACAATTTTACTAATTTCAACGAGCTCTTTCCAGCTATGATAATCATTTTTTTGTCCTATGAGTTTTGAAATTATGTGATCAACCCTCATTGATAGCCCTAGGCATTGTACATGTAGCTATATAATGGTCCCCTTTTTTTGTCAAATCTGTATGATTATATGCTGTACAATGTTATTGACAGTAGTGCTCGACATAATATATGTAGATGTTAATTTTATCTAATAAAGCTAATATTATCAAATACTCAGCTATACCAATGTTGTAACCATAGTAACCATCTAGAATATTAATAGCCCATTTCATCATGGTCAGACAGCTATTCATGAATAATAAAGAGCCACAAGTATGCAAATTTCAGCAGCATAGACAACTACTTTAAATAGACGTTCCTTGTTCTTTTATGGTGCTACATTCAGGAAGCATGTAGAGTCCAATGGAAATACTGGTAAAATCCATCTTTTTTCAACTGGTTTTATTGTGATAATAGATCAATTTTAAACTAAAATGTCTTCTATTCAAAGAATGCTTGGTGAATGGAAACTTTAGCGAAATTATATATTTTTCAGAAAAGTGTTTAAAGTATGAAAAATATGAAGATAGAACCCACAGTTCTGACTTCCAAACACTCTTAAAATGTAAATCTGACTTCAAAGCTTGTGGTAGATGAATCATACGAGTGCTTTCTTGTTATGACTCTTGGCGTTAGGATATTCAGTCAAGCATGTGTGTGAAGGCCGAATGTGATCAAGTCTGTTCTTAATTATGAATACAAGTTCAGTTTCAAACTGCATTGATGGTGATACAAGTAACTATAAACTAGTACATATATTTAATACATGTCAACGTAGTGACATTTTTACAATAATAATACTAATTAAGATACATTGTATGTAAAAGGATCTGAAAATAGTGTGACGCATCATGGCTTCCATATGTACACGTATCAATTAAGAAACACTCTACATGTACATGTATCTACATGAAAGTGGCATGCTGGCAGCACTAGTAAATCAGATTCATTGTCTAGATTATTTAAATTCTATTTTGAATGGTCATTAATTATTATAATCTATAGTTAGTATTTGCAGTTCTATTGACAGTTGGGTTTTGAATTGTTATATTTTTGTTTGACTTCTTTCAGAGTCCAGAGAGAGAAGTGAGTACTACTGAACCTGTATGTGACTTTTGCCTTCAGACATCTGAGTGCAACAGGAAAGGAGAACATGAAGACTTACTCATATGTAGAGACTGTGGGAATAAAGGTAAACTAGAAAGAGAAAGATAGATATTTGTATCAATATTATTGGCTGTAAATTTCCAGCTTAATTATACCCATGGCCTGCTCCCAGTCGCTGGCCTTGTACATATACACGTAGCTCAGCTGGAGGAGCATTGGTGATCGGTTCCGAAGGTTGTGGGTTTGAATCCCATCTGGGTCAAAGATTTGTTCTCTTTCTCCTGTCCTTTCTGATCTAGGGCTAACACTAGTCTCAGAATGGTTTTATGGGCAATTTATGTCACTTCAATGTTCCCTCAATTTCTATCTGTAAACTATAGATACAGCTAACTTTAGATACTATCAAAACCACGGTGACCTATTGTGGTTTTCCTGATAGTGGAGATGTACGTGTACTCTTAGGTTGCTCAATGACAATAAATAAAAATGAAAAAATTTGGGCACATAAAAATAATTATGAGTGTTAGTCCTAGAAAGGAAAGGAGAAAGAGAAACAAATTACCTTATCATTCGACTCATTTCTATCCGCATTTCTGATTGGCTGAAAGACCTGCAAATAACTGCGTACAAATAACGGTCTGAGCATGCGCAGTGAAGATTAAGCAATGTTCGCTACAAATAACGGTCTGAGCATGCGCACTTAATTGATCATTCACAGTGTAAACATGGCAGCTCATTTTACAATATTTTTTCTTGATGTTTATATTCAATAAATTCCTTATCGATAGAAATGAGTCGAATGATAAAACAATTATTGAACTCGGTTATCGCAAAATATCATGATTTGTCAGTGGCGAGCAGATTAATTATTTGCCTCTGCCTTCGGCATCGGCAAATAATTAATCTGCTTGCCACTGACAAATCACGATATTTTGCTCAACCTCGTCCAATAATTGCTTATTAATGGGATTCGCAACCACAATTTCAACTTTCCCTCAATTTCTATGTGTTTCATAAGTGCTACATGACCATCTTTCGTAGTATCTATGATGTTAATATCAGGTGCTGTGATACATCACCAGTTTACTATATCTAAAGTGTGTTAAATTGTTTTCTCTCAAATTTAGCACATCCAAGCTGCATGAACTATTCTACAGACCTCACAGGTAGAATTAGGGATGATGCAACCTCATGGCAATGCATTGACTGCAAGACCTGTGTGATATGTAATGACAGTGGAGACCCTGTAAGTAGATAATAAGAATATACAGGTAGAATTAGGGATGATGCAACCTCATGGCAATGCATTGACTGCAAGACCTGTGTTATATGTAATGACAGTGGAGACCCTGTAAGTAGATAATAAGAATATACAGGTAGAATTAGGGATGATGTAACCTCATGGCAATGCATTGACTGCAAGACCTGTGTTATATGTAATGACAGTGGAGACCCTGTGAGTAGATAATAAGAATATACAGGTAGAATTAGGGATGATGCAACCTCATGGCAATGCATTGACTGCAAGACCTGTGTGATATGTAATGACAGTGGAGACCCTGTAAGTAGATAATAAGAATATACAGGTAGAATTAGGGATGATGTAACCTCATGGCAATGCATTGACTGCAAGACCTGTGTGATATGTAATGACAGTGGAGACCCTGTAAGTAGATAATAAGAATATACAGGTAGAATTAGGGATGATGTAACCTCATGGCAATGCATTGACTGCAAGACCTGTGTGATATGTAATGACAGTGGAGACCCTGTAAGTAGATAATAAGAATATACAGGTAGAATTAGGGATGATGCAACCTCATGGCAGTGCATTGACTGCAAGACCTGTGTTATATGTAATGACAGTGGAGACCCTGTAAGTAGATAATAAGAATATACAGGTAGAATTAGGGATGATGCAACCTCATGGCAATGCATTGACTGCAAGACCTGTGTGATATGTAATGACAGTGGAGACCCTGTAAGTAGATAATAAGAATATACAGGTAGAATTAGGGATGATGCAACCTCATGGCAATGCATTGACTGCAAGACCTGTGTGATATGTAATGACAGTGGAGACCCTGTAAGTAGATAATAAGAATATACAGGTAGAATTAGGGATGATGTAACCTCATGGCAGTGCATTGACTGCAAGACCTGTGTGATATGTAATGACAGTGGAGACCCTGTAAGTAGATAATAAGAATATACAGGTAGAATTAGGGATGATGCAACCTCATGGCAATGCATTGACTACAAGACCTATGTAATATGTAATGACAGTGGAGACCCTGTAAGTAGATAATAAGAATATACAGGTAGAATTAGGGATGATGCAACCTCATGGCAATGCATTGACTGCAAGACCTGTGTTATATGTAATGACAGTGGAGACCCTGTAAGTAGATAATAAGAATATACAGGTAGAATTAGGGATGATGCAACCTCATGGCAATGCATTGACTGCAAGACCTGTGTAATATGTAATGACAGTGGAGACCCTGTAAGTAGATAATAAGAATATACAGGTAGAATTAGGGATGATGTAACCTCATGGCAATGCATTGACTGCAAGACCTGTGTGATATGTAATGACAGTGGAGACCCTGTAAGTAGATAATAAGAATATACAGGTAGAATTAGGGATGATGCAACCTCATGGCAATGCATTGACTGCAAGACCTGTGTGATATGTAATGACAGTGGAGACCCTGTAAGTAGATAATAAGAATATACAGGTAGAATTAGGGATGATGTAACCTCATGGCAGTGCATTGACTGCAAGACCTGTGTGATATGTAATGACAGTGGAGACCCTGTAAGTAGATAATAATTAGAATATACAGGTAGAATTAGGGATGATGCAACCTCATGGCAATGCATTGACTGCAAGACCTGTGTGATATGTAATGACAGTGGAGACCCTGTGAGTAGATAATAAGAATATAGAATTGAACCCCTACATGTATAAGCGACCACCCTCAGGGAAACGGCAACCGCCCACTTAATAGGAGTTGGCCACAGAGCTTTTATAGTTACTTTGATAACTGGCTGGTGTGACTGTATCTCAAATGTGTTTTTCACATTTTACACAATCATATAATGCAATAAGAACCTTGGTATTTTCATTGTTATAATACATGTTGATCTGACTAGTAACAGTTATTTGAGTACATTATTGTGTGTTCGCAGGGTAGTTTGTTATTCTGCGATGCTTGTGATAAAGGATACCATATGCAGTGTCATGTACCACCTTTAAACACAATGCCGTCAGGTGAGTATACACAAGGTTATTGATATTACATGTTGTGATGTTTGACCAGACAGACCAGACTGATTGTTTTAAATAATGGGATGCACCCAGTTTGGTCTGAGTGGGTCTGAAAATCGAGACCTGGTATAGGTAGGTAGGTAGGTCAACTTTATTTAATCACGCTAGCCCAGGGCTTCAACTTAAAGCTGGTTTCCAAGAGGGGCGTGTATACAATAATAATTTACAAAATTGTCTAATACTTATACTACTACATTATAATATATGATATCACTAATAAAGTCAAAACTGAAGACTCACTTATTTAAGACCTAATATTTTTATTTTATTTTTATTATATACATATTTTTATTTTATTTTTATATATATTTTTTTATATATCTTTGTATTCAGCGCTCAGAACTTTCGCTATGAGCGCTTTATAAATATTTATTATTATTATTAAAGGTGCTTCCAGTCTGTGTTCATAGTGGCTGCTTGAGTGATGGTATTAAATCAGCAGACAGACAGACAGACCCATTACCATAGTCCAGTCAATCTTAGTGGCTGCTTGAGTAATAGTATTAAATCAGCAGACAGACAGACAGACCCATTACCAAGTCCAGTCAATCTTAGTGGCTGCTTGAGTGATAGTATTACATCAGCAGACAGACAGACAGACCCCATTACCATAGTCCAGTCAATCTTAGTGGCTGCTTGAGTGATAGTATTAAATCAGCAGACAGACAGACAGACCCATTACCATAATCCTTATTTCTGTTGTAGGAAAATGGATATGTTATAATTGCGAAAATCACCCAACCAATCCAGCATCACTAGAAGAATTGAATGGTATTACGGCAATTAGAGTAGAAAGAAGAGATTCTGGACAGCATGTGTTGACTGGAAACCATTCTCCTGGTAGCAATCAGGGAATCGTAGATGTGGAAATGGAAGAGGAAAGAACTGTTGAAGTCAAAGACATGCATGTACAAGGTAATAGTCTTCACTTATGTATAACCCGGTTAATACGGACACTATTGGGATGAGACCCCAGGGGGGGGTACTCAGGGGTATCAGTGACGGGGAGGTGCGAAGACCTTTTTTGGGTTTGAAATTCGCGGCTTGGGACTTTTTGGGGGTTATCAATTTTCTGGTGGACTTTTTTTGATACAAAGATTTTGGCAAGGACTTTTTGGGGGGTTGATAAAAATGATATCCTACCGTTCTCGATTTTATGCGGAGAAAAATTGGACTTATCTACATCTACATTTATTAAGTCAGTAAAATCCGAGGACATCACACTGTTGGACTTTTTTTGGGTCTTGTTTTTGCGTAATGGACTTTTTGGGGGTTAAAAAGTTTGGCCTCATTCGCACCTCCCCATCACTGATACCCCTGAGTACCCCCCCTGGGGATGAGACGCAGTGTCCGTATTAACTGGGTGTCCGTAAGGCCGGGTTCCACTGTCCAACACTAAAGCTTGATTAGAATGTTGGTCCATTATGTAGTCAAAAAATATTGTATTGTGAAGTAATGAATGATCCTTGCAGTTTAAAGTAACTTAAGGCCTCCATGATACTATCTAGTGCGATGGCCTAACCAACTGAGCAATAAAGCCTTGTAGATAGCCAAGGATATTCTGAGATTGAGTAGCCAATCAGAGTGCTCACTAGAAAAGTACTATTCACTTGTATCTGAAATCTGAATCTGAAATCTGAATCTGTGACCTAAAAACACTCGTAGCCACACTATTCACCAACGCAGGTCTTCGCCTATAGGTTGTGTAGGCATATTCCAGTAATTACAAGATAGATCAAAACTCTTACCCACAATAATAATAAGATTTCAGATTCAGATTTCAGATGCCAACGTTTTTTTAATGCAACAATTGGCGTGAACGGCAGTTTTCAACATTATTTCACTCATATTGATTTTAGTTGATGCTGAGAATGTTCAAAGAGAGCTTGAAATGTTATCTCAGTCTACACCACCTTGTACTCCACCGCTACCTTCTTCCTCGACATCCATTGCAACATCTACTTCATCAGATATGGTAGACACTAAGAATGGGATCTTGTATGCAGCCAAAAATGGTTAGTTATAATATTAATAATAATATTCATGGCAAAAAAATATTGATTCTTGAAAAGTGCAAATTAATTTTTTTTCATGAATATTATTAATTTATTTGTAATTATACGATTTCTTGTTCCAGTGTTAGTAACTTTTATATAAAACAAATAGATTCTGTTTTGCTGTGTGTCTGTACTCTTATAGATCTTATAAATGTAGATGCACAGAATAGAATGTGGCGAGAACAACAGTCACACCATGAAATGAGCATTAAAACTATGTGTACTAAACTATAATTTTGTGCTAAAGTGCATGGATACATGTACTTTCCCATTCATTCAATGTGTTTGTTTATTTTTAATAGAAGAAGTTTGCAAAAATTCTCAGTCAAAGAGTTCAAGCATAAAGAATATTCCCAAAAACATGACCGCAGATGCATCTAAGTGGGAAGTTGCAGATGTCATAAAATTTCTGGAGTCTGTAGGTTTTCCACAAGAAGCGAAAAGCTTTGCTGAACAGGTATATGAACATCTCAAAATTCATGGTCATATTGAAATATATTCAAGTTAATTACAATTATTTTAGGAGCATTTATTTAATTAATTTTTTTTAAGGGCTCCTATTGATAACAGTCAATAATAAATATTGTATTAATTACTCAGGGGCATAGGCAGGGGGAGATGACAGGGTACCTGAGACCCCCCCCCCCCCCCCCCCCTTCCTCTGGGTCTACTCTTTAAATAATTTATATGTTTGAGGAGGGGAGCACTTGGGGGGGGGGGGGGGGGGGGGATTGGTGGTGAACGATATGGAGTGTGAACCCAGGGGGACTCCAATCGGAAAATGACGGGGATGCTCGTCGTACCTTTTAGGGGTCAAAATCAGTGATGTGGTACCTTTTAGGGTGTTTCAAATTTTATTGGACTACCAGAGACTGAGCTGGTACCTTTTAGGGTGTTTTTTTTAGTAAATAGGCAACAACAACTTTAATCATCTGATTTATCTCATTTCACTTAACACTCATTGGTAAAGTTGTCTTTAATACTATTAAAACTGCAAAAAAATATTAAATTTGTTGTTATTTAGCTGGTACTTTTTAGGGGTAAAACTCTTATGTTGCCACGCCCACCAGGATAACACTCGGGTACCTTTTAGGGGTCATTTTCAAAATTTCCGACGAGCATCCCCGTCATTCTATATATAGGAGTCCCCCCCCCCCCCCCCCCCCCCGGGAGTGTGACCTCCCCAATGGAAGATCCTGGCTACGCCCCTGTTTACTGAAACAATTTTTTACCCTCTTTAAATAAACGTATCTATATAAAGTTAACAAATGCCTCTAATGTTTGTAGGAAATCGATGGTAAGGCTTTGCTGTTGATGTCAAGGAACGATGTCCTTACAGGAATGTCATTAAAACTAGGACCTGCTTTAAAAATTTATGTTCATGTCTCCAAGCTACAGAAATGTCAACCAAATGGAACATAGAATATAATCACTGTTATACTACATACAGCTACTGTCAGTACTAACAGTTATAGTGCATCACTGGTATAACTGCCTATACTACATACAGCTACTGTCAGTACTAACAGTTATAGTGCATCACTGGTATAACTGCCTATACTACATACAGCTACTGTCAGTACTAACAGTTATAGTAGTGCATCACTGGTATAACTGCCTATACTACATACAGCTACTGTCAGTACTAACAGTTATAGTGCATCACTGGTATAACTGCCTATACTACATACAGCTACTGTCAGTACTAACAGTTATAGTGCATCACTGGTATAACTGCCTATACTACATACAGCTACTGTCAGTACTAACAGTTATAGTGCATCACTGGTATAACTACAAATGTGTGTCTATACTGCATATAGTACTAACAGTAGTACATCACTGGTATAACTATATTCTATACTGCATATACAAGTAGTACTAACAGTAGTACATCACTGATACTATCTGTGTCAGTCTATACTGAATAGTACTCCCAGTACTGCATCACTAGTATAACTATGTCTATACTGCTATACAAGTAGTACTAACAGTAGTACATCACTGATACTATATGTGTCTATACTGAATAGTTCTCCCAGTGGTGAATCACTAGTATAACTATGTCTATACTGCATATACAAGTATTACTAACAGTAGTGCATCACTGATACTATATGTGTCTATACTGAATAGTTCTCCCAGTGGTGAATCACTAGTATAACTATGTCTATACTGCATACAGTACATGTATATGCATACATGTATATCAATAAATTAGTTCATGGGTGGAGTAGGGGTGGGGACAGAGGGGGGGGGGGGGGGGGGAATAGTTCAGGGGTGGGATGGGTTAAGAGGGGTGGGATGGGTTAAGTGGGATGGGTGGGGACAGAAGGGGGTGGGGCAGGGGTGGGATTAGATAATCAAGTTGTTTATCAGTAATTATAATCTTTTCTGGACTGATTCAGTCTTATATGCTTTGTAACTAAGTTATTGTTTCAATTTATTATTTCTCTGACATTATAATATGTTATCCCAAAGATAATAGGCTTTGGACAGTTTACCTCGGTGTAAGAACCTCACAACTGCATAACTGTATTTTCTCTTCACAATGTGTATGAATGAATGAATGAATGAATGAATGAATGAATGAATGAATGAATGAATGAACTTTATTTAGACACGGAATCAAAATCACTAAAATTAAAATTAATTACAAAGTGCTCTCCCTTTGAGCCGTGTAAAAAGAGCCGTGTATCAATCACTCCGTCCTACATTATTTTGTAAGTTCTATAGATCTCTAGAGCCTTTAACTACTGGATTGGTGGATCAATGAATCCATATATCAATCAATATTGTTTATAGTCTTGGGATTAGATGTATGCTGTGTTAAGGTTCTTACATGGAGGTCATGCCACTTTTTGGTTTTCAACATCAATATTGTGTGAGAGGGCCCAGATAACATATTCCTTGTTTTGCGATGTTACTTGATTAAGAAATTCATTTATATTACTAATTTAGAAAGAGAATATTATAAACACTTAAAGACTGGTCCCGAGGGAAACAGTTCATTTTGTTTCCCGAGAATCTTCGTCTCGGGAAACATTGAGATTCGAGGAAAACAAAATTAACTGTTTTCCCGAGGGAACAGTCATTAAGTTTTGTTATATCCCCATAGTCAAACACTGAAAAAATTGTTGTTATAAACAATGGCACCACAAGTATTTTCCATCGACTTTGACCTGATCACGTGCGTTTATTCCCCTCTCACGCTTTGATCGTGAGCTATTGCCAGCGCGGGAGTTATTAAGATTTGACGCCTGCCACGTGACGTGCTCTCGACCATTGAGAAAACGAGTTTGACTATGGGGATATAACAATGTCATTTAACTTGCCAGAAGTTTAGATTCATCAATAATATTAGCCCAAATATTACAGAGTGAAAATCAAACATTTTGTCATTTGTTCCACTGTGTGGCCCAACCAGTATCCTAGCCTCCTCCTCAGGCAACTCTAAATACTGTACTCTCTAGCTAAAACTCTATCAGATGGGTTTCCTGTGGCGCTGCATCGAAGAGGGCAGAGATCCCAGAAAGGCACAGGGATCCCATAAGAAAGCAAAGGGTTGCATGTGGAGGAGGCTGCCAGTTTCCATATGTGAAATATACTTTATTCAGTTAGTACTAATATTTTTAAGTACTTTTACACTGGAAAGTGTAGCTCATCCCATTTAAGTGCTACTATGACAAAGGTGAAGGTAAAGGTCGATATTTAACATCCGTCCCCCTTCATGTCAGGGGGCTTTACCTCCTCCCTTCATCGGTGCCCTGTTAGTTTTCTATGGGTATTTAGGGAACTAAGGAATAGTTGAAGTGCTATAAGAAATCAAACCCTCTTTATGGGTCTATTACATATCACTTTGACTTTCCACCAATGTCTACACTATTTGTAAAACATGAAAGTATGAAGAATGTTTTTAACTATAAGTTGATACAGTGATATTATGGCAATGCAGTTTATAGTGCTCAACATATGAACTAGTCATTTTGCTACAGAATAAGCACCATAGTTATCATCCATCAAAAGGGGTATCAAATGGTCAAGACGAGACTGCGAGACTCCAGAAAAACGAGACTTCAAGCCCCATGAAATTTGACCGAAATTTTGCGCGAGACTGATTTTTTGTGGGGACCATACACCGATTCCGAACATGGCAACCAATTTGAATAACCATTCTGGACTGACCAGCCTCTCATACAGGTGAGAACGCTTTTGTGTTTCCACATGAACATGAGGCCAGTCAGTCAAAGAACAATGGTTATTCAAATTGGTCGCCATGTTCGGAATCAGTGTATTCGACATCCCTATCAAAGTCTGACTAGGTATGTCATGCCATAAATAGATTGAGTATTTAAAGCTGACATGACAAACAGAAAGCAAAAAACCTCTATGAACACATTACTGTGTGGTCAAATTGATTGCTATATTTGCAATGCTGACTTTAATAAGCATAATTTAGCCCTTTTCAAAGAATACTCCCGTTTCGAGTTTGTTTAGACACTGCTGTACTCCTTGACAAAAGACGCGTTTGCTCAGGCTTAGCCTCAATCCAGAGAATAACCTGTGCAATTAAAAATGGTTTCCATTGTTGAATGTCAACACTTTTTCACGTTCTCGTCTGTATTTGTGAATAATTTACACTGAATTGAGGCTGAGCCTGAGCAAATGCATCTTTTGTCAAGGACAGCGGTCATCGCTTAATAACTCGAAACTGTATATTTTTTTGTGATTTGTATGGAGTAATGATTCATTGAATAAAATATTGCATTTTTGAAATAATAATATTAATCAAATCAGGCTGCATGCATGGATACCGGTCAGTCATGCTTTACTACTGAGCTACAGGGAGACTTGTCACTCAGGGTTGGAACCAGGAATTTTTGGAGGGGGGTTCCAAACATATACTAAGCAAAAAACCTGTGTCAA
The DNA here is from genome assembly GCA_033675265.1 of Actinostola sp. cb2023. Classification (NCBI taxonomy): domain Eukaryota; kingdom Metazoa; phylum Cnidaria; class Anthozoa; order Actiniaria; family Actinostolidae; genus Actinostola; species Actinostola sp. cb2023. Next base: position 823,451 of record JAUJYZ010000015.1, on the reverse strand, counting down.
AACTAGATTCTAGGATAAAACAATCAATTGAACCTCAGGTGTGACAGGGGGGTCCGGACTCCCCTGACCCTCCCCCTGGAATCCTGGATCCGCCACTGCTCGTGGAATAAACAAAAACAGTAAATCAAATGAGTCATAATCTGAAAAGAGGAGATGAGTAACAACCAATATAAAATTTTATTGGAAAATTCTCCACATTGAAGGTTGCCAGTAAAGACCAGTTATTGGCACTCAAACCTGTGATTGGCTAATGATGGTGGCAGAAGTATGTGAATATACATTACAGGTGGTTAGCTTTGAGAGTCGCACTGAAAGCATTCTGCATCTTTTACTTAGCAGTCAGTTGTCAAAGTCATGGAACTACAGCCTCCATAAGCAGTCACCTATATTTTTTTTAAATTTTTTTTTTTTATTGTTTTCTCTTTATTTTTAATTTTTTTCTCTTTTATTTCGACCACTTTTCACCTTTTACAAGTCAAAAGAAACCAGAATAATGTAATAACTGATTGTAGTCTAAAGTGCATGCCGATAATTTGTTTTCACAAACATCAAAATCTCTAGAAATCAAGAGTCTTTAGTATAAACTATGAAACAGCATACATAAGTTTGTGGACAATGCAATCTTGTTGACCTGGATTTTTCTAGGACCTATATGCATTAGGGGTTGCCTAGCAATGTAAAATTCCCCTTGGGTGACGTTGCTTCAATACATGTTTGTCTGTATTGTTCACTTCTAAATAAGGAGTTTTGGTTAGATTTTAAAAATACTCATCAATATTTTACGAACTTTGTATGATTTCATTGATATAACTTTAAACATGATCACATACAAAACAGTGAAAAATAATAATTTATACAGATAAGCTCACTCAAAAATGCTTTCATGCATTCACTCAAAAATCAAACATAACTATTCACTGTTTATACATTGAATTCATAATAATTTCTTAACTTAGAATTTTTTTCAGACTATTTCAACCGATTGTGCAATCCTGAACCGATATAAATATTTACCTTCATGAATATTTATAGCGTAGAAACGGGAAGCGCCGTCACGTTTGAGCGATCATCAAAACCAGTTGAACTTGTTTGACTAACTGCAACTCAACCAGGGGTGGTACAATGCCAATTTTTTCAAACTAAAATATTGTCAAATTCTGTATCAGTTTCCTCAACATCGCTTGGGTGTTTATTTTTATAGTCAGTATTTTTTTTCGCATCAGTGTTTTGGGGATTATCTATAAAGATATTGGCTTGCAGAAGAGAGATGTAAGTTTACTAGTATTACCCCACCCCCGGTAAAATGTTCATGTAACATTCTATTGGCTTAGTGCCCGCGCGAGGCTGCTAGAAAAGAACTCGTCACACGAGGATCCAGTTATTCACTGCCTTGGCAGAGAGTAGAGTTTGTGTCTTGTTTGTGCTTGTTGTTTTAACAGCGAAAAAACCTCCGGTTCTAAAGGACCAAAACTTGTCCTAGATGATTGAATTTCTTGATGATCCATTGGAGAACGATTTAGATGGCAGTGTTTCCTCTAGCACTAACTGCTTGCTGTCGATTCTCTTGCAAATAGTTCACGACGAGGGAAGCTAATTTGAACAAGAACTGAAAGTGGGGTCTTCAGCCCTCAAATCAGGGATACAACGGGAAGGACTTGAAGATAACTACACCGATTATAAACCAACAGGGAAACTTTTCATTGAGAGTTTTCTATAAGAGGAGATGAAGAAGGAAACAATTGCCAGATTCTTCGAAAAAGCATCTTTAAAAACAGCAACTATGGCCACCGAAATGAACGTCGAGACTGCCTTCGCAACACCAGGGTCGGTGTTTGCCAAAGTAGATAATATTCTTTGGGCGATCGCTGCTGCCAAGACCAACAGAGCTCATCTTATGAAGTTTGTGCCAGTTGTTAAACAGCTAACGAAGGTATTGAATGGCGCCGACGCTAGGTTCATTCGCCACGCAGAGTTCTATCACGATCTGAAAGAGACATTGAACAAAATCGAACATCAAATCGCAGAATGCAAGACACGCAGCAAATGGACCAACAAATTGATGTCCAAGAAAGACCAGAAGATACTGGAGGAAATAGAACACCATGTTGAACATCTGATTACCAGGATCGTGTTCGCTTTTGCCCAGAGAGCCAAACACATGAGCATCGCCAGGAAGAAACAACAGATAAAGCCACTCGACATATCAAGCATCGAAGAACAAGATGAAAGTGAAATCGACTCGACCAGCGAAACAGCTTCTTTAAGGAGCGAAGAAGACACAAAAGAAGAAAGACAACCTAATAAAGCAATTCTTCGCACATTTAGGGTTTAGCTTTTGCATGTACAAAAAAATTGTTGACTTTTCTCTTTTTGCATATTTGATAAGCGTGGTGTGGTTTGCGTTGGCTTGGCAAACTATAACGACAAAGGAATGCATCACACTCATAGTTTAGAACTATTGTCGATAAATATTGAAGCATTTGAACCAAACAACTAGAATTTTGCACATGGCAGTGTGTAGTTTTATAGTGTTATACAGTGCATCTTTGTATGCCTATAATATACTCAAAGGGTGACCAGTGTCAAAGGGTACAGTGTCAAGTTATATCAATTTTTGGCCAAATAATCTGATTGAACTAACTAGTGTTCAATATTTTGTGTAGTTATATTATAAAATCTAATTTGTAGATGATATAATTCCTAAGGTATATTTATCAGCATCAATAATAATTTGTACAAACACTAGTTTTGTGACAGTAGAATATTGCAGTGTTATTTAATATTTAAGCAATTAAATCACATAATATTTTGTAATCTTGATTGCATTGGAGAATAGAAACAATGCCTTGCTAGCTGCAAATAAAACATTGAGGAAAACCAAGTGACATGTGAAGTATAGTATGGTAGTCGGGGGCGTAGCCAGGATTTTCCATTGGGGGGGTCACACTCCATATCGTTCACCACCAAATCCTCCCCCTCCCCTCCTCAAACATATAAATTTAATGAGTAGTCCCAGAGGGTTCACAGGTACCCTTGACCTTCCCCTGCCTACGCCCCTGGTAGTGTAGATGACACATTAGGGACCGTGGAGCACCCTTGAAAGCCCTCGCGTCTCCATGGTCCCTGCACATTCCTAACATTTCACCCTTAATTTTCCATAGAAACTTGGACAAACAGTCTGTTCTCACACTTTGACTCAATCTAGTTTGAGTAGGAGTTGAAGACTTTCTTTTCTTTTCTATGGTTTTTTTTTCTTATCTCTTGTCCTTAATTTACTTTTAGTTTTATTGTTTTCAATTTTATCGTATATATGGATTTGTCTTTGAGGTATTTATGATCCTAGTCAAAGAAGTACGAGAACTATACATTAAATATTAAAACCATGTTCTGTCCTTTGGAAGCCTCTATCATTGCCAGCTAAAAGGCGAGTCCAGCGTCTGAATTACGCCTTAGTACCCGAGCAAATTTTCCTTGGCATATCTTTGACAAGTTTCGTTGATCATGTTTACTCGACGGTCAGCTCAAATTATGACGAAAAAAAGTATTATACCAGTGAAGTGCAATAAGCCGAGCAATCTTGAGGGAAACGATAAAGGGAGAAAAAACCTTCCCAAAAAGGAAGCCCAGGCTAGGGACCCGAACGTTAACATAAAAGGAATGCCACAATTTTTTTACAAAAAAAGGACCATGCACCCAGACTTAAATGCTGAGTCACAGTATGTTACGGATAGGACAAAGATTTCGGCTTCATCCGCACTATCAGGCATTACACCAATCAGCTTAGTAGTCAAAGAGGGAGGGAACAGTCATATCCTAGTCCATCAATACTAGTAACTGCCCCTTACTACTCTGCTATCGTGCAAGTGTATCCCATGAATTATTGTTGTACAAATTACTGTGGTCCTGTGGCGCAGTCTACAACTCAATGCGTTTGAAGCTGATGATCCAGTATGATCCGGGTTTGATGTCTTGATGCACCAACTCTTCATCTTTTTTTCTTTTTGTTGTTTTTAGTTCTTGCAAGGTTCATTTAATAGAGTGTCTTTTCCTTTATTAAATTGAGCTATTTTGCCTTCATTCTGTAACTTGTTTTTTGTACATTCACCATCAATAAAAATCATAACATTTTGTATATACATATCTACACAGAATATTAGGCTATAAAAATAATTATTATATTATTACCGGTATATAATAATATAATTAGGCTATAGACATTGGTCAAGGATAATTCTTCCAAGTTCTCCACGTCTGAACCTTGACATCAAGTGAATGGATGCTTGCAAGTAGTTGGGTACTCCACCTACGACATCAGAAATACAAAAACCATGATTGGTGGAATACCAGAAGAACGAGAAGCACGCAAACATGTATGTAGATGTATTATACAGTAAAAACCCGCATAAAAGAATCCCTATTTTTTCCAAGTCAGGCTGAGATGGTTCTTACATGTATTATTGGGAGTCTATAGTGAGAAATCAGGCTGAATAGGTTCTTAACAGGTTCTTATTTACACGGCAAAAAAACAATAATTATTGTTCGTGATACAGTATGGTGTATTTCCTTACAATTTGTTTTAATTAGTGAACTATTGACCCACTAAACATTAACAACCAAACTACAACCCATGCAGTCTTTCTTTTCACTTTTCTTTTTTTATAAAACAAGCTACTTTTTTAATCTTTTTTTTTTTGAGTGACGCACGTGCGTTGTGGCGTTCGGCTAGCTACGCCCCTGGTTCTGAGCTTTAGTCATTTTTCACGTAAGAACCTGCTTCATTTTTCAGGCTGAACTGGTTCTTATATATTGGGTGCTTAATTGGCTAAATTTCAGCCTGGAGGTTCTTAATCTGCAGTTTCTTATATGTGGGTTTTTACTGTAATTTAATAAATTAAACTACATAGGATTTATAGGAGTTTCTCAGTACCTGATACAGTACTATTTAGGCTGACAGCCAGTTGACGCAGAACAAAATTAATGCTGTCGGAAGGGTTCTCCAAACCAAACTTTCTAACATATCTAAAATAGAAGACAGAGAAGAACAACAAATGATTATTGATTGCATGTCAACAACTTGCAAATACCACCCAGTAGGCTAATAGTATGAGAGCACTATAAGGTACATTAATATTGTACTCACTCAAATTTTCCATTTTTGTTTAAGTTAAAAAGAATGAAATCTGCAATCAGGTCTTCACCGACGAAATGGTCTTTGAAGCAGCCTAAAATGAGAAAATGTTGCTAATAATTTGAACAGCATGGAAAGGATTTACTACGCAACTAACCTGAGTGGCATCTTGTAGTTTGCAATTAAAGGGTCCTTGCAAGAACAGCGTAAATGATCTCTGATCAAAATCTAAATTCTCTTTGAGACTCTTTGAATTTCAAAGGAGAATCTCGGTTTTGATCACAAGTCACTTACTCCATTCTTGCAGGAACCCTTCAATGAGGGTTTATCATGTAATTTCAAAACTCATAGGACAAAAAATGATTATCATAGCTGGAAAGAGCTCGTTGAAATTAGTAAAAATGTGAAGTTTGGAAAAGATCGCTCCACAAATTACGAAGATATGAATTTTCAAAAATCGAAATTTTGTTGGAGGCAACTCTTGCCTACCAGCGTAAATTTCCAAAGGTTTTCATACAAAATTTCGATTTTTGAAAATTCATATCTACGTAATTTGTGGAGCGATCTTTTCCAAACTTCACATTTTTACTAATTTCAACGAGCTCTTTCCAGCTATGATAATCATTTTTTTGTCCTATGAGTTTTGAAATTATGTGATAAACCCTCATTGGACTCACCATCAAAGAAGCCATTTTTTGGCATATTTGATGTTTATGATTGACAGAAGCCTATTGCAAACTTACTAGTCGCAACTTTGGTGGTTGCATAGTAATGTATAGTGGTGAACTAATGCTTAGTTATTTGAACCATTACATGACAACCAGCTTTAACTCACAGCATTTGATTGTGTTTTTACCTATTGCGGCCAGCTTCATCCCAACTTCTGCAGTGGGTATATACGGAGAGACAACACCTGTATACAATCATAAGTAAGTAAAGGAAGGAGGAAAATAGGAAGGAATGGATGGATGGATGGATGGATGGATGGATGGATGGATGGATGGATGGATGGATGGATGGATGGATGGATGGATGGATGGATGGATGGATGGATGGATGGATGGATGGATGGATGGATGGATGGATGGATGGATGGATGGATGGATGGATGGATGGATGGATGGATGGATGGATGGATGGATGGATGGATGGATGGATGGATGGATGGATGGATGGATGGATGGATGGATGGATGGATGGATGGATGGATGGATGGATGGATGGATGGATGGATGGATGGATGGATGGATGGATGGATGGATGGATGGATGAATAGATGATGAATGGATTAATTAATTAATTAATAATAATTAATATGGATTGATGGATGGATGGATGAATGAAGGAATGAATGAATACCTGGAGTATCAAGAATATACATCTTTGGTTCATCAGCTACCTGTAACACAAACACATTATTATGATACTGTAAGTTCAAACATTACATTTTGGTCTCTATGTTACCATGGTTACCAGGTGAGGCAGAGTGGGGCAATGACTATGTTACCATGGTTACCAGGTGAGGCAGAGTGGGGGCAATGGCTATGTTACCATGGTTACCGGGTGAGGCAGAGTGGGCAATGGCTATGTTACCATGGTTACCAGGTGAGGCAGAGTGGGGCAATGACTATGTTACCATGGTTACCGGGTGGTGCAGAGTGGGGGCAATGGCTATGTTGCCATGGTTATCGGGTGAGGCAGAGTGGGGGCAATGACTATGTTACCATGGTTACCGGGTGAGGCAGAGTGGGGCAATGACTATGTTGCCATGGTTACCGGGTAAGGCAGAGTGGGCAATGACTATGTTACCATGGTTACTGGGTGAGGCAGAGTGGGCAATGACTATGTTACCATGGTTACCAGAAGAGGGAAAGTGGGGCAAACCACTAACCAGATGTAACGAGCAAATGTCAAGTTGTAAAAATGGCAATGTAGCAACCATGTCAATGGACAGTAATAATCCTAGATCTTGCTCTAAGAAAATCACATGCAACGCTACAATCGTCTGTCGTTACAGTTGACACCCTCATCACTATATTGAACACCCATTTACCAGAATCCTTTCTTGCAGTGCTGTTGTTATGCCGGGTGCTTTACCAACTCTTGTGGCTTTTCCTTACAAAGATGCATCAATAATTAAATTAATGACAGTAATTCAGATATATTATTTAGGTCTTATTAACCAAGCGGGAGGTCTGTATAGGAAAATCTTGACCGAGGTCGTGAAAGTACAGACCGAGCGCAGCATACTCCTAATGTTTTGCTTAATGTTTTTCATATAAATTATTAGGAGTGAAATTTGAGCTCTTTGAAAACCCACAAGTTCACTTGTACTCGAAACCATATCATAGAAACAATATTTACAGCTTTTAAGATGCATGTGTGGACCAGTTATTATGGGAAAATCTAGACTGGTCTGAGAAAGAATCTAACCAATCAAATTGCTTGATTTGCTAGATACCAGGCTTCGAGATACACTGTCATTTAATAATGAATTTAATATTACCTAGTTATAGATACATGTATATACAAGCATCAAGAGTTCCAGACTTCCGGTACGCGCGCAATGCATTATGAGATTTTTACAAAGGAAAAGTGAGCACCAATTCTAGACACAGGGAGCCCAAGCTATGTTTTTGCTCACTTGGTGCTCACTTTTCCTTTGTAATAATCTCACAATGCATTGCGCGCGTACCGGAAGTCTGGAACTCTTGATGCTTGTATATGTTGTAGATATATTTAGCTATTTGATATTTATTAGCAATAATTGTGTACCTTTTCTTAGATGGGTTCTACGCATTGCATTAATCAAGGATGACTTGCCAGTGTTAGGAAGACCACATACTAGAAGGGTGTATGGTGCATCAGGGTCCTGATACAATAAAATTAACACAACCTAGTTACAAATGTATAATACGTACCTTTAATATAATATGTACCTAGTGTTATAATTTACATAACATGTAGTAGTAACACGGTGAAAGTTACAAAAGAACTTATCGCCAAACCTTTCTGATGTACGAGCCTTCATATTCAGCATCTTTGATTGCTTCCATTATTGTTGGAATAATCTGGATTAACAAATACATTAATTAAATTGAAAAACAGTGTACAATATTGTATTTGTTATTATAAGTAATACCATGACAAGAGGGAAATTAGTGATTAAATTTCCCACAAGCCGAGGGAGAGTTTGTGGAAGTCTCGATGCCGTAGGCGGAGGGACTTTTACAAACTCTCCTGAGGCTTGAGGGAAATTTAATCACTAATTTCCCGAATTGTCATGGTATCAGTTTGTAATATCATGATCACCGAGGAAATAGAGTAAAATATAGTTCACTTTGCATAACTTAGAGCAGTACGAACTACAATATTTTTCTCAAAGAGCGTTGATTACACCACACTCTGGAGAATTTAGAAATTGTGATGCTTTGTTTCATTTGTACAATGATCGAGTATTTTTATTAGTCAGATTAGGAATATTTAAACGTCATTTGGTCAAAAATCATGGCGGAGAGTTGTTTTGCCTTTGTAAAAGATGCTGAAGTTGACCAATCAAGGGAAAGTGCCCGAAAATACGAAAAAAAAACTTCATGGTGTGCTAACATTTAGTAAGCAATGGGAAAAGGCAAGAAATAAAGAGTTCCAAGATTTTAGTCCAGAAAAGAGAGAATTCCGGTCTTTGCATATGTGCTGCTCATGCGCAGAGTCGAGGACATAGCATCCCACATGTGTTAGATGCTTGAATAACTTGGAGTAGAGCCAGCTTTCAGGTTAAACGTAATTCGGACAGACTACTCTGTCCAAGGTCCCAGTGATCGCTATATGAGGGACACACTGGGGACGATCCGAGTCTCCATTCTCTAATTTTCCCACTGGGAAAATTTATAGTGAGACAATGCAGATATCCATATCCAGGAAAATTAGACAAAGGATTTCTGCATTGTCTTACTAAATTTCCCGGTCGGAAAATTGGAGAAGGGAGATTTAGTGGTTTGTATGTCCCTGGAAGGATAAAGGAAACCGAGGCGATCATGGTATTATACAATAAAAATGTACTAGTGGTGTTCATAAACACATTGGGTCTAATACACATTAGCTTAGTACGCTCTAATTCCATTGTGTTCTTTTGTTTTCATTTGACTATTACAGACTAACTAATTAGTGTCTGTTTCACTGGGTTATGAAACTCTAATGAAGAAATAGAAAATGAGCATGCATGCTATGCGCAGTGTGCGCTTCTCTTAACACTTCTCTTGTGTTCTGATCAGTCCCCAAGTTACAAATATGATTGAATATCTGCGGGCGCGTGCTGTGTGCTCTCATAAAGCACTCGGAATATGCATCCTTTGGCCAATCAGAGTGCATGTTATATCATAGTTATTTTATAACTGATGATTGCCTTACCTTTTTGACTGTATGACTGTATTGGGCCTTACAATCAATCAATACAGTTCTGGTTCCTTTGGATTCTAATCTTCTTTGGATTTCCTTATGAATAAATGTATAGAAATAGTAAGTATTTATAGAGGATCTTAATACTATGCTGGCCTTTGTGGGTACATTAATATAATTTGCAAATTGATATTTAAAAATTACAATTTATTTATTTATCTTAATTAAAAATTAAGTTAAAAATTAAATTATAATTAACAAAATTAAAAATAATTAACAAAATTAAAAATAATTACTTTACCTTTTGTTGTGTTCTGTCAATCAAATCCAACTTGCTTAAAACAAGCACACTGGGTCTGCCACTAAGAGTTTCTTTAAATTTAGGGTTTCGACCAGAAAAAGGTATATAAATAAAGGTCAAAGAATGATAAAACAACAATATAATGGCAACACATACATGTACATTTATTGGTATTAGAAACTTTATTTTACCAAAACAATGAATAATAATATTAATAATAGAGTGATTCCAATAAACCTGGGCACTACTAATTAGCTGTCAGTGTTTATTAGATGCAAAGAAACAAAAGAAAACAACAGAGTGAGTGTCTAATAGTGTGTATTGGTGTAATTAGTAATGCCCAGGTTTATTGGAATCACTCTAATACTAATATTAATAATATTGATTAATGCTATAGACCCTATGCAATACTCGATTTCTGTACTTTGCATAAATTTGCAAAAACTGAAAGAATAACGAGTTAAGTAAAGGTAAAGTAATAGATTGAAAGACCATCGACAGTTTAGTATTTACCCCCAAAAGTGCATTAATAAAAATGAAACCATCATCAAGTAATAAGCGTTTGAAAGGTGCAAAATACATGGAAACGAGGCATCTAGGGCCAAAGTCCGGTTTCTGGTACAAATCTATGTAATTTCAAATCACTATAACTTTTCAAGATTGCATAGTACAGCCCTAAAATTTGGTATGTTCATTATTGAAAACCCTCTCTTCAAAGAGATGGTCAGATATTGCTGTAATATCTTCCCAATAACAAAGGAAATCAGATTTTACGATTCTACCAGTATTGCATAGGGTCTATGGTTGAATGGTTTGGTGGATGGATCAAGGATGGATAATAATAATAATAAATAATAATAATAATAATAATAATAACACTTTATTTACAGTGCAACAACTTCAACCGGAGCCACCCAAATTCAAAGCTTTTCAGCCAATCACAAACCGGGTCTTGAACAAAATTATATTTGATTGGCCGTGGCATTACTGAAGTCAGTGAATCTATTGTTCGAGACTCAATTTGTGTTTGGCTGAAAAGCTTTGGGTGGTCCCGTTGAAGTCGTTGCACTGTAATGAGGATGTAACAGATAAAGCTATGCTTTTTTCCAATCTGGATGGATGGATGGGTGGGTTATTAAATGGATGGTTGAGTGGATGGGTGTAGATGCATGCATGGATGGATGGAATGGGAGATGAATAGAAGTCCATTTTTACACCAGAAAAGGATACTCTAGCGTCGTGGACTTCAAGAACACAATCACATTTTCGTACAACTGATTGCATGACACGAAGGCCTGAAATGAGAATCAACTCAAATATAAGCTACATGTATGATTTACATGCACATCTAGTAAGCTTAGTTGTCAAAATGTCATGTAGATTGTCATGTCCATTTGAAACCACAAAATAAATATACTGTATACACGTGTCTCTTTACCTTTAGCCATATGTCCAGGAAACCATTTCAAGAACAAACTAGGGTGAAAATATTCTGGGAGCTTGAATGAACTTCTAAAACTAGAGTTAGCAAGCCATATTTCTGCTCTGCTCACATAAGGACTGACCGCCATATTGAACGTCTACTTGAATTGGGCTTCCTGTGTATTGTGGTTAACCGCTTACTGGTACTCACCGCGGGAACGTAAACAGCATATTTATGCAAGATGGCTGATTCCAAACTGTAAACACAGTTTTGTTTAGTTCTGTTTAAACATCTTTAAACGAAGCATAAGAGCCTGGAAATGCCTGGTATTGAAAGTAAGTTGAACTGCAGCGTCTTGGATCAAAGTGGGAGTGCCTTGATGTCATTATTTGTCCGAATATTCAAGTTCATTTTCGTTTGAACCGAGAGGAAATTTAGCTTAATTTAAGCTACTAACTTTAGTTGAATATTGGAAATCGTAGGTAAACTGCCTGAAGGATGGGAACGCTCTGAAACTACTAGTGGAATCCCTTACTACATCGAGTAAGTCTCTATGTACATGACAATGAAATATCATGAGATCTGAGTGACATGTACAATTATCTTGATATGTACAGTTTTTAGTACTACACAGTTTATCATTCACCTTCGATTCCCAGTTTGGATATGTTTGGTTTATTCCCGGGAGGTTTAGAAATAATGAAACGACGACATAAAGAGACTCTGTTTCATTGTCACTATTTAAAATGTATTCTTGGAATTTTAATCCTTATAAATCCCTGAGGCCAAATTCTATAAGCTTAACTTACATGTATATACATCTTGCTTCTTGGCTGATAGCCATTGTCATGTACATGTATATTGTTACATAATTACTACGTACATATAGTAGCTTCAGTGTACATTCTTTTAACCTGCAGATATCTATATTGTCTCCTGGCCACTGGCCAGACTTTGATGAACTTATAGAAACTTGGAATGGTTAACAGGATGTTTAGAGTTAATCTAGATAAGACTTAAAGGAGGTGCTAATTATTATCTCTCTTTTAACAGCCATGAGACAGAACGCACTTATTGGGATCACCCAGAAATGGTGAAATTGCTACAAGAAATTGGTATGAATGTATTAAATGTTTTGAATATTGAGATGCATGTGCCATTGTTTCTGAATATTCATTCCTGTACATGTGAATGTAACTAATTTATTTGGCAATAAAAGTATTTAAGGATAACACATACATGTAGAGTGCAAGCCATATATCCGTGAAACAGTACTAACTAATTAGTACCAAATAGCACTGATGAAACAATAGAAAACAATAGAGATAACACTATTTAGTACTATTTAGTAATAGTACTATTTCACGGACATATGGTTTGCACTCTATATATAACAGTTGAATTATGACAATATATACTAACTCCTCATTTATCTCAGTTGCTCTCAATAATATCAAGTATGCAGCATACCGTACTGCTATGAAGCTTAGAGCGATACAGAAGAAGACCCAAAGTAAGTGTATACATGCATGTACATTTACACACATGTTACATATCATGTACAGTGTACATGTTTGTAAGAAAACAATTTTAAGGACATGTATATTTGTGCATTTTATATTTTTAGTATTATAAATAGAGTCATACAGTGTTTGTAATATGATATTTTCATTGTAGTGTTTTTATTGGAGCTTCCAGTCATCATAACCACATTACAAGAAGAAGATGTACGGGATTGTTACACAGAAAAAACCTTAACTGCATCAGATGTGCACAGAATTATTACGGCAATGTTTATCAATCAAAATGGTGACAGAAAAGACTTCATTGATATCGCAATTGCAAGTGACTTAACATTTAATTGGATTCTTAATGTATTTGATCAGTAAGTAACAAGGCAACATGTCATTTTGTAACAATAAAAGGATTATGTAACTTATAGTGTACATGTTGTACACGTCGTACCTTGCTGGGCTAATAGGCTGACTTATAATTGCAGTACATACAGTCAATGACATTAAGGTTGTCCACCTCGGAAAAGCACTCATTTACACATTTGCACTTTTAGAAGCGCTGATTAAATCTCCACCTGAAATCTTCTGTATAAGGCCACGCCATTCTTATGGCAGTACAGTATACTTCTACTGAATCTATAGACTCTGGGTTCCACTTGCGCAAAACGAATATATATAGAGTGCAAACCATATGTCCGTGAAACAGTACTAACTAATTAGTACTAAATATCACTGATGAAACAATAGAAAACAATAGAGATAACACTATTTAGTACTATTTAGTAATAGTACTATTTCACAGACATATGGTTTGCACTCTATACACATGATGTTGCGAATGTGTAAATGTGCAAAGACATTGACATACAGCTATTTCAAAAAGGTTGGTGCCAGTTTTGTTGCATGTTGCATACCAAGTCCGAAATGTATTGTGGATCATATGTAAACAATGTCTGCATGCACATTCCGAAGAAAATATGCTGGCTTCATATTGCGAAGATAAAGTATGGGAAAATTCCCAGAGTCCATATTGTTGTGACCTTTCGCTGACTCCATTCACATCGCCCATAGTGCATTTCGGGCTTGGTATGCAAGATGCAAGTGGTGTAATGTATTTTAAAGGGGACTTCGTGTCCTATTGTACAGCACCTGCCTTATGGGCGAATCTTGAAAATAAAAAATAAAAATAAAAAATAACAAAACTTTCACCAACCTTTTTTGAAATAGCTGTATACATGCATTAACTACATGTGAGCATTACATGAACATGCACAGTTGTAGCTTTCTCTATAGCAACTGTCATCCACTATATATAGTGACCTCATACAAATTAATAGAGTATGCGCTGACCTCATACAGTGTAATCATGTGACTTGTAAAAATACACTAGTTAACAACATTTTCGCACCCACAGCTGGCAGTCCACCAAGTAATTAGTCAGTGTAACATCAATATAGCATTTTTTATATTTTTATATTAGTTATTTTAGAGTAGAAATTTAAATTATATTAGTAATTTAATTAGTATGTATAGTAATTATTTATTTAGCATTTAGAATTTTATATACATAGTTTTTATTTTTATTTCCATTGTTTTACACACGACCCCACAAGCTTTTCAGCTTTAATTTTAATCGTGTATAAATAAAGTTATTGTATTGTATTGTATTGTATTGTAATGAATTAACAGATAAATATATATTCAATATACAGTACATCTATAAGATACAAGTAAAACATGTCTACTTTTATTTTACAGAGGGCGCACAGGATTTATACAGTCAGTTTCCTTGAAGGTTGGACTTTCATTTATGTGTGCAGCGAAAGTTCAAGATAAATACAAATGTAAGACACAATACAGTATATTGCACTAGATAACTAGTTATAAATACAGCGATTTGCAAAAATTCTGTAAAAATCAATATCGATCGATATATCAATATATCGGGTGCATTGTGGGTAATTTTCATCATAAAATGGTTGAATAAGCCCTCTAAAGTTAATTTGTTTCAATTGTTTTTTCACATACATACTACAAAGGTTACTTGGATTTAGATTCAGGCTTTATAATATTTAGCTAAAAACAAAGAATTAGGATTATGCAAATTACTATATATATCGATATATCGATATAATATTAAATTTTACAGAATTTTTGCAAATCGCTGTATACTGTGCTAAAAATCATTTGAAGTTTACATGAACTGCCATTTTAACACTGCAATATTTGTGAAGTGTTATTAATGCTAGGACAGTGCTAGCTAGATCAGTCATGCATGCTTCCACCATGAGATGGTACATGAATAAGGGTCAGCTAATCCTCTCCCTTGACTGGCCTGACTTGTTCAAGACCAGAGCCTAACTTGTACCCCTGTCACAGCTGTACATCACCTGCATTGGTATTTATTGTTATTATTATATTTTGCTATCCTTCAGATGTGTTTGTTTATGTCTTTAGATATATTTAGGCAGCTTTGTAACAGTAAAGGATGGATGGACAGAAAGAGACTGAAGATGTTCCTACAAGAAGCATTACAGGTATAAAATTTATTATTATTCATTATTACTATTATTTATTATTATTATTATTATTGTTGTTATTATTATTATTATTATTATTATTGTTATATAATTATAATTATTATTATTATTATTATTACTATTATTATTACTATTATTATTATTATTGTATGTTCACAAAATATACAATCTTGAAACACAAGAATGAGTCCTGTGGATAATTTATTGACTGAAATGTGTTTTAGATTCCAAAGAACATTTATGAAAGTGCTGTTTTCTGTGGAACAAGTGTTGAGCCTGCAGTTCGAAACTGCTTTGAGAGAGTAAGTTACACGTCTTTGTTTTTATTGTACACTATCATTGATTGTTAACAAGTTGTTGTTGTTGTTACTACCGAAATCACTCGACTGTAAGCACTGCCAAAATAACGATCGATCGCTTATTGAATTTCGGTTAACTCACGTGACCATTTGGAGAGCTCCAAATGGACATGTGACATTCAAAAAGGTCTCCAGCATCAGAAAAGAGTGAGAAACTAATGTCACATGACCGTTACGTTTGGAGCTCTCCAAATGGTCACATGAGTTAACCGAAATTAAAAAAGCGATCGATCATTATTTTGGCAGTGCTAACAGTCGAGTGATTTTGGTAGTATTTATAAATTACACATACTGTAGATTAGCTTAGCATCCCATCAGTTTGGAATAAGTTTCTTTTGTTGCTGTCTCACAGCCATGCTGGGTCCTTGCTGTGAAAGGGAGCATGCCGTAGAATGCTGAAAGTCACATTTATTAATTTTATAAATCTTCTTTATCATTATTGTTCTTGTTGACATTGAGTATCATAAATAATTTATTATTAGACTGGAGCAGTCATGGACCAATTAAACCTGGAAGATTTCCTTGAGTGGATGATCGCCGAGCCCCAGACTATAGTATGGTTGCCAACACTACACAGACTGGCTGTGTCGGAATCCGTTAAACATGAAGCTAAATGTAACATTTGCAAGATGTATCCCATAGTTGGATTCAGGTACAGCTGAAGTACTCTACATGTACATTATCCCATATCAGGCATAATTAAAGTCTATGGTTTAGTTTAGTTTACTTGAGTTGTCAACAATGTAGTATTAAACCTAGAAGATTTTCTTCAGTATACATGTATGATGATGGTGCTTTCTTGATTATAGGTATCGCTGCTTGAAGTGTTTTAACTTTGATCTTTGCCAGGTTGGTCATTATATATTTAAGTGATTATAATAAGTTTGTCAGAGAAAAACAATATACGTGATTATATATTGACGGTACTCAGTATGTTTGACATGCTAAGTACAAATAGAAGCCTTGAACATTGCATTATCTGAATTTCTGTTTGTCCAGGAATGTTTCTGGTTAGGGCGTACAAACAAAGGACATAAAATAGGGCACCCAACACAAGAGTACTGCTTGGCTGTAAGTAGTGATGGGGTGATGATTCTATCCTTGTTACATCTTGCAGTAACTTTGATGAGCCTGTAGTCACCCTTGCAGCACACTTGCCACACCCTACCTTCACTTGCAGCACATTACCTTCACTTGCAGCACACTACCTTCACTTGTAGCACACTACCTTCACTTGTAGCACACTGCCTTCACTTGCAGCACACTACCTTCACTTGCAGCACACTTGCCACACCCTTGCAGCACACTACCTTCACTTGTAGCACACTACCTTCACTTGCAGCACACCCTATACCTTCACTTGCAGCACACTAGCACACACCCACTTGCAGCACACTACCTTCACTTGCAGCACACTACCTTGCAGCACACTACACTTGCAGCACACACTACCTTCACTTGCAGCACACTACCTTCACTTGTAGCACACTACCTTCACTTGCAGCACACTACCTTCACTTGCAGCACACTACCTTCACTTGTAGCACACTACCTTCACTTGCAGCACACTACCTTCACTTGCAGCACACTTGCCACACCCTTGCAGCACACTACCTTCACTTGTAGCACACTACCTTCACTTGCAGCACACTACCTTCACTTGCAGCACACTACCTTCACTTGCAGCACACTACCTTCACTTACAGCGCACTACCTTCACTTGCAGCACACTTGCAGCACACTTGCTTGCAGCACCCTACCTTCACTTGCAGCACACTACCTTCACTTGCAGCACACTACCTTCACTTGCAGCACACTTGCAGCACCCTTCACTTGTAGCACACACTTGCTTGCAGCACACTACCTTCACTTGCACACTAGCACACTACCTTCACTTGCAGCACACTACCTTCACTTGCAGCACACTACCTTGCAGCACACCTTTGCAGCACACTACCTACACTTGTAGCACACTACCTTCACTTGCAGCACACTACCTTCACTTGCAGCACACCTTCACTTGTAGCACACTTGCACTTGCAGCACACTACCTTCACTTGCAGCACCCTACCTACTCTTGCAGCACACTACCTTCACTTGCGGTACACTTGCAGCACCCTACCTTCCTTCACTTGTAGCACACTACCTTCACTTGCAGCACACTACCTTCACTTGCAGCACACTACCTTCACTTGCAGCACACTACCTTCACTTGCAGCACACTTGCAGCACCCTACCTTCACTTGCACACTAGCCACACCCTACCTTCACTTGCAGCACACTTGCCACACACTACTTCACTTGCACTTGCAGCACACTACCTTCACTTGCAGCACACTACCTTCACTTGCATCACACACTACTACTTCACTTGCAGCACTTTCACTTGCAGCACACTACCTTCACTTGCAGCACACTACCTTCACTTGCAGCACACTACCTTCACTTGCAGCACACTACCTTCACTTGCAGCACACTACCTTCACTTGCACTTGCAGCACACAGCACACTACCTTCACTTGTAGCACACTACCTTCACTTGCAGCACACTTGCTTCACCCTTGCAGCACACTACCTTCACTTGTAGCACACTACCTTCACTTGCAGCACTACACTTGCAGCACACCTTCACTTGCAGCACACTACCTTCACTTGCAGCAGCACACTACCTTCACTTGCAGCACACTACCTTCACTTGCAGCACACTTGCAGCACCCTACCTTCACTTGCAGCACACTACCTTCACTTGTAGCACACTACCTTCACTTGCAGCACACTACCTTCACTTGCAGCACACTTGCCACACCCTTGCAGCACACTACTTGCAGCACACTACCTTCACTTGTAGCACACTACCTTCACTTGTACTTGCAGCACACTACCTTCACTTGTAGCACACTACCTTCACTACCTTCACTTGCAGCACACTTCACTTGTAGCACCTTCACTGCAGCACACTACCTTGCAGCACACTACCTTCACTTGCAGCACACTTGCACACACCCTTCACTTGCAGCACACTTGCACACTACCTTCACTTGTAGCACACCCTACCTTCACTTGCAGCACACTTGCCACACCCTTGCAGCACACTACCTTCACTTGTAGCCTTCACTTGCACACTACCTTCACTTGCAACACACCCTACCTTCACTTGCAGCACACTACCTACTACTTGCAGCACACTACCTTCACTTGCAGCACACTACCTTCACTTGCAGCGCACTACCTTCACTTGCAGCACCCTAGCACCCTACCTTCACTTGCAGCACACTAGCCACACCCTACCTACCTTCACTTGCGGCACACTTGCAGCACCCTACCTTCACTTGCAGCACCCTACCTTCACTTGCAGCACACTACCACTTGCAGCACACTACCTTCACTTGCGGTACACTTGCAGCACCCTACCTTCACTTGCAGCACACTAGCCACACCCTACCTCCACTTGCAGCACACTACTGCACTTGCAGCACACTACCTTCACTTGCAGCACACTACCTACCTTCACTTGCAGCACACTACCTTCACTTGCAGCACACTACCTTGCACTTGCACACACCTACCTTCACTTGCAGCACACTACCTTCACTTGCAGCACACTACCTTCACTTGCAGCACACTACCTTCACTTACAGCGCACTACCTTCACTTGCAGCACACTTGCAGCACCCTACCTTCACTTGCAGCACACTACCTTCACTTGCAGCACACTACCTTCACTTGCAGCACACTACCTTCACTTGCAGCACACTACCTTCACTTGCAGCACACTACCTTCACTTGCAGCACACTACCTTCACTTGTAGCACACTGCCTTCACTTGCAATATTTGCCACACCCTTACAGCACACCTGCCACACCCTACCTCCACTTGCAGCACACCTGCTACACATTTACAGCTCACCTACAGCACACTCTTCATTTTTAGCCATCACAAAAAGAAGACATGAAAGACTTTGCTAAAGTCATGAAAAACAAAGTGAGCAAAAAGAAGAAGCCAGGTGATCCTTCTAAAGGAAGGTACATTTCTATCACAAATGAAGATGCTGCACCATCGTCTGATGACGAGTAAGTGTTTTGTAAAATACATTATTTTACTAACAAGCTATATGTGGTTGATTGGAGGAGCAAGGATGGCTTATTTGATTAGTGTGCATCCTTCTAAGCGAGAGGTGCTTGATTCTTCAATTCATGACCTCACATCCTTATTTTGACTTCCCTCTAACCTGCAGCTTTAGATATGAGATTCAAATTCAGCAACCAACCAGATACTTGTTTGTCTGTTAGATATTCTGTTGATGCTCCTCCTTTAATGTCCAAACTGAATGCTGCAACACACGATAAACTGGGCTCTTATGCAGCAAGGTAATGCATACAACAAGACAATATCAACTTTATAGTTCAGAGAGGAACTTATGCGAGGAACACTGTTAGCTCCCATGTGGTCTCCAGGGAGGGGGAAGGGGAAGGGGAAGGGGAGGGGGAAGGGGACATATACAAGTGGTGGGATACTCGTCATACCTAAGTTTTAGGGATTAAAATTGGTAGTTTGATCCCTCAACTTCTCCCTCTAACCCTCCCCCCTCCCCCAGGGATACCCCTCCCCCTCCCCCTGGGATATGAACATGATTGGTAATTTAAGCTTTCTTTTATAACAGGCTTGCTGATTATGATGAGATTGATAGCAAGTCCAAAGACAGATCTCCCAGATCTCCCAGACATGATCATGATATGTATGTATATGTATACTCTGTAATTAGTTGACTTATGTAGAATGCAGGGCCCCTATGGATACCAGCCAAGTGCTGAATGGGTCACCCTGCTTAATGAAATAAAGTTTACATTGCATTATATATTATACAGTTTTTGCTTAAAAGGAGCACTCTCACAGATAATGTATTGCGCGCCTTGAACCCCTCGGTGCCATTTTCGTATGATACGAAAATGGCAGATTTCTACTTACCACACGAGAAGGAAGAGATTCTCTGGAGAACTCCGGACTTGCCATTGCTGATCCGTATCGGAATTCGAAAGGCGAACTTTTCACGTGTACTTTTCACTTGCGTTCTTGTCAAATCTAAGTAGTATCCCGTATGTAAACAATAACACGGCGCGCAATGCATTACCTATGAGAGTGCTCCTTTAAATACTTGTGTTATTCTAATTCAGTGTTTTAATACCTGTCTTTCTTGTTAAGCAGGGATGAGAGATTGATTCATAATTATCCCAGTTCTAGACATGGGTAAGTGTTGTAAGACACTTTGTGCCTGTAAAGAGAGAATTGTCTTGCCTGTTTTGAGTTACTTGTGTGATGTTACTGTATGTAGCAGGATGTAATATTGATAATTTCAATTATGGATTTCAGGTTGTCTGCAACGCCCTCTGAACTTGTGAGTATATGATATGTTTCCATGATAGAGATGATGAACAGTTAGTCCAGAACTGGACCCACTTTTATCTACGCGCATGGCAAAGAGCAGATGAGAGGAGCTGGGCTAGAGAGAGCTAGAGACCGACGATAGCGCGCTTCTCGTAGTCTTTATATTTCTTTCGCGTCCAGTATTTATATAGTTATTGAGAAAGGTGGGGCCAGTTCTGGACTAGTGAACACTATTCTGTCTTTGTATTTACAATAACCTCTACTCTGATCTCGCGACGAGATCTTATCACGTGACTTAATGGATGACGTCACTTGATTCTTTTTTTTAAGGAAACTACTCTCCAGCTTCGCAGCCCTGCAGAAATGCAACCAGGTCTAGATCTGAGTCAAAGTGATGAATTGGAGGATCTTATATCTAATTTGGAGGATGATAATACGTTAGTATGACAGTATCCAGGGCAACATAGTGGATATTCCAGCGTGTTTTATTCATAGAGCGTTACGTGTATGTGTTTTATTTACAGAGCGTTACGTGTTTTATTCACAGAGCGTTAGGTGTATGTGTTTTATTTACAGCCATGTGCATTTTTATTCACAGAGCATTACGTGTGCGTGTTTTATTCACAGAGTGTTATGTGTGCTTGTTTTATTCACAGAGCGTTACGTGATGAAATCGATCACATTCACCAGCTGCAACTGCAGAACCTCAGCCTTGATTCGCAGCATTCCTCAGAAGAAGCAGAGCGTCTTCGGCAACGAAAGGAACGTCTTTTGGCGAGAGAAGAAGTGTTGGAGTCACACAATCACCAGTTGGAGATCCAACTTAATCGTCTTAGATCGCTGTTGCATCAGGTAACCATGGAGAACGAACTTAGGAGAACTGAACAGTGGTGCTAGATGTCACGCAATGTGTCACGCATTGCAGTTTGTCACGGATAATACTACACTAAAACCCAGTCTGTGGCAAATGTTGGAAGACTGGGTTCGAGTGTTTTGATTGGCTGAATTAGTTACAAGTTTTTTGAATTGTTTGCCCTCGATGAAAGACTAGTGGAAATATCACCTGAATGGTTTTAAAATGTTCTAATGTTCTATACAGTGTTCTAATGTTCTATACGTACAGTGTTCTAAGTGAAGTTTATAAAACGAGAGACCGTGTTTTATCGGCATCTTTATGGCCGATAAAACACGGGCTCGAGTTTTATAAACGACTTCTAAAACTCCATCCCAATTTACCTTGATTTATAACAGTATTACACGAATTCTAAGCAAATAATACAAGAAAATTACAAAACTTTCTTGTAAAGGTACTTGTGACATCACTGTCATGCACAGGATACACCTCAACTCATCCCACATTGGAGAGCGGGTTTTGTATTCGTAAGTAGGAAGCCGTAAGGATATTCGTAACTTGCTGTCGGTGCAATGCAAAGGTCAATGATACGAGTTTTAATGAGACCTTTGCAGTCTTTATCACTGACAAAGAACTGATGAATAAAACATCAGTGTCTTCATCAGTGTTTTATCGGGCTATAAAGATCCATGCATGTGACCGATTGGAAAACCCTGATTGGACCAATTGCTCATGAATTATTAATGAGTTTTAGAATGTGTTCTAATGTCTATACAGTGTTCTAATGTTCTATACAGTGTTCTAATGTTCTATACAGTGTTTAAATTGGAGATAATATTGTCAACAATTAAGAACTGCTATCTCAATGGTTAGAACACTCGTACCCAGTCTTCCAATGTATTTGCCACCGGCTAACATACACTGGACATATATTTAAAACTATCATCTATTCCGCAGTAATTCTTTTATTAATCAAACTGTGCTAAATAATAAATATTTCTCTAAGTTTAGTTTCCTATCAGTTCACAGATGTAAAGCTACTATGTAGATATACTGTGATTAAACCTTTATCATTATTATTATTATTATTATTATTAAATCAATATGTAGTTAATCAAATTTTTTTTTTTTTTTTTTTTTAATCACATTGAAGTTAAACATTTATAGTTCCCAAATTTAAAAAAGCATAAAGATTTTTGACCAAGAGATTTAATATAATGAACTGTCGCGTCCCTTAAATACCATATTTTTCCTATTCAGCACCAATTGTGAACTAGAAAATTAAATTAAAATATGAAATTGAGATTCATGATTATTATGTATAAACTAGAAATAAAGTCAAATGTATATTAAATCATTTTTAAAATCACTGACAACATAAATCATGGGGTTGGGGAGGAGAGAAAACTTCTAACTTGTTCTATATTCTATTTAAAATGTTAAAACAATAAAAATACGATTGAAAATAAACACAATGACTGTTTCTGTGGTATTTGAATTAATATAATAATTGTGATTAAAAGCTATAGACCGAATGCAATAATGGCGGAATCAGTAAATATCATTTATTTTGTAGTTAGTAATATAGGACATCGATCGTTTCAAAAACAACCTAAATTTTAGAGCGATTCTACAAAAACGTAAAAAGTTATAGCGAATTGAAATCACAAAGATTTGTATGGGAAATTGAGTTTTGGACTGACTAGCCTCGTTTCCATGCAATTGCTAGAATTCAAATGGTTATAACTTTACGATGGTTTTATTTAAATTGATGGGCTTTTGATGGATTACTAGACTATGTATGGTCTTGCAAAAAAAAATGATATTACATTTCCTAAACTCGTAATTTTTCTCAGTTTATGCAAATTTCTCGGCCATTATTGCATTCGGTCTATAATAAATAATAAAACTGAATAAATGATTTATTACTTGAAAAATGGTACAAGATGCAGTCAAATCTATGACAGTCGCTCAAATGCAGTCCATATGTGAAGACTACTACTTCACAAGGGGTCAGAACACGTGACAGTAGGTTTGTTGGTTGCTTGGCAACTATGTTACGACAGGTGATTTTGAAATAGCAGCGATGAAACCTCAATGGAAACGCAGCGATGAAATGGTAATTTATCTCTCCAAATTTAACGCTTCAGAATATTTGTTGATGACCGTCTTCATAGGAAAGTGTAGTTTTATTCCCGCATTTCTCATCAGCAACAGTTTTTATTAATGTTTCTTACGATGTGTCTATATACCACAATGTACCTGAACTGATTTGTAAGGACTGTGAAAGGATCCAAACTGTCGATGGCTGTACATACTGATTAGTTATACGTATTTTGTGATCCTGCGGTCTGGTGAGATTGTTGTTGGTGACTGAAGTTTTGAGTACTGAGTATTCATACTCTGCGAGCAGCGCTTCCTTTTGCTTAACCAAAGTCAACGAGGAGAATCTCTGCTCGCAGGGTAAAGTATCACCGAGAATCACACTCGACCAACTGTAAATAAACATTGTTTATACTCCGTCATTGTTGGTATTTGTTCTCGATAGAATTCACCTCGTACATCACGGCGGTCCAAGCCTTCTGAGACTATACGTTCTGTAACGATACCATACCAACCCAGACCTTTACCAACAAACACCACCACAACCGATAGCCAAATACCAGGATTATATATCCACCAACCTTCGGCTGTACAGCCCCATGGAAATCAAGACATTGAACCTACCAGACAACCAGTCGTCTCGTCTCCTGTAACACATGTTGGTCGTGCTAGGCAGAGTCCCCAGACAGATAATCAAGATTACAATATGTTGTACACATCGCCAAGACAGGCGATTGATCCTTCTCGTTATGGGTTTAACAACAATGAGAATACCTCGTACGAGGAAGCAGAGCTGCAATCTATCGTGGATCGAATGGCCAGCTCTTTTCCTCTCAATGCTGAATCAGGTAAGAAATAATGAGCGATATAGAAATTGAAAAATACCTCTTCGATTCGGACCGAACAAACGAGATTAATAAGATGTTTATTATAGTGGCTTCTGCACCAACAAATACACACACAAAGGATGTTTTTATTCGCTACGGTCCGTACGGGAAGTTATGGACCGCTAATTGACCAATCACAATTCACCAATTTTACTTGCATGTAATAAATATTATCATACCCCGCCACTATATGAAGCTCTTGTTGCGGCACTCTGAAATGACGCAAGATACAATAGGTTCTATTGTTAATAATAATTTAATTACTTTTATTGCGCAAATTACACAAGGGTGATCAAATGCGCATTAGTCATTTTTGTTTTTTAATTTAAAAAAAACTGCATATATAATGTCGCGGGGTATTCTGTAATCTTGCGGAAATAATAATAGTACAAATACGAAGACATGGCATTAACCGGCGCTATCTTGTCTAGATATTTCAATGGAAATACACAGCGACTTGTTCCAGGCAGCGTCGATGGTTGGTGAAGCAATGCAATTACTGGTGACAGCGGTCTCGCGACAAGGGGGTGTGTATCTTTCACGTGTTTATACTTATTTCCAGCTTTCACTGTTGCTAGACTCCTTTATTACTCTACTGTGAACAATGGGACAATGGGACAATGGCATGCCAAAATACTTGGTGGTAAAGGTGCGGTAATACGAGCAACAAAATTGTGCAACTTGTCGCGCGACATTGTTCAGATTGTTGCGTTGCAAGTTGTAGAGCAATGTTTCTCGTATTACCATCGTTCGCGCAACTTGTCGCGCAACAAATTAAATTTTCGGTGTTGCAGGTTGCAAAACTTTGTTGCATGAAGTAGAAAGAGCTTCTACTTTGCGCAACAAAGTTTTGCAACCTGCAACGCGAAAATGTGTTGCGCGAACGATGGTAATACGAGAAACATTGCTCTGCAACTTGCAACGCAACAATGTTGCGCGACAAGTTGCACGATTTTGTTGCCCGTATTACTGCACCTTTACCTGGAGTGCATACAGACACTCGTGAATCAGCCACAAAGTTTTTAGGGCTTAAGTGTATTTATACTTTTACGTGCTACCCTCGTTAAACAAATAAAATCCTTACTAAAAATATCATGTTTGTTTATTTTAACCGCAATTGTTTAATATTACTTTCTCATGTTTCAGTACCCTCCTCAGCGTACCCAGAGTGACGCCAGGTGCGTGGTATCTACAGTTCCAGTTTTGTACCGACAAATACGTAGACTGCGACTCTGTTTGTCTAGAATCCATTCTCGCCTCGATACAAGATAACGCTTCTGTGAGAGCGCCGGGTACAGAAAATCACTTCGTGTGTCCACAGTATCACCAAGCTGCTAGTCATGATGATCACAGTGTTGTTGAGCAACTCAGAAATAGGCAGGCTTGCAGCTCTTATAAGATCTAGCCCAATATTGGGTCAATACTATTGGAGTAAAACAATTGAAACAAAACAATAGAACGAATAGACAATACTTAAATAGGCAGGCTTGCAGCTCTTAGAAGATCTAGCCCAATTGGGTCAATACTATTAGAGTAAAACAATAGAAACAAAACAATAGAACGAATAGACAATACTTAAATAGGCAGGCTTGCAGCTCTTAGAAGATCTAGCCCAATATTGGGTCAATACTATTGGAGTAAAACAATAGAAACAAAACAATAGAACGAGTAGATAATAGTAGATAATGAATTCTATTGTTTGTATTATCCAATCACAACAGATCTTCTAAGCAGCTGCGTGTCACCTAGGGAAATAGAAATATCAGTGACAATAGAGTACAAACGCTCAAACCGTGCAACATTAATAATACTATTTAGTACTAAATAGTGATATTTCTATTGTTTAATTAGTGCTGTTTAGTACAAAATAGTGATATTTCTATTGTTTTCTATTGCTTAATTAGCGCTGTTTAGTACTAAATAGTGATATTTCTATTGTTTTCTATTGTTTAATTAGTGCTGTTTAGTACAAAATAGTGATATTTCTATTGTTTTCTATTGCTTAATTAGCGCTGTTTAGTACTAAATAGTGATATTTCTATTGCTTAATTAGCGCTGTTTTTAGTACTAAATAGTGATATTTCTATTGTTTTCTATTGCTTAATTAGCGCTGTTTAGTACTAAATAGTGATATTTCTATTGTTTTCTATGTAAGGGTTAGAGAATAACGCGAGTGCTTTATGGGATTTAGAGCTCCGAGCAGCAGATAGAAGGCCACGAGGCGCGTAGCGCCGAGTGGCCCTTCTATCAATGCGAGGAGCTCTAAATTCCATAAAGCACGAGTGTTTATTCTCTAACCGTTTTAGAATATAGTCATACTCACGAGAGTATTGTTTGGCTTCATGTCTGTTGCTTTCCCAAAGGAATACTGATTTCAAATGCAAATACGCTTATGCAAAGCTGTTCAGTTGTGTGTAACTTGGAGCCGGTGAAGATGAGTATCCGAAGCAGTTGAGGCTTTTAAATACGAAGCTTGCGGCGTGAACGCTAGAAATTGCCGATATTTGTTGTGGAAATGAAGAGCAGAAATCTCAAAGTTTCTTCAAACCAGTTGTTAGAACGGACGAAATTGAAAAACGAAAGAAATAATGACCACCAAAGAAAACTCAAGCACGATGTGGACATTTAATATATTGAACTGAGATTGGGCAAACTATATATCGCAATAATCATACGGAAAACTTCAGTGGATGACTGATGAATATCCGTACATCTACCCTTCTTGTAGAACATGGAGAAACCCGTTTGTGATTTCATTTTGAAGAGTAAGTGACTCGCTACGTTTCTTTAGTGTTTAGTATAGTTATGATCTGTATTTCTGTATCAGTATTCATGTATTTATAAATCTAGCTGCTTAACGAATCCAAATAACTGTCGATTTATTGGATTATGATATAATATTTGAATAGTATTTGAAGATTAAACTAAGATTGTATTAGAATATTATTTTGTATATAGTTTAGTACACGTTATATATTAGAGTGCAAATATTATATCCGTGAAATATGCGCTAACATTTAGTACTAATTAACATTTTACTAGTTTTACTACTATTTCATGGATATAATATTTGCACTCTAGTATTCTCTATGTTAGTCATCAGTATTCCCTATATAGAGAATACTAATAAGGCTTTGGAACAAAAGAAAACAAAGAGCTATATGAGTATTCTCTATATAGAGAATACTAATGAGTCCATTGTTAAAGTCGTATTAGTTACTTTATGAGATATAGAGCGCACAAATGCTGGGCGCTGATTGGTCGAGTGAGTATGACTATATTCTAATGATTAATTAGCGCTATTTAGTACTATTTAGTATAAAATGTTGCACAGTTTCATTGTTTGTACTCTACTCTATCGAATTAATGTGAAGTATAATTACATAGAGAAGAAATAAAAAGTTATTGGTACACACCTACATTGAAAACAATTGAATATTCGTTATTACCATTTTATTTATTATTATTTTTTCCCATTCTCAGTAGTACTTAATGAATTCTTTGTCTTACTAACAACACAAATTAACAAAAATAATATTAACGCTGTACTTTCATGTGTACATCTTATAAAAACGCTCGTATTTCTCCAGAGCAAAACTGATATCCAAAAAGTTTCAGACATATACGTATGGAAAGAACATTGGATTTACTAACCCTTCTTAGAGTACGTTCGATTGACCTTATTCCAGAATAAGAATACACAGAATAACATCCCTAAATCGCTGTCACGCAGCTACTGTCCATGTAAAATAAAACGATTCCTTGTTGTATCATAATAAAGTTACAAGGAACAGTTTGGAATTTTAAATGTGCTGAAATAAAAGCATCCAAGTATTTATTCCATGTATTCCTATTCTGGAATAGAGTCAATCGAACGCACCCTTAGTAGACAACTCCAGCAGATGGACTGGACTCCAGTATATGGGAAGAGGAAGGACTGGGATGAGGAACTGAAGAGGAAAAAATATCTCATTCCCAATCTCCTCTCTCCCAGACACAGGAAGCCTAAACGAAGTTACCTATGGAGGAGGCTAAAAATAATTGTTGTTCAGTGAAGTATTCTAAGAGCAACACCAGTTACTGTTAAAATAGACTGTACCTCCTTTCCCCACCAGGCTCAGTAGAAAGTAAGAGTATTAACACCCCCGTGGGGAGTGGGGAGGGTCATTACTACATGTAAATGTCAAAAAGGTTGTCTTGTGAATACTGAATTGTAGCTCAAGTTGTGATAAATTATAGTATTTTTAGAAGCCTAAACCAACATCTTCAAGTAACGTGACCATAATATAGTCAAAAATATCTTTCTTTATAAATACAAAATTAATGTTAATCTTGGAATGCACATGTACAGTACTTTTCAGTATTAACAGCACAACCTTGTTTGACTAAATGTAGTGCGACTGTAGTAGAGTGATTCCAATAAACCTGGGCACTACCAATTAGCTGTCAGTGTTTTATATTAGATGCAAGAAACAAAAGAAAACAAGAGTGAGTGTCTAATCGTGTGTATTGGTGTAGTTATTAATGCCCAGGTTTATTGGAATCACTCTATTGCACTGTATAATAAATAATTCAAATTATGCTCATGGTATTTCGTAATTATTCTCTGTACATTAAGCCCAAATATTTATCATTTTGAGACGAAACCCATTAAATATAATACTAATATACATACAACATTATCACTTTGATATCTTACACTGACTTTTGAAGTCATATTATTGAAGTAACATTGCGGTCCTGGTTGTTCAAAGCAAAGGCGTAGACAGGGGGAGGTCACAGGGTGCCTGTGACCCCTCTTCGTCTACTCTTTAAATTTATATGTTTGAGGAGGGGAGGTGGGGGGATTTGGTGGTGAACGATATGGAGTGTGAACAACCGGGACCTGGACTACTCCCTTGGAAGTACCTGTACAATGATGTAACTACTACTTCCATGCAGTTGCTAACAGTCTGTCTCAATATCTAAAAAATAAATATTTTCAACGTCTTGAAGAAATATTAATTTGTGCCATATAGTAAAAGATCAAAAACTTAAAATTATTCAACCCTTTCCTATAGTTTGAACCACAATAATTGCATTGGACAAAACTTACGTCTTGATCAACCCCATGTATCCCACATAATTACCATAATAATTTGTCAAAATATGGATTCATCAATCCATTTCATTTATGGCATATGCATTAGTGAAGAGATAATTTAGTTGTCAAATTTTTTACACTCAACTGTCTAACTACAGCCTTTTGCAAAAATTCTGTCGCGACCAAGTATATCAGTATATCAATATATCAAGTGCATTATGGGTAATTAAATAATCAAAAATTCCCCTTAAAGTGGTTTGACACTAGCAAAGTTGGTGGATATATTTAGCATAATGTTCGTTTTAGTCTTAAGTTTGTTGTTTGTATCTGATGCATATTTTGTAGGAAAACTCTAAAATAGCATTACCCATAATGCACCCGATATATTGATATATTGATATACTTGAGTGCCAGAATTTTTGCAAAGGGCTGTATTAAACAGTACTAAATAGCACACTGTACATCCATACTAATTAACATATTAATTAACATACTAACTAACATACTAATTAACACACTAATTAACATAATTAATACTAATAATGCTAAAGTAGATTTCGGATGATTCAAAAACCACGGCACTGCATGTCACGACACCGATTCATTCGAAGTTACCATACTAAGGACCATACTAATTAACATACTAAGGACCATACTAAATTAAATTACTAATTATCTTACTAATGAACATACTAATTAACTTAATAAGGACCATACTAAATTAACATACTAATTAACATACTAATGAACTTACTAATGAACTTACTAATGAACATACTATATTATTATTATTATTAATTAACTTAATAAGGACCATACTAAATTAACATACTAATTAACTTACTAATGAACTTACTAATGAACTTACTAATGAACTTAATAATTAACTTAATAAGGACCGTACTAAATTAACTTACTAATTAACATACTAATTAACTTACTAATGAACTTACTAATGAACTTACTAATGAACATACTAATTAACTTAATAAGGACCGTACTAAATTAACTTACTAATTAACATACTAATTAACTTACTAATGAACTTACTTATTAACATACTAATTAACTTGCTAATTAACTTACTAATTAACATACTAATTAACATACTAATTAACATACTTATATAGTGATTTATTGTGGGTCCAGCGCTGTTGGTTCTGATAATGATGTTCTAGGTGAATCAAGTACATCAGACTCTGCTGGTTGGTCTTGACTTGTTTTTGCCATCAGCATAGGATAATCAGCTGAGTTTGTTGAAAGAGCATTAGCGGGTTGTACTGCTATTAATTTGGATGAGGAAAGAGACAGAAACCCTGCAGACCAAGAATAAATAGCATGTGAGTATTGTTTATATAAGAATTATTGGTATATTAGGCGCACTTTGATTGGTCGAGAGCCGTGTGTTATTAGAGTACAGAACAGATGACGCCACAAAATCACTCAATAGGCGATTTTCATGATGGTGTCATATGACTACAACTACCAGAATGCTTTGGAAATTTCTTTCTTATTCAGATTGTTATTCCCTCATGAGAATAGTAAGACAATTGGTGCTAATTATCTAACAAAAGAAAATGGGCAAAGCATTCTGGTACTTGTAGTATATGATGCCATCATGAAAATCGCCTATTCTCAAAATATTATATAAAACAAATAGATTCCATTTTCCTGTGCGTCTGTACTCTTATAGCTGCACAGAAGATGTCAAAATGTGGTGAGAACAACAGTCTCCTTCACAGCCAATTCTTTGTCGTCATGCAAATTGAATTTACCTGGAAAAAGATCTGCATTTGTCAGCAACAACTGTTCCTCTGAATTTTCTACCTTGCGATTTGATGTGATAAAATACACTCCAATAAAAGATAGAACACATCTACAATAGACCAACGGATAATGTCAACAAGTGATGCGTGTGGGATATTCCATGTTATTATATATTATTAGTACAGATACTATGCGTGCTCTTATTGGTCAATTGAAGGGCTCCCGGCAAGAATGGAGTAAGTGACTTGTGATCCAAATCCAAATTCTCCTTTGAAATGCAAAGAATCTCGAAGAGAATTTAGATTTTGATCAGAGATCACTTACGTTGTTCTTGCAGGGAGCCCTTCAATTAGCGGGCCGTAACTTCCCGTACGGCCCGCTGAAAACAGAAAAGTAAGGAAAAGCTAATATAATAAATATTTTATTAACCTCGCTTGCTCGGTCCTTACGGGAAGTTATGGATCCTCGTTTCCCCCCACTTTTTATGGCCCGCACGCTACGCACTTGGGCCATAAGGCCATGTGAAAAAACTTGGTCCATAACTTCCCATATGGACCTCGCGCTCGGTTAATAAGAGGTATGCATACAACTCCAAACCATTGCACAACTTGTTCATCCATATAGTTTATAGTAGTGCGTGGGTAATAATACTTACCCAAATAAAAACATAAAGATCTCCAGGAAAGTTAATCCATAAAACTCTCGATATAACACAATACCTGTAAGGAAGGTTTAACTGAAAGTTAGAGTCGTTTTCGTATGAGTGGGAAACCTATGGTACAGAGTTACGGTCACGGTACGGAATCAAAGACATTGTATTCAACCAATCACAGTGCACAAATCATTGCTCAACCAATCAGAATGCTTGGATACGGCACAGTCGTGGCATGGACCATCATAGTACGGCACGAACCATACCATAACTTCTTCCCACTCATACGAAAATGACTCTATACATCCAATGTACAGATAACACTGATGCAGTTATCCAATAAATTTTATCCGTTGGATAGGACTTATCTGTTGATAGCACTATTCACCTTTCATGCAACCGGGACCAGATAAATACATACATGTACAGAATAATGATGGTGAAGTCATTGATAGAGGGTTTGGGGAGAGCAAGTTGCATGTACACCCCGGCACACTATTGTGTTCTTTACACAAAAGTACATGTACATGGTATGGGGGGACTGATAACCCCCCCCCCCCCCCCCCCCCCTTTCATCTAGGATTTTTTTTTTAAACATCTGATTTCATTTGTTCAAATGCTGTAACAAAAACTCTTAAAATCTGTTAAGTTTTGGTCACTAATACAGCCTGAAATAGCATCTCGGAGAACGTGGATTGTTCATTTTACTGAGGGGGGCATGTTTTCAACTTGACAAAACTGCTA
Organism: Actinostola sp. cb2023; assembly: GCA_033675265.1. NCBI lineage: Eukaryota > Metazoa > Cnidaria > Anthozoa > Actiniaria > Actinostolidae > Actinostola > Actinostola sp. cb2023. The sequence continues at coordinate 790,319 of JAUJYZ010000015.1, read as the reverse complement.
CATGTGGATTTGGATTTCTTGGACACGCCCGTGTGTTGATAGCTGGCTGACTTGCCTGGGTCCTTATTGAACCCCTGTATCTTTACATTTGTAGATTCATGTTATACATTTAAAGTAATCCTTACCACTGATAATTGCACTTATTGTAAAAAGAACAAAGTTTGTAGGGACTACAACGGTAGCTTCAAATGACATCATGGCTTTATTTAAAAACCTATGTTAAATAAGTATTATTAGATTGACATTTGACAGGTATCACACATCTGAGGTGGGGTGGGGGGGGGGGGGGGGGGTACATAAGTATAAGAGTGATAGGGACATGTGAAGCCCTTTTTAGCATTTGAAATTTGGACTGTTTTTATTTGAGGTCCAAATTCTTTCAGAATACTTTTTTGGTAACACATTTTTGCCAAGGAAAAAAACGACTTTTGGGGGGGTTACGGTATGGACTGTAGGTCATTTAGAGGGTAATAATAATATTAGTATTGAGTACTCTATCCCCCCCCCCCCCCCCCCCCCCTCCTCCCTGGGATTGCACACTAACACTTACTTGACTTGAGCTACAGCAGTAGCAACCATCACAATTAACATAACATAAAGTAGAGGATGACCAAGTTGACTATCACCACCAAACGTGATATTCAACATGGATGATACGGCTTTGGCAGAGATAACTGTTAGTGAACCTAGGAGTAACCAATAAAAGACAACTCTTTACTATCACTTTGATTCAGTCTCAATCGATATCTTGATCATGATACATGTACCTCTATTTCTGTGAAAATAGAGGACTTGTGAGTCAGAAATACAAAGGCCAACTATAAATGAACCACTGACAAGAGTCCTGAACTACGGTATATACTTTGTCCTCTTCCCCCGACGAAGGACTAAGGTTCAAAACGCAGTAAAGATACATGTAAGTACTCTCTATTTAATGGTGTTATAGATTTCCTTTAACCTGTGAATTTATTATGATTATACACTGACGCAGCTCATACTGGTGTACTCGCTAGTTCCCATTTGCAGTCCATAACAATAGGCGACCAGTCAAAACACAGTATGCCACCAAAGACATGTTGAAAAGGAGAAGGCTTTGTTGGCCCAGGATTAAAGGATAGGTGATATCTGTCGTGTCACTAACCTAGAAGAGCTACAAGCATTAAGAACACCACCACATTTTCCAATTTGTACTTCATTTGTACGTATAGTAGAACGCAGAAGATTGTTATTTCTAAGATCTGCAAAATTGATTGGAAAAAATAGTGTAAAAATAACAAATTATAAATTGTGTGGTAAATAAAATTGGTGAACTGTGATTGGTCATTTAACGGTCTATAACTTCCCATACGGACCTACAAAAGTTTACAAGGACAAGAAGTTAAAGAAAACAAACCATATAATAAACATCGCATTAACCTTGTTTACTCCTCCATATTTGTAAGTTAGAGATCCTCAGGGCGTTTTACTTTTTTATGGCCTGCATGGCTTAATCCATTATATAAAGTCATTGAAAAACACTCAGGCTATAACTTATGGTATGGACCTCACACTCAGTTAATAAGAGGCATGTGCAAGTTACTTACGATATATACAACAAATGGCCATTGCTTCATATAAAATGCTAATTCTGATCCAGTGAGTTCTGCAAATTCCTAGTGACAAAGTAAGCAGATTCAATTAAAGTCAGTCTTTGTAATCCAAGTATCCCTATTTGCTGTTATTATGCCTAGAAATTACACCTCAGTGTTCTGCAGGTGACTTGCAAGATTGGTTTTGGCGTGAAATTGCAGTTCAGTGTGCCGACTGCCACATTTATTCGTTTCTCGCAGGATGTCATCGTATGATTTTTATTTACTACTGAGAAAAATCGAAATTTGTAATTGCCAAGTTGAGAAATTGACACAAAAACAATACCGCGCGCTGTCTAGACACAGTGTACGAGCAGGGTCTTTGAAGAGTTTCATTTAAAAAATCCCTTTCGGAGGCAATTGTTTGGGAACTGACACAAGGGCAAACTTTTTTGAGGAAAAGTTTTTCTTTCTTGAGTAGACATGGATCACGGTTCATAGAGTTTATTGGAGAGGAATCAATACGATTAAAATGAGGCGTTAGGTTGTGACATTATACGTGATTCTGAACATTGATAACAAATATTCTCCGATAAAAATTAACATACAGTGGTAATCGATGATACTCATCACGGCTCCATCATAATAAATAAAACCAACTTTCAGTACACTCAGAGCCAGCGATTGTGCATTTTGATTTCCCCATGTGTTCCGCCATATTGAATTTGATTCTTCGGGAAATGAGCTCGGGGGATTGTCGTACATTATCCGTGACGTCGTGGAATTGAATATTTAATGAGGTCCTTTAGAGGCATCCCCTTTAGCCTCCACCATTGTCATGACCATGTAACAGCCTATTGTCATGACCGTGTAACAGCCTATTGTCATGACCGTGTAACAGCCTATTGTCATGACCATGTAACAGCCTATTGTCATGACCATGTAACAGCCTATTGTCATGACCATGTAACAGCCTATTGTCATGACCATGTAACAGCCTATTGTCATGACCATGTAACAGCCTATTGTCATGACCATGTAACAGCCTATTGTCATGACCATGTAACAGCCTATTGTCATGACATGACCATGTAACAGCCTATTGTCATGACCATGTAACAGCCTATTGTCATGACCATGTAACAGCCTATGATGCAAAAAATCAGATCAAATCCCTCAAGTGATTGTCATACAATGTACTTGCTATGTAACTGCATTGAATTGATGTACTTACTTTGGTAGAAAATGTTATGAGCAAAAAGCCTATGCACCAACAATTGCTAAACAGCCTATTGTCCTGAAATACAACAGCCTATTGTCATGACTGTAATCTATTGTCCATGACTATGTAACAGCCTATTGTCATGACCATGTATAATCATGGCCATGTAACAGCCTATTGTCATGACCATAATAATAATAATAATAATAATGACTAATAATTGATAATAATAATAATAAAAATAATAATAATAATAATACACCTGAAATACAACAATAATAATAATAATAATAATAATAATAATAATAATAATAATAATAATAATAATAATAATAATAATAATAATAATAATAATAATAATAATAATAATAAACTCTTTATTTAAAGAGGGTAACACGAAATAGCCAGAGGCTAATAAACTTGTGGCCCTCAAATATCTAATAATGCTGAAAATCAAAATACAATTTCGTATTGCTTACCAAAGGCATCTTGATATCGCACTCTTTCCTTTAGAAATACAACAGCTATGATGGCATTGGCTAACAAAAAAATATATACAAACCACACTATCAGTACATGTACTAAGCATTTGAACTATCGTATGTCATTGAATTAGTAATTAGTGCAATCTGTGCTTATTCAAATTTCAATTTTAAAGTATGCGCTTAATTGTATAATTTGTGCTGATCAAGCAAAATGTCAACAGTTACACTTATACAAGGGTGTGTGCTTATACAAGGGTGTGCGCTTATACAAGGGTGTCTGCTTATACAAGGGTGTGCACTTATACAAGGGTGTCTGCTTATTCAGGTTGTGTGAAAAATCAGGAAATATGGTAATTATATATACTATATATAATATACATTACTTAGTAAAATAAACAGAGACCTTTATTCAATGTGATACATGTATGTATAACATGTACCGGTAAACCCTGCAGTCTACAAACATCTGAACATGCATGGACCAGTTGTTACCTACCAATAACAGTGGTTGTTCCGAGAGGTGCAATAAGAGATGCTGGAGCAAAGCCATAAGCAGAAAAGTTACCAACTTCACCCAGAACCATAAGAATGAGTCCAATCCTACAAGATCACAGTAACAAAGAATGACAGCTTAAGCAGCCACCTTCCATGAAAGTAGGGTTGGCCATCACTTAATAGGGGTTGGACACTTAATAGGGTGTGGCAACTTAATAGGGGTGGCAGCTTAGTAGGGGTTGGCCACTTCATAAGGGGTGGCCACTTCATAGGGGATGGCCACTTCATAGGGGATGGCCACTTCATAGGGGATGGCCACTTCATAGGGGATGGCCACTTCATAGGGGATGGAAACTTCATAGGGGATGGCCACTTCATAGGGGATGGAAACTTCATAGGGGCGACCACTTCATAGGGGATGGAAACTTCATAGGGGATGGCCACTTCATAGGGGATGGAAACTTCATAGGGGATGGCCACTTCATAGGGGATGGAAACTTCATAGGGGGTGGCCACTTCATAGGACTTCATAGGGGTGACCACTTCATCAGGGGCGGATCTAGAGATTTTGAAAGGGGGGTGCACCACTAAGGGGAAAGGCCTCCTTCTGCTAGGGGTTGCGGGGGCATGCTCCCCCAGAAAATTTTGAAATCTAGAAGTTTGAAAATGCAATTTCCATGCATTCTGGGCATCAAATGGTGGGGAAACGGGAGCAAATATGTATTGGGCCCAACTCGAAGGGGGAGCACACTGGCCCCCATGCCCCCCCCCCCCCTTGGATCCGCCCCTGTTCATAGTGGGTGGAACCTTCATAGGGGGTGGCCACTTCATAGGGGGTGGGGTGGAAACTTCATAGGGGGTGGCCACTTCCTAGGGGGTGGCTACTTCATAGTGAATGGAAACTTCATAGCGGGTGGACACTTCATAGCGGGTGGACACTTCATAGGGGGTGGCTACTTTACAGTGAGTGGAAACTTTATAGGGGTGACCACTTCATAGTGGATGTCCACTTCATAGGAGTGGATGGGGGTGTCCACTTCATAGGCCACTTCATAGGGGTGGCCACTTTATAGGGGGTGTCCACTTCATAGGCCACTTCATAGGGGGTGGCCACTTCAAAGGGGGTGGCCACTTTATTGGGGGTGACCACTTCATAGTGAGTGGCCACTTCATAGGGGGTGGCCACTTCATAGGGGGTGGCCACTTCATAGGGGGTGGCCACTTCATAGGGGGTGGCCACTTCATAGGTGGTGGCCACTTCATAGGGGGTGGCTACTTCACTGTGAGTGGAAACTTTATAGCAGTGACCATTTCATAGTGGATGTCTACTTCATAGGGGGTGAAAACTTCATAGGGGTGGAAACTTCATAGGGGGTGGAAGCTTCATAGGAGGTGGCCACTTCATAGGGAGTGACTACTTCATAGAGTGGAAACTCTATAGGGGTGACCACTTCATAGTGGGTGGCCACTTCATAGGGAGTGGCCACTTCATAGGGGGTGGCCACTTTATAGGGGGTGGTCACTTCATAATGAGCGGAAACTTCATAGGTGGTGGCCACTTCATAGGGGGTGGCTACTTCATAGTGAGTGGAAACTTTATAGGGGTGACCATTTCATAGTGGATGTCTACTTCATAGGGGGTGGCCACTTTATAGGGGGTGGCCACTTCATAGGGGTGGCCACTTCATAGGGGGTGGAAACTTCATAGGAGGTGGCTACTTCATAGAGGTGGCTACTTCATAGACAGTGGAAACTTTATAGGGGTGACCACTTCATAGTGGATGTCCACTTCATAGGGGGTGGCCACTTCATAGGGGGTGAAAACTTCATAGAGAGTGGAAACTTTATAGGGGTGACCACTTCATAGGGAGTGGCCACTTCATAGGGTAGCCACTTCATAGCTAGGGGGTGGAAACTTCATAGGGGGTGGAAACTTCATAGGGGTTGGCCACTTTATAGGGGGTGGCCACTTCATAGGGGTTGGCCACTTCATAGGGGGTGACCACTTCATATGGCGTGGCCACTTCATAGGGGGTGGCCACTTCATCTAGGTGGTAGCCACAAAGGGTGGCCACTTCATAGGGGTTGGCCACTTCATAGAGGGTGGCCACTTCATAGGGGGTGGCCACTTCATAGGGGATGGCCACTTCATCTAGGTGGTAGCCACAAAGGGTGGCCACTTCATAGGGGTTGGCCACTTAATAGGGGTTGGACACTTAATAGGGTGTGGCCACTTCATAGGGGATGGCCACTTCATAGGGGGTGGCCACTTCATAGGGGGTGGCCACTTCATAGGGGGTGGCCACTTCATAGGGGGTGGCCACTTCATAGGGGATGGCCACTTCATCTAGGTGGTAGCCACAAAGGGTGGCCACTTCATAGGGGTTGGCCACTTAATAGGGGTTGGACACTTAATAGGGTGTGGCCACTTCATAGGGATGGCCACTTCACAGGTGGCCACTTCATAGGGGGTGACTACTTCATAGTGGGTGGCTACTTAAGGGGTTCATTCAACTGTAGACCAAATAGATACATACCACCAGATTTTGCTCTTTAAATAATGAACTTCGTCTTCTGCTTTTGATTGTTGAATATGTGAATATTTCTGAAATGACAAATCCTCTAATTTCTCTCTTCTTTCTATAGCTGATGATGTACAATTACATATGTACATATACAACATGTATGATTTTTGGCGGCAGCTAGTAGAGTGTACATGTAACTACCCCTGGATTTAACCCCTCTCTTTCACATGATCATAGTATATGAAATCATTATAGACAAATTGGGCATCTCAGCTTAAATATTGCTAATAAATAAATGCATAAAGTTTTACACAGATATTATCCACTGGCGTAGATTCCAGACAGACTTACATACCTGTATATTCATAGATATACTGATAAGAAGGTTACCAACAATTGCCAGTGTTGATCCAATGAAAATGTTCTGTTGTCAGAAGATAAAAGCTTCAATACCAATATTATGACAATAAATTATACTACAAACATATCTGAGGGTGACTTAAACAAATAATGGAACATACACTAGGGTAAAATTGTCTTAGGTTTTTGAATACGGCTACGATGGCTCAACTATACCGTAAAGTTTCGAAAGTAGTGAGCCCCTGAAAGTATCGACCCCCGAAAGTAACAGTAAAAAATGATGAGCGCAGCGAGATCCATGCTGAATGACCAAGAGCCAAATAGCTTCCCATCCGGCCTGACCACTCAGTCAATAAGCATTTTATCATATGACCGTCTATTTCCAATGGTTTTATTAAGAGTGTGTGAGTCAGGAAATATGGCTTTTTCCAGACCAGTTTACGCCATCACATGCGTACCCCATCACGTGACTTTTTGGGTCATGTGATAAATATTATTATCAAATCAGCGAGGACACCTGTTACTGTCTGTTTGAATTTTGCCCTTTATTGTATTATTATAAACAAGTAATTGCATGGTTTCCAGTAAAATTAGGGAATAATTTCAAAAGTGTTTTACAAGTTTTGAAATTGTCATCCATGGGAAATTTTTTCAATAAAACACTTGTGGAATGATTAATGCTTTTAAGAAACTTAAAAGTTTGCTTGGCCCCATAGACCGAATGCAATAATGGCGTCCAATTTCAATTGCCATTGTTCTAAACTGACTAGCCTCTCATACAGGTGAAGATGCTTTTGTGTTTTGACTAGCCTCTCATACAGGTGAAAATGCTTTTGTGTTTCCACATGAACAGGAGGCTAGTCAGTCCAGAACAATGGCAATTGAAATTGGATGCCATTATTGCATTCGGTCTATGTGATTACCTATACAAATTAGTTAGTTACTGGTATATACAATGTATGTGCATTGTTACAATTAATGAGCTTTGTAGATTCATGAGTGATATTAACTATCATACTATTATTTGCAGTTATGTAAAATCAGTAGTTTTAGCTTATTCTTATAGTATACCTACTTTTGGAGATTCATATAGCTACATGTACCGTGATAATACTATATTTAACCTCCAACCACAAAATAAATCAAAAATGTTGGAAAATACATCAAAACACTAAAAAAGTGAATGAAATAAATGTTTAATGAGCTCTTGCTGCAAATGAATAATTGGCCATGATCAGCAGGTCAGATAATAAGTTCTCAAAGGAGTTCTTTGAAAAACACACATTAATATCATACCAGAAGCATTGGAATAATTCATTGAAATGAATGGGGGGAAAAATCGCGATAATACAATACAATACAAAGAAATCTTCTTTCAAAACGAAACCATCGGGTCTTATCAACTAGATTGATTGATATTATAAACATTATTTCAGCAAAACGAGGTTGTTGTGATGAGAAATGCATTATACAATTTATTGGTTTTGAAGTTATGACTATAGATTCAAAGCTTTAACTATACTAGAACACCATTACAACTAAAGAAATCCTAGAAAATAAGCCCAAATATATATAAGTATTATAAGCCGTTATCGTTAGTTTGGAGTTGTATAGTTGCAGTTTCGTTCAACATTCCAAAAATATTGATCGACAAGACGACAGGAAAAACGATGTCGTCTAACTACACTCTAGATATAATAAAGCAGCAGTGGGACACAAGTACTTGCAGCATGACAGCGATTATGAAAGAAAGAACAGGCTATTGCTAGTATGACTGGGGTTTCCAATAATATCTCGAGGATCATTTTATTTTTTATTCGATGCAAAGTAACGTACGAGTTAAGTTTATAAACGACGAAAGCGAGAGGATAATGACATTAGTGACTACAGCGTCTTTCAAAGCCCTCCCTCGAGGTACATGTCAAACAGAAGGCTAACTAACAGCTCGAAAAGAAGTCTTCGGGTCTTTCTATTCGAGTATTTTAATAGACTTTTACCTTGGAAGAGAGTAGTGTGTCCGTAGTCGTCGATGCAGTGGTCGCCATTGTTGGTCAGTCTTTCTACGGCATCGTTAAGAACGTACGCTTTTCCATCGAGAATTCATCGTTACACCTGCTTTACGTTCAACTCTCTCGTCCAATGAGATAAATTATGAAGTCTAAAGGTTTTCTTACAGGCTTTTCTGTAGACACGAAAAGAGGTTGGTCAACATTCACTGTATCATACATTAGCATAACAATGAATAAACCGCGCTTTGCATTGTAGTAACAGGGGAGGGGTGGGTCTGTCCGATTTCGTAGGTGTCAATTTTTGTGGTATATTTTGAAATAAAAGGTTTTTTTATTGATTTCAGCTTTTAGGTTAACAATAATTATATGAATTACCGAAAGCCCCTGGCTTATACAACTTTGTCAGCCGGTTTTTGCGGGGTTTATAGTCGGTAAAGCACGGAGAGCGCAAGACACAGGCAGCCCAACCACAGGCAGCCCAACCACAGGCAGCCCAACCACAGGCAGCCCAACCACAGGCAGCCCAACCACAGGCAGCCCAACCACAGGCAGCCCAACCACAGGCAGCCCAACCACAGGCAGCCCAACCACAGGCAGCCCAACCACAGGCAGCCCAACCACAGGCAGCCCAACCACAGGCAGCCCAACCATTTTAATTTCTTTTGGGCTGATTATAAAAGAGACTTAGGGAGCCCCACAGGAATCTGGTGGGGGGGGGGGGGGGGGGGGGGGGGGGGGGGGAGTCCAGCAGCCACTTTCTCCAGTAACAATTAGGGGGGTTTATCGACAATATTACTCGGAGAGGGAGAGCAATCAAGAAACATCCGCTTACATCAATCAGAATAGAAAACGCGTGAATCAGCTAGCAGGAATCTCCACTGGATGACAACAATAATACAATGCTGCAGACTAGCTTGGACCCTAATACTTTCGGGGAACAAATATATTTTATTGTGGAATGTATCTCGTTTCAAGGAAACTATAACGAACTTTGCAAGTATATGTCGTTTTCACTAGAAAATGATTTTTCAGGGTTTAGTTTCCATGGAAACGAAACCACGTGACTATGGGTCGACATTTGGAGTTTTGGACTTCAAGGACTTTGAAAACGTGCTAAAACAATTTAAATATTAAATATTTACCGAAAAAAATACAGAAATTGACAGAATCACAGGGAAAAAAATATTTTTTTAAAAATAAATTATATTAATTTAAAAAAACGGAAACTAAAAGGAAAATAACATTAATTTGAAAATAAATTTTACCAAAGAAGAAAAAAAATGAAAAAAAATGAAATAAAAATCGATGGGACTGTGACTTGAACCAGCGATAATTAGCTGCAGTTTATGCAAAACACTAAAAATCGACCATACACCCAGACTTAAATGCTGAGACACAGTATGTTACGTATAGGACGAAGATTTCGGCCTCATCCGCGCTATCGGGTAGTACACAATCAGCGAAGTAGTCAAAGAGGGAGGGAACAGTCGTATCCTAGTCCTAAATGACTGCCCCGTACTACTTCAGCTATCTGTACTTCCGATTGTTTTCGAGGGTCAATTTAGTAGTCTATCGTGTAACGGTTATTGTTATGGCGGAAACTCGCTGGACCTCGACGCCAGTGACCACGGGATCGACTCTCCGAGGACACCAACTTTTTTAACGGTATCTTTTTTCTTGTCTTTTTTTCTTCTTTGCAAAATGACGAGATTAACATTTGTATATTTTGAGTTTTAAAGAACTTTTAAAACAAAACTTTTTGACTTAATTTACTAATTTTCAAGTTTCAAGTTTATTACAAAAAATAACGATTTAATTTACAAATTTAGCACCATCCCGCAAATAGCAAAAAAAAACTAATCTAGGCGGGAGATGATGTATTACATTATTATAGAATTATTTGAAGATTTACAAAATTAGAAAAAGAAGAAGAAAAATTACAAATACTTAATAAAGAAATATTTCCTCGCGTATAAGACGCACCTCACCTATTGGGCGCACCCTCTGTCCAACGGGTTTTTAGCTATTACGAGTCACTGTATTCAATTCGAAGTTTATAGAATGAGCGGCCGTGTTATATCGGCAAATAAAATCCGAGCCGAAGAGCAGGAGTGTTTATATCTGATAAAACACGATCTGCGAGTTTATTAAACGACTTCAAAAATCCGTACCTTCATTTGATATTTTCTGCAAAAATATTCCAGATTTAAATATAATTTTGGCCAAGAAGAATAAGCTTCAGAAGAAATGGTTGGGCTGCCTGTGCCCGGAAACGGACACTGATGTACACGATTCTGTGCTTTAAAAAAAAACACAGGTAGCCCAATATAACACTTATCAGCGCGCGCTCCCATCAAAAAGACGCGCGCATATAATTTATCAGTTTATGTGACGACCAGTCGTTTTATGCAGCCAAAAACATCAACTATAATCGGTTTGTGACTAATATTTTTATCTACAGTCTAATCAGGAATCCATTTTACGATAAGTTGAGTAATAACACACAGTCCGTGTTTTAATATTACATCCTATGTTACAAACACGTAGGATGTTGGTAGAACACGATAAAATTCAGTTTATTAAAATCACGAGTCGCAGGCGAAATGGAAAAAATGTGTTTTATTATTATTTTCTTGATTGAGTTGCTTTGCTTTGTGTATACACCTATTTCAAATAACGTTGTCGCGTTCAAAGCAACAAGCGTCAAGCTAGCCAAGACCGAAGTGAATGCTGGTTTTGTGCTGACAATTATTTCAATCACAATTGTTTCCGATAGGACTAATTACAAAATGTGAACATTTCCACACTTCGTTCCATAGAAAATAGGTCTGATTTAAATAATTTGCCAGACGCATAACCAGCATTCACTTCCGTCTTGGCCTGACGGTTGTTGCTTTGAACGCGACAACGTTATTTGAAATAGGTGTATATCCTGTGAACACTGACGACGTTGCGAGACTCCGAGACAAGGCATATTTTTGCGAGCCAGAGACGCTTTTTCACCGATTTCCTTTGTTTTCTAAATTCGAGACTCTTGAGACGGCTTTTTGCGAAAAAACGAGACTTCGGGACACGCGAAATTTGACCGATATTTTGCGAGACTCTGACTTTTTGCGGGGACCATTCGACACTCCTCTGATTCAATGACGACGAATCGCCAAACTTTCTAAAATAGTCGTCGGCCGACCGACACTAGAGCCCGCTCAGAATGCGGCACCGAACCATCAACTATGAATTCAACTATGAGTCCGTGATGTCTCCGCTTGTCTTATCTCTAAACGTTCATGGCCCCTAACCCTAAGTCAGTCTCCATGTTGATATTAAATCCAGGAGAAGAACACTTGGTATCATTTAATACACATATCTGGTTCATCTTTATGGGACACAGATTATATCGTAAGGGACATTAGTGACGAGATCATCAAATGATATCCAGTCGGTTGGAAATAGACCTCGTGGCATGACATGAGTTCAGTCTAAAATGGGAACAGAACAATCAAAACTACTCTCTATTTTTAATGGGAAACTTGTTTTCAGACGCCCTCTCGGCCCCCACCTCCGGGGGTGGGGGGAATACTGAAAGGGACGGGGATGATCGTTGTCTCTTTTAGGGGTGTAAATTACGGTTTTTGGTATCACTTAGGGTGTTCACGACAGAACGCCAACATTGTTATCCATCAAGGTATCATTTAGGGTTGCTCGCGAAGATATAAAAACGACCTGGCCTCTATTTTGTTCGGGTGATGTAGACCGATCAGGCAGGAAATCTGCAATATTCCTGGTTAAGAATATCTTTTAGAGGTCAAATAACGCAAAAGTCACGCCCAGATTGGTCTCCTCCTCGCACCCTCACCCCAATGATGATCACATCTAAAGTACGTATAGTGATAGTAAACGACGTCATTCAAGACTTGGAATGTCCCAGAATTCCTTTCGGTCATGGCTATTATGACTTTCAACTTACAACGATTCTGCAATGAGGTGTATTACTGAAATACACAGTTCTATATCATGATACAACTATGAATCAGCGTTTGATGGCTTGAGCATTCCCGAAGACTGCAAACCCGTTTCTGCCTCAGTTTGGCCATTTTTGGTTGATATCTTGGTCAACTGGGTGAACCGATATGTGCGGTGACACAGCGTCGAGAAATTAGCCACAAATAAATTGATATCGATCAGGAAGGCTTTTTCAACCGGTAGCTTTAACAAGGTCCAATTTGCTTCGTTACCCGCATGAATTAGCAGTATAGGTGACGGAGCGCTTTTCTGGTCATTCTATGCGGACTGATGCTTCGTTGACAGAAAGAAATGCATGGGAATAAAATAGTTTATTCTACTTCGACTGATCAGAAACAAACCTTGCCGATGTGTTTATCCATGGACGGCCGATAGAAAGGAAAACTCACTTATTTATATGCAGCCCGAAAAAGTCCTCCATCGGTTGTAAAGCGCATTGAGACAGTGTGAAAATGCGCTCAGTATATCAGTAAGAACTTCCATTATTTGAAAAAAAAATGAAAACAATAAAAGGATTTTCTATTTGTTTGCTTGTCCCAGTACTAGAAAATAGCAGTCGGCGATGACACAACCGATTGAGATCAATACTAAAACATTTGTTGTGAATGCAAACTACCGTCAGTCCTTAGCCTTCGCTCTAGAATGACATGGAATGACGCTCGCGCTACGTGGCTGGAGACGACGTATCTGAGCGTAATAGTCAGCTAGCCCGAGGTCTCGTTTGCAGGATGCGACTCTGATGTTTCCGTCTGTCATGAGGATTTGTCCCGACTATAGATATTTGTACAAAAACGTATAACGTTAAACCGTTTACACAGTCACTGAGTTGGCGTCAAACGGTCAGAAGTATAAAAAAATAGTCATGAAAAAAATACCCTCGTTCATTTAGCCGGGGGAGATCATGCAACAAGCTCCCTGTTGAAAGTTTTAAACGGATATTCGGTGCTCATTTTGCTAGACAGCCTTCGACACATTATCATAATCGTACAATGAACTTTGAAGGAATAATCACAATCGTTGCCAAAGAGTTCATGAGAACGATCCTTCATCATGGAAGGCATTAGGTTCATGAAGTTTCATTTGGATACCGTCCAAAACCTATTCCAACTCGAGCATCTTGTAAACATACATTCACAAGCCACGTAAAAACGCTTACCATCCTATCAGCCTTTGCACGTTCGCACAAAAAAATCTACAAAAACAGTTTCCAATTGCGGGAAAACTTGATTCGTAGACTAATAGCCTCCAAATCCCTCGCTAGGGGGTTGGAGTTTTCAATTGTGGCCTTTTAGTCACGAAGAAGAATGCACGGGAAAAAATGCCGTGCGATTGCGGGGTGATTGCCTCAAGGCCGTGGATGTCCGTAGTTGAATGGTCGTGGGAATGAGACCAAACCTTGAACGATTATCACTGAGAAGTGTGTGAAATTCTATTTGGGTCATCAGCAAAGAATGGACGAAAGTATAATGTCAAGAGTCATGACTTTCTCGGGGAGGTTTACTGTAGATCTATTAGGCGCCTACTCAATAGGATTGACCCCGATGGCAAAACAATTAAGTTGTGTTGGTGTGTTCTCGAATACCCGTTTATTACCCTATATGATCTCGATGTTATCAGTGTTACGATCTACCGATTTCGACAGACATTCCTTTCTAACTTCTCGCATTTCTAAAGTCTTTCTGCACGGAATACGAACTAGCCCTTAAGAGTGCTATTCATTAGTCTAGTCATCAAATGACTAAAATTCAAGATCTCGTCATTTTTGGTCCATTTTATTGTCACCTCAGTACCTTAATAGGACTCAAGGCACACTTTTTGTTTCAAGCGGGCACACTTCGTCTTACTATTTACAGTATTAGCTTACCACGATAATTACTGTGAAAGGTTGTTCTATCTTTATATACATCTAGTCAAATCGATCATTCCCTTTCACAAACTCAGTATTCCAGGCCATATCTAGGACTTAGATAAATCTGAGCCGAAGGCCCTTTAGCCTGTCTTTCAGTTCACCCGAGCTCTCTATTATATCAATCGTAAAATAAACATTATAACAGTTATATATTATCACGTATATACTTATGTAAACATACTACGAAAACATTCCAAGGATTTCGTCGAACTCGGGCGACTAAAGGTTGTAGCGATGATTATGATAATTGCTGGTAGGATAGCCCCCTTATATACAATTAATTCCAACAACGGTTATCTTGAATTGAAGTTCAAAGTGATAATATCTAAGAACTCGACCCTTGCGCAACGAAACGCTAAATTTCAGTTCCTCTGAAGCAAAATGCAACCACTTCGATTCACGTTTTCATGACTGTCCAAAAATCAACGCGGAGATTTCATCTTGTGACGACGTGGAGTTTGTATCTTCAAGCATTAACGTCCTCTCCGCGGTGAACGAACATGTTTCAGCCGGTTCTGTTGGGGAAAGTTTCGTTTCACTATCTTGATCGTGATCATTAGGGTCCGTGGGGTCACTTGCCGGTGTTACTTCCATATCTCGCAGAACTTTCTCAAGGAAATTTATATACTTCATCGAGAGTCTTAGAATTTCGTTTTTAGATAGCTTTCTCTCAGGTGGATACGTTGGGATGAGTTTTCTCAGTTCAGCAAAAGCCAGGTTGACATGCTGCTGTCTCCAGCGTTCACGGCTGTTCGTATACAATCTCTTCATATATGCATGTCTTCTGTCATCTAATGGCAGCGTTACGACTTTTCTGCTCACATAGTATCTTGGGTTCCTCTGTGCAGAACTACCGGGACTTAAACTGGTTTCTGATCCACTCGAGCTGCTACCTGCACTCAGTGGCGAGAGTAGCAAGTGGTCGCAGCTTGGTGCCTCGAAGTCTCGCATAGTGATTTTATCTCTGGTTGAATGTGACGGCGAACGCAGCCCTCGTGGGTAACTCTACTGAATGATGGCTCTGTGGAGTAACAGTCGGTTTATCAGCGTTCTGATCAGACGAACAACGATATGTCAACTGGGAGTGCTCCAAAGCAGTTCTTGATCCGGCTTGAGTATAATTGCTTATTCGTTTATATCCTTTTGGAGATAACCTTTGGGCACATTCCACTCACGGTTCACAAGGCGTTGTAGACTTTATAGACGCCGCCTCGTGCTGTCTCTAGTTACACTCCGATCAGGAAATTGCCTTTTCACAGCTCACTGGGGGTTTCTTGAAATAAGCCATCAACCAACCAATCAAATCGCTACATCGATCGTCCCTCGTAATTGGTGTCAAGTCGTTTACAAATTCCAATTAGAAATGATTAACAAGTACCCACTGATGTGTGGTCTTGAGAAATAGATGCTGTTTTCTTGGTCTTTCTTGGAGATTTCCCGGTTCTTTTAGCTCTAAAAACATAGCCAAACTAAATGTTTTCCAGCCTATCGATGAACTCGCTGATAACTGCTCATTACATTTGACATTTTATCAGTATCATCGGGCAGTATATCAGGGTTTAATGATTACGTCTGGCCTGTATATTCCTCTGTTTTGTATTATCCCTTTCAATAGCGTAGCAGTAGGTTTACTAATCAGCGAGATAGTCCAGATATAATAGCCATTATTTGATTATGTTAGTGATAATAGTGTCTATTACCTAAACAGACAATACCCACCGAGACGAAAAACACCATGTTTTACCACAAACAATATCCAATAGGCTCCTAACAATTACATCTTTTGTGATTTAGATACTACAAACCCCACGCGCCAACAATGCGTGCTACATTGTGCTGTGCGCTAGTGATTTAGCACCTTGAATACATAACGTACCCTGAGACTGGCGCGTTTAATGTGTGTAAAATGTGTCAAGTCCGTGCCTAAGTGTTATTCTGAGTCGATTAGAGTTTATTGGATTAAGATAAGATATTGTCCTTTGATGAAAAAGACAAACAAACAAGAGACGTACGTAGCTCGTCTGAACTCAAATTGTTTCAGTGAGTTTAGGCATAATTGTAACTTTGAACAATCTTTGTTTGCAAAACAACTAAATATAATCGCAGTAGTTACAAACAGCAGCGCAGAGTGAAGAGATTCTACTTAGATGTATAATGATAATCTGCTTTCGGGCGATCGTGTCACCCGCACTAGTTTGTGCAAGAGCTTTTGCGGTAAAATAAACATTTTCCATTTACGATAAATACTTGACTTAACTATGAACTGATTGTGAAAATGATTTTTTAAACAATGTTACGAATCTTAGGCTCGGCCGAAGAGCAACAAGATATCATTTTTTAGGGGAGGGGAGAGGCTTAGGTAGTCGAACGGTAAGGCTTTACTGAGCACTAATATCTGACTCTAGATTTAATTCTCGAGTCTTAAAGATCTTGAAATAAATAGAAAATCACATCACAACAACAACAAAAAAAAACTTAGGAAAAACATTGGTTGATTTTTCAAACTACAAAAATATCTCCATGAATAACCTCGAAATTGATAGCCCTGATAGTAATCTTTTTACAGTATAAATTTCACGCACAGTTTACGGTCGAATAAATCTCAGTCCACCTGGCTCGAAGCAGCTAGCGCGGACTGTTCTATAAATACCCTCGCGGGATGGTTAGCAGTTAGCATTGTGGTCGTCAGTTCATTAAAGGCTTCCTTTTCTACATTCGTTTGCCTTTGTTGTTATTGTTGTTATTGTTGCGTAGGAGTGTTGCGGTTTGCGCCGATATGTTACCGGTAAGGGCTAAACGTGTCTTTCGTCGTTAAGGTTCCGGTATGCAAGGAAATAAGATTTAACTTTGTCTCATTTCGCTCTTTAAAGATAACAACAAGTCACGAAATCGGACTAGATTTCAAACTGCAGATTCTTGGCGAGTCTTTCCTTTTAAAAGGAACTAACTTGAGGTCTAAAAGTGGCTGTTGCAAGACCGCGCATTCCTTCACGCGTAGATAGACACACCGCGCGTTCATTCATCTTCAGTTTCTCTAGCTCGTAGAGGGGATCCCGTTTGAAATTCATAACTATGTTGGAGAGCCCATGCAAATTGCTCTTGACGTATACCCGTTAATCCCTTACACTCCTTCGCCACTATTCCTAGACGGCATCGACGTACTTGTCATCTCTACAGTATTAACAAGTCCGGTTGCTGTGGACAAAACGGCTCCGTGCTAATTAAATGACCGCACACAGTCCAAAAAAAAAGATATTTTGAACCAATTAATCGTTCAGTTGTAGAGGAGGGTACCTATTTTAGATTCTACACAACTGCTGAGTTATGGTATCCGGACAACCCTGAAGTCGGTCAGAGAACCGGTGTCAGAGACTAAGTTAGATATACGCTGGCTACTTGATACTTTTTTTCTTGGTAGAGGTTAGCTTCTATTTTGAGATGTAAAATTGTGAATACGTCCGGGCCGGCGATTCGGTGGGATGGCACTAGTTAAGAGAAGATAAACGTGCCAACACTGAGAGTTAAGATCAATGAAAGCGGGATTTCTTAATACCTTCTTTTTGGAGGAGTTTGCGCTTGCGGCAATTAATCTCGGTGATAATAGGAATTGCTACAGCCAGACTATCGTCAAATGTAACCATTTATAGATTATGTTATAAGTGACCGTTTTAGTTGAAGTTGGTCTTAGTTAAGGTAAAGAAAGAAAGCATTTTTTTGAAAAATAATCCAGCTCACATAAGGACATCAATCATAATAACAACCTAACTATTTCAAACATGTTTGATAAAATTATAATTCGAACCAGTGGTGTTGGTTTGCGGGGAATATTGGATACACATTTGGTAGTCTTGAGTTACGTTTAACTGATTACATACTAACGCACTTTGGTAGAGTGCCGTAAACTAATCTCAGATCAATGACCAACCTGAGCAGTTTATAAATGTACCTTTTTGCTGGTGACCAGAGAAGAATTCATCAGTCCTCTTTGTTGTTGACAGAAAAATTCAACGCTAAAATATTCTTAACAACCATCAAAATAAAAACTATAACGACTAAATGTTACGATACGATTTACCAAGATAAAACGGAATGGGAGTATAGTCGCTTTATTTATCTATATTTGACTGAGTTAGAAACCGACTATACTGACAAGTACAAAACAGGGTTTTTTTCACTGAATTTTTATTGATTGAATTTTTTCTATATTTTTTAATTGTATTGTAAGTATAAAAGAAATGACATCAACAATAAAATAACAACAAAAGCATTCAAATCTTTGAAAAAAAATCCACAGAAAATCGTGCCAAATTAAACAAAAAGAAAACGAATTCCAAGGGGCCACGTACGTCCAATATTCGGCATCCTGTACTTTTATCATCAGTCGGTAAAGTTAAGTCAGGTCTTGTGTATTCTGTATTCTCAATAACCCGTGTGGAACATATAATAAAGTCATTAATAGTAGTTACGATAGTATTATTACCACGCAACACTGATAAAATACAAGTAACAAAGGAGTCAAGTATCAACTAAAATTATCACTTTTATAACACAAAGCATTGAAGGCGTTGAGTAAGAACTCCTACTTTGGTACGCTGGACGTAAAATACTGTATGGGTTCCTGAACGAGACGAAACTGAAGTCTAGACAGTTCTGAATTGGAACTATATATCAGTTCAGCTACCTAATATTGTTGGGAACTGAATCTTGCGATGCAGAATATAAATGTGGAAGAATGTACTTCGCAAAACTGAATTCGTTTTCAATTTAGTACTGAGCCACACTAGAAGTCTCAACTGACATCTCATACCGTAATTCCACTCCTGCGTCATTTTACCATATACTGGTCTAGCTATAGAGAACATACAGTAGCGCAGGTATATGGCCAAACTTGAACGAACCAAGACAGACATTATAATGTAGTGGAACAAGTCACAGGTAGCCCAAAGTATCTATGAGAGGCTTGTTATCGAGCTGTATATAAGGCTTTGTATGGGACCTTAGGCTCTGGTCGATAACTCTGTAAATAATAAAGCAAATAAACTCTAACCTTTCTGTAGTGTTGTTTGTGTCGTTGTTGATCTCTGGTAGCGATTTTAGGTTATTCCGGCGGGTTCCGGCGATTTTTAGCTGAGCTCCCCCCACTGACTAAGAAAAAGGACTTTCCTTCTTCTTAGTGGGGGGAGCCGGAGCTCAGCTAAAAATCGCCGGAATAACCTGAAATCGCTACCAGAGATCAACAACAACACAAACAACACAACAGGAATGTTACAGTTTATTAATTTGCTTTATTTTTTACGGAGTTATCGACCAGAGCCTAAGGTCCCATACAAAGCCTTATATATACAGCTCGATAACAAGCCTCTCATAGATACCTTGGGCTACCTGTGGTGGAATAATAATAAATCCCTTATTCAACGGTTTGATAGATAATAATAATAATAATAATAATAATAATAATAATAATAATAATAATAATAATAATAATAATAATAATAATAATAATAATAATAATAATAATAATAATAATAATAATAATAATAATAATAATAATATGTATATATCTATCAGAGCATTATACCTTACAAAAACCCTTATTGACCTTATATTAAATATCCTTCATATAATGTACCTTGGGCCATCGGCCATCTCAGTGCACAAACTCCAGAGTTCTTCGTTTTAAAAACGATTTCAAACAGACTTCAAGGCCGCTAGTCCGCTTCAATTGTGAGTATACCTACAAGGCTTAGCTGAATTGTTTTGGATCAGTTTTCGATTAGGTCTGATAATTTGCCAGGTCAAAAATATTACCTGAGCTTAATAAGGACCATCTGGTATCGCCTCTGTGGTGTTGGCCCCATTAGGTAGGCAACCCTGATATCTAATACTCGTTCAGTCTGTGTATTAGTCGAACATGCGTATTCCTTTTATTGATCAAACAAATGGTCATCTATACTTGTAAAGATATAGAAAAATCTGGCTTGCGACTAAAACTCTGAGCAATAAAACCAATTTCTAATTTGTACGTAAGACGCATTAAACGTACTGTTTAAAACGTAGAGACTGAAAAATACTATAAATGGGTTGTTGACAATGATCAGGAAATAATAATTAGATAAAAATAAAGGATAGTTGTATTATATACTACACCGACAATCGTGAATCACCTTTCGAGGCCAGAGTTGGTCAATCACTGGTTCCGCGGTACCAGAGTTGTTCAGTTATATTATAAGCTTCAATGTTATTTTCTGGAGTGCTATAAGCCTTCAGATAGTTAATATACCGATGATAGATACAATGGAGTATGGAAACATTAACGGTACTGTGCCACTCAATGTCTTCCTAACAACCAAACAACAACCTAACAACCTAACAACCAACAACCAACAACCTAACAACCTAACAACCAACAACCTAACTGAACCAAGCAACAACTTATCAACCAATCAACAACCTAACAACCTAACAACCAACAACCAACAACCTAACAACCTAACAACCAACAACCTAACTGAACCAAGCAACAACTTATCAACCAAACAACAACCTAACAACCTAACAACCAACAACCAAAACCTAACAACCTAACAACCAACAACATTAACTGAACCAAGCAACAACAACCTAACAACAAACCTAACAACCTAACAACCAAGCCAACAACCTAACAACCTAACAACCAACAACCTAACTGAACAACCAACTTATCAACAAACAAACAACAACAACCTAACAACCAAACCAAAACAACAACAACAACCTAACAACCTAACAACCTAACAACCAACAACCAACAACCTAACAACCTAACAACCAACAACCTAACTGAACCAAGCAACAACTTATCAACCAAACAACAACCTAACAACCTAACAACCAACAACCAACAACCTAACAACCAAACAACAAACAACCTAACAACCAAACAACAACTTATCAACCAAACAACAACCTAACAACCAAACAACAAACAACCTAACAACCAAACAACAACCTAACAACCAAACAACAACCTAACAACCAAACAACAACCTAACAACCAAACAACAACCTAACTACCTAACAACAACCTAACAACCAACAACCTAACTAAGCCAAACAACAACCAAACTGCCAAACAACAACCATTTCACTGTCTTCATTTCTCTCGGGAAAGGGGACTGAAGAATTTGAAGATAAAGCTACGATTTGAAGATAAAGCTATATACTGGATTATACTGGATTATAGTCCAGTGCAAACATAATAATGTTATTATAGAAGGAAATGATGTACTCGAACCCATCCCACTCATATGCATCAAATAGCACGACCACGCCCTAACCAGGCTAACCCTACTGATGATCCACAGCATGCCCGGCATTTCAACCAAGCCCCAAGAGAATAATCTCATCCCAATATCCGATATCAGTTTCTACATCATGTATACAATCAACTCTCTCAGTCTCCTGCCATTCGGGACCAATTTATGCTTTCCGGCCGAGCGAGGTATCTACCTTAGAATGTATAGTACTAAAACAGTGCAGCAGGGAGAAGTGTCTGTCTTAGAAAAGGTGTCCGTCTTGGGCGGGTGTCAAGTGTTGTTTATTGTGAGCAAGCAAGCAAGCACGTCCAAGTATCAGATACTCATTCTAAAGTTAATATCAGATAAATATGTCACCTTGTGAATATGCTGTTAAGGGATGCTTCGCTTAATGTAAAACAGGAAACTGTAGAAATCACTTAAGTTCATAACTTACAAAACCCAAGTTTTAGTGCTCAATATTGCTGAACTAATGATGTCAGTTCAATATTAATGATGTGATTAAGCGGAATTCAGCTATATATATAACTCAACGCGCATGGCATCATTCTACAAGTCAACATGCAACGATATGCTGGAACAAGTTCAACCTGCAACGACCCCCCCCCCCGTCACCAACCCCCCCCCTCCCTACCCCCACCCCCCGGCTCCCCCCCCCCCTGATGTAACCAATACGGTATTCTTGCGTCCATCCATCTACTGCCTGTGTAACTTGCTGTCTGTTGATCAAGCTCCTGTCCGCATGTCAAACGCGATTTGACTGTACAAAGCGACGCGGTATCATTCTACAAGTTCAACATGCAATACAACTGTCAAGCTATTCACGTAGAAACATATCGACATACTTCACTTTGTAATCAAAATTGGTGTGCCCCTCCCCTGCCCGGCTCCTCCCCTCCTCTCTCCCTCCCCCCCCCTCTCCCTTCCCCAAGAGCCAGCCGCAGGCCTTCGTTCCAGTAAGACGCTGTAATCCACCACCACACCTTCCGTTAGTACGGTATACAGCTATTTGCATAATCCCCCTGGTGTAACGACGTCATCTCAAGTATGTTAAGGCCTGGTTCATGAAGCGATCATTCTACGTGCCCCACGATTCAACTTGCTGATATTTAGGCTGTTATATTCAAGATGTTTGATGATCCGTGAAGTCACGTTGTCACGTGACCTAGTGTGAAATTTCGTACAAATAGCGACGCGAATTTATGCTATCCTGACGCGCATGCGTATTACGATAAGGACAACTGTCAAAAAAGATAGCGTTTGGAAAACCTTCCCTTAGAAAGTTATCGACATACTTCACTTTTTGGTAAATCAAACCTATTTTCGTATCTCTCTTAAAAGAGATCAGAGACGTTATCTAAACGCAGCGTGTAGAGCCCTAGCATCCAACATATCCAATCTCTCCTCCCCACTGTTCTTAAAACCGCGACCCCAAAAGCCAGCTTCACGCAGTTGTCACGTGGCTTCGTTCCAGCTTTTTTGGTACGCTGTAATCCAATCAATTAACGTGTCACTCTAATGCTGTGCAAAGTTTCGTAATGTACGGTATACAGCTATTTGACATAATTTTTTACATTTTATTCTCGGGTTTGAACTTGAACGTCATACTTGAGATAGATCATGGAAGCTACGACCGCAGGGATGTCTGGGTAAGAACTAAGTGAACCACGTGTCATGCAGCCGATGAAATAAACACCCATTCGATGTTTTCAAAATCCAACGACTATGCACGAGTAGAAAGATTGTCTATTTAACCATGTTGTTTGAGGCTTGGAATTTCTCAGTATTCGTTTTGGTGTTAAAAGTCAACAACAAAATCGCTTTCGGTATTTTAGATTTTAGATTTTTTTTTTTTTTTTCTGTTTTTTAGCACGTGCACGTTCTCACGAGTTTTATTGTAAGCTCTTTTGTGTTCTACGTGAATAAATAAATTATTATTATTATTATTATTATTATTATTATTATTATTATTATTATTATTATTATTATTATTATTATTATTATTATTATTATTATTATTATTATTATTATTATTATTATTATTCAGTTGAATGTAAAAGCAACATATCTTGCGTGGCTTCGATTGAAAACTGAGAAGGAGCCGCCGAAGTTCGTGTCATAATCATTAAACAGTTCTAATTTAGACAGCCCTTTAGGGCACACTTACGGTGGAAGGGCTTATGCACGTCAAACTAACACTATTAGACAACGAATAACTAGCTCATTTGCCGACCACTTCTTACCGTATGCCCATGTTGTATGCATAATTAACAATTATTGGACGAGGTTGAGTTAAATATCGTGATTTGTCAGTGGCGAGCAGATTAATTATTTGCTGATGCCGAAAGGAAAATCACGATATTTTGCAAAAACCGAGTTCAATAATTGTTTTATCATTCACGTTATTTTCTCTCACCTAAAGCAACAACTCTGGAAAAGTCGAGCTGCCATTGTCGAGGAGATTCGTAGGAAGTTATCTGCAGTGACGTAGTCGTCTCTCGACCAATGAAAATGACGGAGAAAATAATGTGAATCATTATATGTAGAAATAGCGCTATATAAACGATTATTATTATTATTATTATTATTATTATTATTATTATTATTATTATTATCCGGCATTGCTGTAAATAACTCTTAGATTTGTTTAATATTCATTATGACTGCGACGACATCAGTTGTTTATTGGTTTGTGGTCAGGTATTTAGGGTGGAAGTACGTTCGCTATGGTTTGAGGGTCACGTGACCATCTTTAGTAAGTCATATTATCTATGTCAGCAAGAGTCTCTAAACACACGCGGAGAGAAGCTCACATATACCCAGCACATCCAGCACACCCAGCACTAGGGCTGTCCACAAGTTGCTTGGCAACTTTTGCGCAACTTTTCCGATTTCGGGCAACCATTTTTTATTTCGAGCAACTTTTTTTCTGTTGAGCAACTTCTTTCTTTCTTAACCATTTCCACAAATTAAAACAAATTAAACAGGCCAATTAAGTACTAAACTTGATTCATTTCGCTTTATGGTTCATAATACAGTTTGTAAACAGCAAGCAGTGTTCAGGACTGGGTTAGTGCATTTGGAGTAGTAGTGGGCTGCCTGTGGTTATTTGAAAAGGTGATTCAGGTGGTCAGCGGTTACTTTTTATAGAAGGCATACTACATATGGAAAGAAAGAGAGAACAGTGGTTGCATGTGAAATGATAAAAAAGGATGAAAAATAGAGTGTAAAAAATCAATGGGGAGTTTGCAGGTGTTGCGTGACATTTTGAATTTTAATCCAACAAAAACAAAAAATATAATATTTGAAAAGAGCACACCAAAATTAGCAAAAATTGAAATTTTGAAGTAATTTCGATGAATAGAGCGAAAGTTATGAGCGACCAAAGTTGCTTTTTTGTTAAGAAACGTACGGTGGTGGGCAACAGCTAATTTTGGTGTGCTCTTTTCAAATATTATATTTTTGTTTTTGTTGGATTAAAATTTAAAATGTCACGCAACAAAATGTCACACCTGCAAACTCCCCATTGAAATGTGGGTAGAGAGATAGAATATAAAAGATAAAGAATGAATGAAGAAAGGAAATGAAAACTATGAAAATAAAGTAAAAATATAAATATTTTGCATAGACAGGGGAGGGGAGGGTGGTAGTGTGAAATTGCATTTGCTGTCTATAAAAAAAAAAGAGAATATTGTAAATTCCTGTTAACAAGCTATATTACATCAAGAAAAAAAAAAAAAATGGTTAGAAATATTCCTTTGATTGGGTAATTAGCATCTTATTACGGTAAATACGAAGCAACATTGGAGCAACTTTTAGCGTTTTGGAGCAACTTTTGAGCAACTTTCTGAGAAATTTTGAGAATCTTTTTAAACAATTTTGAGCAACTTGTGGACAGCCCTACCCAGCACACCCAGCACACCCAGATCACCCAGCACACCCAGCACACCCAGCACACCCAGCACACCCAGCACACCCAGCACACCAGCACACCCAGCACACCCAGCACACCCAGCACACCCAGCACACCCAGCACACCCAGCACACCCAGCACACCCAGCACACCCAGCACACCCAGCACACCCAGCACACCCAGCACACCCAGCACACCCAGCACACCCAGCACACCCAGCACACCCAGCACACCCAGCACACCCAGCACACCCAGCACACCCAGCACACCCAGCACACCCAGCACACCCAGCACACCAGCACACCCAGCACCCAGCACACCCAGCACACCCAGCACACCCAGCACACCCAGCACACCCAGCACACCCAGCACACCCAGCACACCCAGCACACCCAGCACACCCAGCACACCCAGCACACCCAGCACACACCCAGCACACCCTCTGAGCACAAAACCAGCACACCCAAGACACATTAAACGTACTGTTTACACCCAGCACACCCTATAAATGGGTTGTTGACACCCAGCACACCCAATTAGATAAAAATAAAGGATAGTTGTATTCTGATATACCCACACAATCGTGAATCTTTCGAGCACAGAGTTGGTCACACTGGTTCCGCACCAGACACCCAGCACATAAGCAGCACATTTTCTGCAGTGCTATAAGCCTTCACACCCAGCACACCGATGACAGATACAATGCACACCCAAACATTACCCACTGTGCCACTCAATGTCTTCCTAACAACCAAACACACCCAGCACACCCAGCACACCCCAGCACAACAACCAGCACAACCAGCACACCCAACACAACCAAGCAACAACCATCAACCAATCAACACCCAACAAACACCAACACACCCAGCACACCCAGCACAACAACCAACACACCCAGCACACAACCAGCACACCCAGCACACCCAACCAAACACCACACCCAACAACAACCTAACACTCTAAGCAACCTAACAACCAACAACCTAACAACCTACAACCCAACACATTAACAACCAACAACCTAACAACCTAACAACCTAACAACCAACACCAACACCTAACAAATAACAACCTAACAACCATCAGGAAACTGAACCAAGCAACAACTAAACCAATCAACAACCTTGTAACCAAACACAACACACAATCGTGAATCAACAACCTAGAGTTGGTCAATCACTAACTGAACCAAACAACAACCTAACAACCTAACAACCTAACAACCAAGCAACAAACAACCTAACAACCAAACAACAACCTAACAACCAAACAACAACCTAACAACCAAATAACAAACAACCGATGATAACCAAACAATGGAGTATCAACCAAACAACAACGGTACTGTGCCAAACAACCAACAACCTAACAACCAAACAACAACCTAACAACCAAACAACAACAAACAACCTAACAACCAAACAACCTAACAACCAAACAACAACCTAACTGAACCAAGCAACAACTTATCAACCAATCAACAACCTAACAACCAAACAACAACTTATCAACCAATCAACAACCTAACAACCAAACAACAACCTAACAACCAAACAACAACCTAACAACCAAACAACAACTTATCAACCAATAACAACCTAACAACAACAACAAACAACAAAACAACCTAACAACCAAACAACAACTTATCAACCAAACAACAACCTAACAACCAAACAACAACCTAACAACCAAACAACAACCTAACAACCAAACAACAACCTAACAACCAAACAACAAACAACCTAACAACCAAACAACAACCTAACAACCAAACAACAACCTAACAACCAAACAACAACAACCTAACAACCAAACAACAACCTAACAACCAAACAACAACCTAACTAAACCAAACAACAACCAAACTGCCAAACAACAACCATTTCACTGTCTTCATTTCTCTCGGGAAAGGGGACTGAAGAATTTGAAGATAAAGCTACGATTTGAAGATAAAGCTATATACTGGATTATACTGGATTATAGTCCAGTGCAAACATAATAATGTTATTATAGAAGGAAATGATGTACTCGAACCCATCCCACTGCATCAAATAGCACGACCACGCCCTAACCAGGCTAGCCCTACTGATGATCCACAGCATGCCCGGCATTTCAACCAAGCCCCAAGAGAATAATCTCATCCCAATATCCGATATCAGTTTCTACATCATGTATACAATCAACTCTCTCAGTCTCCTGCCATTCGGGACCAATTTATGCTTTCCGGCCGAGCGAGGTATCTACCTTAGAATGTATAGTACTCAAAACAGTGCAGCAGGGAGAGGTGTCTGTCTTAGAAAAGGTGTCCGTCTTGGGCGGGTGTCAAGTGTTGTTTATTGTGAGCAAGCAAGCACGTCCAAGTATCAGATACTCATTCTAAAGTTAATATCAGATAAATATGTCACCTTGTGAATATGCTGTTGAGGGATGCTTCGCTTAATGTAAAACAGGAAACTGTAGAAATCACTTAAGTTCATAACTTACAAAACCCAAGTTTTAGTGCTCAATATTGCTGAACTAATGATGTCAGTTCAATGATATGATTAAGCGGAATTCAGCTATATATATAACTCAACGCGCATGGCATCATTCTACAAGTTCAACATGCAACGACATGCTGGAACGTGCAACCCTCACCCCCCCCCCCCCCCCCCTCACCAACCCCCCTCCCTACCCCCACCCCCCGGCTCACCCCTTTCCCCCTGATGTAACTAAAATACGGTATTCTTGCGTCGATCCATTCTACTGCCTGTGTAACTTGCTGTCTGTTGATCAAGCTCCTGTCCGCATGTCACACGCGAGTTGACTGTACAAAGCGACGCGGTATGCTTCCTACGCGCATGCGATACAACTGTCAAGCTATTCATTAGAAACATATCGACATACTTCACTTTGTAATCAAAATTGGTGTGCGCCTCGTTCTAGCCTGCGTAGCCGGCTCCTCCCCTCCTCTCTCCTCCCCCTCCCCTCTCCCTTCCCCAAGAGCCAGCTACGCAGGCTAGCTTCGTTCCAGTAAGACGCTGTAATCCACGTACACGTTTCACACCTTCCGTTAGTACGGTATACAGCTATTTGCATAATCGTTTTCGGGTTGAACGACGTCATAGATCATGGAAGCTACGACCGCAGGGATGTCTGGGTAAGAACTAAGTGAACCACGTGTCATGCAGCCGATGAAATAAACACCCATTCGATGTTTTCAAAATCCAACGACTATGCACGAGTAGAAAGATTGTCTATTTAACCATGTTGTTTGAGGCTTGGAATTTCTCAGTATTCGTTTTGGTGTTAAAAGTCAACAACAAAATCGCTTTCGGTATTTTAGATTTTAGATTTTAGATTTTTTCTGTTTTTTAGCACGTGCACGTTCTCACGAGTTTTATTGTAAGCTCTTTTGTGTTCTACGTGAATAAATAAATTATTATTATTATTATTATTATTATTATTATTATTATTATTATTATTATTATTATTATTATTATTATTATTATTATTATTATTATTATTATTATTATTATTATTATTATTATTATTATTATTTAGTTGAATGTAAAAGCAACATATCTTGCGTGGCTTCGATTGAAAACTGAGAAGGAGCCGCCGAAGTTCGTGTCATAATCATTAAACAGTTCTAATTTAGACAGCCCTTTAGGGCACACTTACGGTGGAAGGGCTTATGCACGTCAAACTAACACTATTAGACAACGAATAACTAGCTCATTTGCCGACCACTTCTTACCGTATGCCCATGTTATATGCATAATTAACAATTATTGGACGAGGTTGAGTTAAATATCGTGATTTGTCAGTGGCGAGCAGATTAATTATTTGCTGATGCCGAAAGGAAAATCACGATATTTTGCAAAAACCGAGTTCAATAATTGTTTTATCATTCACGTTATTTTCTCTCACCTAAAGCAACAACTCTGGAAAAGTCGAGCTGCCATTGTCGAGGAGATTCGTAGGAAGTTATCTGCAGTGACGTAGTCGTCTCTCGACCAATGAAAATGACGGAGAAAATAATGTGAATCATTATATGTAGAAATAGCGCTATATAAACGATTATTATTATTATTATTATTATTATTATTATTATTATTATTATTATTATTATTATTATTATTATTATTATTATTATCCGGCATTGCTGTAAATAACTCTTAGATTTGTTTAATATTCATTATGACTGCGACGACATCAGTTGTTTATTGGTTTGTGGTCAGGTATTTAGGGTGGAAGTACGTTCGCTATGGTTTGAGGGTCACGTGACCATCTTTAGTAAGTCATATTATCCATGTCAGCAAGAGTCTCTAAACACACGCGGAGAGAAGCTCACATATACCCAGCACATCCAGCACACCCAGCACTAGGGCTGTCCACAAGTTGCTTGGCAACTTTTGCGCAACTTTTCCGATTTCGGGCAACCATTTTTTATTTCGAGCAACTTTTTTTCTGTTGAGCAACTTCTTTCTTTCTTAACCATTTCCACAAATTAAAACAAATTAAACAGGCCAATTAAGTACTAAACTTGGTTCATTTCGCTTTATGGTTCATAATACAGTTTGTAAACAGCAAGCAGTGTTCAGGACTGGGTTAGTGCATTTGGAGTAGTAGTGGGCTGCCTGTGGTTATTTAAAAAGGTGATTCAGGTGGTCAGCGGTTACTTTTTATAGAAGGCATACTACATATGGAAAGAAAGAGAGAACAGTGGTTGCATGTGAAATGATAAAAAAGGATGAAAAATAGAAAGTAAAAAATCAATGGGGAGTTTGCAGGTGTTGCGTGACATTTTGAATTTTAATCCAACAAAAACAAAAAATATAATATTTGAAAAGAGCACACCAAAATTAGCAAAAATTGAAATTTTGAAGTAATTTCGATGAATAGAGCGAAAGTTATGAGCGACCAAAGTTTGCTTTTTTCTTAAGAAACGTACGGTGGTGGGCAACAGCTAATTTTGGTGTGCTCTTTTCAAATATTATATTTTTGTTTTTGTTGGATTAAAATTTAAAATGTCACGCAACAAAATGTCACACCTGCAAACTCCCCATTGAAATGTGGGTAGAGAGATAGAATATAAAAGATAAAGAATGAATGAAGAAAGGAAATGAAAACTATGAAAATAAAGTAAAAATATAAATATTTTGCATAGACAGGGGAGGGGAGGGTGGTAGTGTGAAATTGCATTTGCTGTCTATAAAAAAAGAAAATATTGTAAATTCCTGTTAACAAGCTATATTACATTGGAGCAACTTTTGAGCAACTTTCTGAGAAATTTTGAGCATCTTTTTAAACAATTTTGAGCAACTTGTGGACAGCCCTACCCAGCACACCCAGCACACCCAGCACACCCAGCACACCCAGCACACCCAGCACACCCAGCACACCCAGCACACCCAGCACACCCAGCACACCCAGCACACCCAGCACACCCAGCACACCCAGCACACCCAGCACACCCAGCACACCCAGCACACCCAGCACCCAGCACACCCAGCACACCACACACCCAGCACACCCAGCACACCCAGCACACCCAGCACACCCAGCACACCCAGCACACCCAGCACACCCAGCACACCCCAGCACACCCAGCACACCCAGCACACCCAGCACACCCAGCACACCCAGCAGCACACCACAGCACACCCAGCACACCCAGCACACCCAGCACACCCCCAGCACACCCAGCACACCCAGCACACCCAGCACACCCAGCACACCCAGCACACCCAGCACACACCCAGCACACCCAGCACACCCAGCACACCCAGCACACCCAGCACACCCAGCACACCCAGCACACCCAACACACCCAGCACACCCAGCCGCGATGGAAGCGGTACTCATGCATGGCCATTCTTTCTTTTCTTGTTTACACAAGCAAATAATTATTATGACTCATTATGGATCTCATTATCTCAGCCAAGTGTATGCCTGACATAGGATTCATTTCTATACTGAAAGTATGATAAAAATGTCTAACTATTCTGCGTCTAGTGACATCCCGCTCAATAAATTCATCACATCAATAAGACTGAATGAAAAGCATCATTTTGTTACCGGACATGTCTTTATTTGGTCGCAAAATTCCATGTTTGGTCACAGGCAGCACAACCATTGCTTTTGAGGCTACTTTTAATGAATAGAAAATTAAATATTTGTATTTATGCACGCGTCTATTTATTGGGACCCATTTATTGGTAGACGCAATACGTATTATGTTGGGCTCCCTGTGGTAGCAATACGTATTATGTTGGGCTCCCTGTGGTAGCAATACGTATTATGTTGGGCTCCCTGTGGTTTGGTTTCTCCACTCGTTACCAGTCTCCAAATCGAAAACTGATTGTCTGCTGAATGTCATGCTCTTATTCACACCACAATTCTCAACATTACTCTTGTGTTATTAAGAAAAACAAACGCAAAGTCGCCTCGTCCTGCTGTTCAGCTAATGATAGAATAATAACCCTATAAACGCGCAAATATCCACCATTTGCGCATCAACTGTAACATCTGTGTTGAATTGTAGCCCCCCTTTGCGTTCACGACGTATTGTTTGCACCAGCTAAATCATTGAATCAACAATCCATCAGTGTCGATGTCTGCTTGTTTTACTCTAGGAGTGTTTTGCTTGTCATACAAATATTGACGCTCAGCGTGTTTACATTACGTTGGCTGTGTCCGTGTGATCAGAATTTCGAGACTCGAGCGAAAACATATTGAATGACTGCGCGCTGATTCACACTCAAGGAGACCTTTACCATTAATTCTGATTTTACTGAACTTCCGCAGTTAACTTGAGATCACTTCGTATCATACCATTTTATTATCCAACACAGGGATCCCATGTAATGAAAAATGTGACAGGAAGTGGCAGGAGATGGAAGCATTTTATTTAGTGGGAATCAGTCCTTACAAATCTCAGATAATAATAATAATAATAATAATAATAATAATAATAATAATAATAATAATAATAATAAATAATAATAATAATAAATAATAATAATAATAATAATAATAATGATAATGATGATGATGATGATGATGATGATAATAATAATAATAATAATAATAATGATGTTGTATTTATTATATAGCGCATTCTCCTCAAATGCTCAAATGCGTTTTACATACATCAGGTAAAGAAATACAAGCTGGAAGATCTCGGACCGTGCGACTCGTATCGTCATCAAAATAGAAAAATAAAATAAGGACTTTGAAGCAAGAGCAAGACTTCGGCAGGCTTCTGGACCACTAGTCTACGAAGGGCAGCCGCTACTTTGGCGCACACCACACTGAGGTCTTAACTGCCCTTCGTACGGCTACTTGATCACCGCAGACCACGCGCCAGTTCACTAGTACAAGTAGATCACACAGCTACATCGAGTGAACTTGTAATGTGTTCTCTATTGACGTGAATGCATAACAAGATAAAGAACACCTATGGCTAAAAGTCATCATTAACTGCGAAGCGGATAATATACCGTATTTGACTTACAATTCTTGGTTTTCACATGACGTCATCAAAAAGCTAAAATCCAAGCTATTCACCTCACAAAACTGTTTGTTGGATATGTTGTTTATATCGTTATAAGAAAATTCTTACCCAAATAATTTTGTAATTTAGATGTTTGGTTTTCGTTTTATTGCGAGTCAAATTCTGTC
The DNA here is from genome assembly GCA_033675265.1 of Actinostola sp. cb2023. Lineage (NCBI taxonomy): Eukaryota > Metazoa > Cnidaria > Anthozoa > Actiniaria > Actinostolidae > Actinostola > Actinostola sp. cb2023. The sequence goes on along the minus strand of JAUJYZ010000015.1, from coordinate 756,841 downwards.
ACGCAATACAGTCACGCATTTTCAAAAGCCATAGAAATAGGAAAATTCGTTTGAAATAATACGATTTTAACTTAGTAGATGATGGGTAACTTTATTTTGATGAATATAGCTATTGAAAACTTGAAGTATTTGCAATTAAACATGATTTTCAGTCTTCGTGATTTGGCCGCCATGTTGGTGTCGCTCGATGCGACACCAACATGGCGGACCCATACATTTTAACTAAATTATGAGCATAAGCGATCGCTCATATCTTCGTATCTAAAACTTCTTTTAACTAAAGCTTCGGCTGAGATATATGGTATTGGCTGCTCTTTCGGCCTATGAAGGTTTTGTTCTATATAAGTCCTGGGAAAATTTTCGATGACGTAGGTGAAAGCCAAGAATAGAAATAAAATGCTGTTACATCATTTGTGTTGTCTCTAGTTTGCGGTTTCTGTGTGATTTTAGGCGGTTTTGTGGCATTAAAGAAACACACACCTAGATTCACCAAGAAACTAAATACAATACACAACACAAATGAGGTAAAAACATTTGAAATCATTTTTTAGGTCAAATAGAAATGTTGTCCAGCTTGGGCTACCTGTGCGGCTTTGCTTGCAATAACACGCTGATCACAAAGCCTCGTTGACTCAACACTACAAAACCCATATGTCATTACGGTTTACAGATAAGATTTTATGTTCTCATATCTACACCAATGGCTTCTCCAAATGTCTGCATATGAGGACTGCAAGTTGGGGATCGATACGAAAAACGGCTGCAAAGGAGGCTACGTCTGAACAAAAACAGTCACGAATTCAGAGATCTTCAGTCACTGATCCGATGCGCAGTTTGTACTGACGTCATCACCTTTCCAAGAGTCTGGATCTCATGAAGCTTGTATACCGTGCACTTTATTACCAGGCGTATATCATGTATATGGCCCGGGTTATCTATGGATTAATCGTGTTCTTTGTAGTCGTGGATAGTGGATTACCGTTTATTGTTTCACTAGACACGGATGCTGTTCTTTAGGGATAGCAAATCTTCATAAGGTGCAAGCATTGGGCATCGGTTGCAAACTTCATGATTTTCTAAGCCTGCGCAATTGGAGAACTGAAGAAATGCGAACATCTTTTCTACTTTAATTGTGAGCCGCTTTTCTTAGATAAAGTTATTACTGTATTTATTCATTGTCTTATTAAACCCTTTTCAGTTAGACCATAAAATACACATTATAATGAGCTAACTACGTTGTTAGTTCTGACTGACGTGAAAAGGTTGTACTGAGAGTATATTATAATGCAATCTTGATGGTTCGTATCCACATGTAAAGTGATTCATGCATTCCACCCATATTGAACACATAATCGTACCGCTCTATATATCTGTAGGCAAAATGCAAAATCCCCCACTATCATGCGTCCAGGTAATAAATATCACTTGACCCGATATATTCAAGTGTCGATTGCGGGTTGTCTAAAGGGTTCAAATGGTCCAGTAGCTTTCAGCACAATCATCTCTATTGAAAGAACCACATTTATCTCAGTTAATTGTTTTATTCGTGTTATAAAGTTCCCTTTGTCTCGAAAGCTGTACAATTTACTAACTTAATGTTAACTATACGATTACATGCTTACTATAAATTAAAAGAGTACTAAAATATGCCAAATGATTCATATAAATATATACATTGGGGTCTACAGTGGTCACAAAGCTTGCACGAAGCCTGTGTCTACAACAGAATTAAGGAAATACATGGGTGATTACTTTGGGATATATGTCGTCCGTTATATTAAATCTATTTGGACGTTGAATTATCTTCTCAACTAATATGATTTATGATCCTGCATTGAGTCTTCAATCATGTTTAGATCATCTTGGAGCAGTCCTGAAAAGTGCTGCCTGAAAGTTGCTTTTTACCATGAAATGTCGCCTTTAAAATTCACATTTTCAATAATACTCCAACCTCGCATAGCAAAACTTTGTGGCCTGCTAAAGACAAACAGTTCTGTGGGATAAGAAATCATCAAATGCCATCAAGGGGAAGACGAACTACCACTGTAGCTTCCCACAGGCGATGAAAGCCCTACGTTCAACTCCTTCAAAGATGGTGAAGAGTTCAGTGAGGATTGTTCGACATCTGTGTCAGCATATCCTCGATTATCCATGCTACGAAGAAGGTTATCTAGAAACTTGATGTACTTGACAGCATTGCGTAGGATCTCAACCTTGGACAGTTTCTTATCTGGTGGATAGGTAGGCAGAAGTCGACGCAGCTCAGTGAACGCTACGTTAACATTTTGTTGTCTCCACCTTTCTCGTTTGTTGGTAAACATTCTTGTTTGAAGCCCAAGTGCTACGGCAAGTGAATCCAGGTCTAAATTACCAAATTCTGTGGAAAAGTGTCGGATGTACTGGTCTTGATGGCAAGGAATGATTTGAGAGTAGAATGCTTGATGGCTGTCTTGGCTAGGTCTGCAAGATTGGTGTATTCTGAAGCGAGTAACATCACCCATCCTCTCCTATTGTCAATGCCCGTTTTACTCTTAATCATGTACGTCTGACGGTGCGCTTTCCTTAGATTTCTATTTATCAAGCGTATGATCAGTCGTTTTAATCCAATTACATGGCAGTATTGTTCTGACGAAGGACTATTAGCGCGGATTAATTAATTGCTTTCCATGCGTGAGGTCCCAATTAGTATGTCCCAGTACCATGTCTATTGATAGTAGATGCGCCTTCGGAGTTGATACAACATCAGGAAGACTAAGAACAACCAGACATTTGACTGAGGGGGTTCATCTATAGCGGCGTGTATGGTGTGCAGAAGCTGACGCGCACTTTTACTGTTTTCCGGTCGTCAAACTCACGGCTTTTTCGGTCTGTTGATATTATCTTAAATCAATTCGTTGACTTAGAATCCATCTAAGTGGAATTCACAGCTTTGCCATTTATAAATAAATATGCTAATCCATATGTCCGTCGGCGCCACTTCCGTAGATGCTTCAGTGTGGCTAAAGGAAGGAAGCTATCTTGCTGAGGAAGGAAAGGGTGATTCCTCTACAAATTGAACCGATGTTGGTACTTTCCAAACTCGTTCCAAGTGAAGAGTATTTGGACGCGGCAAAAGCGGCCCTCGTATTGTTATTCTATTTTGTTTACGAACCGTCTCGTATGACTACTAAATAGCGGCCAAATAGGAAAATAATCTTCAAACTGCGGATGATCAGACAATCTTCACCACAACCTTTAACTCGTGTTCATTAGCAAACAATGATGGCCCAGCTTGAAGAAGTTTAGGAAGAGCAAAGCTTTCCTCAGCCAACCCTCACTGAGGCAGAGCAACGTGTACAAAGCAGGTTTTTGACCCCATGTGTTATTTGCTGGGGAGGAACTGGTTAACATGAGCATGTGGTGTTGATGTTGTTAGTGGATCAGATGAGATACTACAGGGCGACAAGGCGCCATGTCCGTCAGCGTATCCTACTAATGTCTTTATACATATCCACTCGGTAAATATCCATATGCACTTACTGTATAAGGATTATCGTACACGTATCGTACACGTCTCGTACACGTATCGTACACGTATCGTACACGTATCGTACATGCAAGTATCGTAAACGTATCGTACAAGTATCGTACACGTATCGTACACGTGTCGTACAAGTATCGTACACGTATCGTACATGCAAGTATCGTAAACGTATCGTACAAGTATCGTACACGTATCGTACACGTGTCGTACACGTGTCGTACACGTATCGTACACGTATCGTACACGTGTCGTACACGTGTCGTACACGTATCGTACACGTATCGTACACGTATCGTACAAGTATCGTACACGTATCGTACAAGTATCGTACACGTATCGTCACACGTATCGTACACGTATCGTACATGCAAGTATCGTACACGTATCGTACAAGTATCGTACATGCAAGTATCGTAAACGTATCGTATCGTACACGTATCGTACAAGTATCGTACACGTATCGTACAAGTATCGTACACGTATCGTACACGTATCGTACACGTATCGTACACGTATCGTACATGCAAGTATCGTACACGTATCGTACAAGTATCGTACACGTATCGTACACGTATCGTACACGTATCGTACACGCATCGTACACGCATCGTACACGTATCGTACACGTATCGTACACGTATCGTACACGTATCGTACACGTATTGTACATGCAAGTATCGTACACGTATCGTACACGTATCGTACACGCATCGTACACGTATCGTACACGTATCGTACACGTATCGTACACGTATCGTACATGCAAGTATCGTAAACGTATCGTACAAGTATCGTACACGTATCGTACATGCAAGTATCGTAAACGTATCGTACAAGTATCGTACACGTATCATACACGAACGTATCGTACGCGTATCGTACGCGTATCGTACGCGTATCGTACGCGTATCGTACGCGTATCGTACGCGTATCGTACGCGTATCGTACGCGTATCGTACGCGTATCGTACGCGTATCGTACGCGTATCGTACGCGTATCGTACGCGTATCGTACGCGTATCGTACGCGTATCGTACACGTATCGTACACGTATTGTACACGTATCGTACACGTATTGAAACGCATTGAGACATTGTGGCAGATCTAAAAGACTTTCTTTTGAAATTCCTAAAGCGCGGATGATAAAAATAAAAAAAATAAAACGTAAATGTAAACTTAAGCAAAAATATATAAAAATGTACAAATAATTAATTAATTTCAAGCTAAAGATATAAGATAACTAAATCTGAATATTTATAATTTGTTTTTCCAATATGTGCTAGTTACTAAGTTGTGTGCTACTAGTATGCCACTTCAAAATATTATTATTTACAAGAACTTTTCTGACTGTGTGCGTCATAAAAACAAACAAAAAAATCCGCCTTTAGGTTCCAAAACATTGTGACTTAGTTTGAAGAGGGCTCGAGCGAACGATATCGATCAAAGAATGGTAGTAAAGTATAGTAAAAACGTGAAACATTCAAGAATCAACACCTAAAATTCACAAAATATAAGTGAATGTAAGAACAGTCAAGTACATTTTTTGGGCCTTTGTGAAGAGCGGCAAACCGTAAAAATATGAAGTTGAACACTGATTTAATATTTCGCCTTTACCGAAACGAGTAGACGACCGCAAAGCATCTATGGATTGATGTGTGTTAAATAGTAGGTGTAACCAAGGTAACCAGGATATCACAGCAGTTGAAATAATGAGGCGTTGTATAGTCTAGAGTACATTCAATATGGCGGACTTGTCCATCGAAGCAATACATAGATGCTTTGCGGTTACAATTCGAACCCAGTCTTCCACTCGTTTCGGTGACAGGCGGGCATTAATTAGTCGTATAATCATGCAATTTTAATAATTATGACAAAAACGCACTTGATATAAATGTTAATTACAAATGATTTTCATTCAAGTATTTTTATTCTTATTTTAATGGATTGTTTGGTGCTGATTTATGCTGAGAATTTCTACAATGTAGTTGTTGGTGCCCATTCCTCCTTCCCCTCCCTCCCCAACCCCCTCTCCCCTACTTCCCCTTCTCCCCTACTTCCCCCTCTCCCCCTACTTCCCCCTCTCCCCTACTTCCCCTCTCCCCTACTTCCCCCTCTCCCCTACTTCCCCCTCTCCCCTACTTCCCCCTCTCCCCTACTTCCCCTCTCCCCTTCTTTCCCCTCTTCCCTTCCCCCTCTCCCCTACTTCCCCTCTCCCTCCCATTTTTCCCCCTCTCCCCTACTTCCCCCTCTCCCCTACTTCCCCCTCTCCCCTACTTCCACCTCTCTCCCCTTACTTCCCCCTCTCCCCTACTTCCCCTCTCCCCTACTTCCCCCTCCCCTCTTCCCCCTCTCCCCTACTTCCCCCTCTCCCCTACTTCCCCCTCTCCCCTACTTCCCCCTCTCCCCCCTACTTCCCCCTCTCCCCTACTTCCCCCTCTCCCCTACTTCCCCCTCTCCCCAACTTCCACCTCTCCCCCTACTTCCCCCTCTCCCCTACTTCCCCCTCTCCCCTACTTCCCCCGTTTCCCCCTCTCCCCTCCCTACTTCCCCCTCTCCCCTACTTCCCCCTCTCCCCTACTTCCACCTCTCCCCTACTTCCCCCTCTTCCCTACTTCCCCCTCTCCCCTACCCCCTCTCCCCTACTTCCCCCTCTCCCCTACTTCCCCCTCTCCCCTTCTTCCCCCTCTCCCCTTCTCTCTCCCCTACTTCCCCCTCTCTTCCCTACTTCCCCCTCTCTCCCCCTCTCCCCTTCCCCCCTCTCCCCTACTTCCCCCTCTCCCCTTCTTCCCCCTCTCCCCTACTTCCCCCTCTCCCCTACTTCCCCCTCTCCCCTACTTCTTCCCCCTTCTTCCCCCTCTGCCCTACTTCCTCCTCTCCCCACCCCGATTGCCAATATGATGAAAAAGGATGTGTCTGCAATGGTATTAATTAAAAAGGATTTTTTTTTTTGTCTTTCTTCGCTTCTTTTTGTTCTTGTTTCCTTGTCATCTTTTTAACCATTTTTTTTCTTTAATAAGTGCCTTTTACCGTCGATAATTTCCAGTTTTCTGGCTGCTTTCGACATTCAAACAATCAATCGTTCGTTCATTCATCGATATATTCATTCATTCATCCATCCATCCATCCATATATCCATCCATTCATCCATTCATATATCCATTCATATATCCATCCATTCATTCATCCATCCATCCATCCATTCATCCATCCATTCATCCATCCATTCATTCATCCATTCATCCATTCATCCATTCATCCATTCATTCGTCCATGCATTCATTTATTCATTCATCCATTCATTTAACTCGTTATGAATGTGTCATTTCTTTCTTCGTGCTAAGATGAAAGATCTCAAACATTTAACATATTGTTAACACTTTCTCATTTCCATCAACAGCATCATCAAGCTCACACAAACCTGCTGCCTTGTTGTCTTTACTTCCATGTTAATTAGTTTCTCACGTGTCGGTATCCATACATAGCTACATCTCAAAGACAAGAACAATCTGCTACGCCATTTATAAAACAATCAGATTCACATCAAAAATGCTTTAAATTTTGCCGGTTTTAGTTAACTAATAAAAGGCAAATGTCGGTATTCATAAAGATTGCCGGAGGGCGTGTCACTGGATTTAATCAAACTTACAACTTGCCGCCTAAACGCAATCATTGTGTTTTCGTTTCGTTTCTAATTTGCAGTTAAAAGAATTTAATAGTTCATTATTTCATTATTACTTTTTAAGTAGTTTTTTCTTTATAGTCAGTTGTTTCTTTCTCCGTCTCATTTTTGTTGTCTCCTTCCCTCTTTCTTTCCTTCGATTCCTTCCTTCCTTCTCTTTCTTCTTCCGTTTGTGCTGTTTATGTCAACTTGTAGAAGAACTTTCACCAAACGTCCAAAAACCTTTGTGTGTTTGTTTGTTGTTTCAGTTTTGTTGTTGTTGTTGTTGTTGTTGTTGTTGTTGTTGTTATGATGCTTTGAGGAAAGCCAGTAAATAATCAGACGAGGCCTGTGTAGCACCAGAACTATCGTACGTAGCGTACGAACATTGCATGATTATGCACTGAATGCGATCGCGATATCTTGTGCCATCGAAGACGCAGTTTCATGTACAGACAATCCAATTTTAAATATAATTACCAATGACGATCTTATCCCCGTTATTAATCTATCGGAAAAATCAAAAGGAGAATTAACTACTTCAGAATGATCTGCGAGTAGAACAGCATGACACATGGCCAGCAAACCTGAGTTGAATTCCCTTCGTTGTAACCATACTTTGACCCTAGTGGCGCCCACGATTAACAGCGCGTCTGTCAACTCGGCGTAGAGTACATTCGATTTATAAACTTAAATCCACACATACTATGGAGCTCCTAGGATCGAATGGCATAAAAGTTAACTGCACGAGTTCATAATGTATCTCTCTCTATAGAACGATGCCAACGATACTGTGCGTCGTTCCTAGCATGGCTAGGGATTAGTGACCAACGATGACCAAGATACCATGTATTCAACCCTGGGGGGGTTCTTCAAGGTACAATAGGGTAGGGATGGCCGTCGGTAAACTTCATAAAATACCCTAAAAAATACCTAACAGTGCAAAATTCCCACCCTAAAAAATACCTCGTAAAAATTACCCTAAAACTACCATCAGATCACTCCCCGGGATACTGCGCTATTCAAGGCGGAATGCGCTTGTTCCAAGTTTTATACCCTAAAAAATACCAGTACTTCAAAAAAAATGGATTTCGCTTGACCAACTCCTAAAAAATTACGACGATCGCCGCTACCATCCGGATATATGAAGAATTCTCCCTCCTCCCCCCGGGGATATTCAACGAACGCTTTGTATTTTGATGGTATCAGTGAGTTCCGTTAAATCTATTCCCACATGGCTTAAGGTTCATCATCGATAGATTAAGGTTATCGAGTGCTGGAATAACTAAAATAGATTTCCATCTTAAGATGATCATAAATATCTGCCAAGCCAAAGATAACTCACTCGACATAGCACAGAACTTGAAATATCAGTCCGCATGCAGGGGAGGGGTGACAGTCGTTGCCGCGCACGCATACTGAATGACCCAGATATCAACATATCTGATGGTTGTAGGGAATAGGATGGGTTCCTATGGCGACAACCACGTGACTCGACAATAATTCGAACCAAAAGGAGAACTGAGAATGGCGGGGTACCCACGGGTAATAAAATATCCCCTCGTTAAACCTGGAGAGGTATTTTGAAACCTCGCAGGTATCGTACCTGGCCTCATCGAGTATCATGAATTTCCCATTAATGTCTCGCACCTCTCCTACCGGCAGGTTGCACCTCTCGTTACAACGACTATCATGTATATACACTTGATATATCCCCGGTATAGTACTGCTTGTCAATGACGGATATCACGTATATTACCTTCGTATTCTGTATACCGTACCATTTGTCAATGACACCGGTTATCATACATACACCCTTGGTATCTCGGATACCGTACCACACTTGTCACACCGGGATATAATCATGTATACATCCTTGGTATCCCGGGTACCGTACCACATTTGTCACACCGGTTATCATACATACATCCTTGGTATCCCGGGTACCGTACCACACTTGTCACACCGGTTATCATAAATACATCCTTGGTATCCCGGGTACCGTACCACACTTGTCACACCGGTTATCATAAATACATCCTTGGTATCCCGGGTACCGTACCACATTTGTCACACCGGTTATCACACATACACCCTTGGTATCCCGGGTACCGTACCACACTTGTCACACCGGTTATCATAAATACATCCTTGGTATCCCGGGTACCGTATCACACTTGTCACTCCGGGTATCATACATATACCCTTGATATCCCGGGTACCGTACCACACTTGTCACTCCGGGTATTATGCATATACCCTTGATATCCCGGGCACCGTACCACACTTGTCACACCGGTTATCATACATACACCCTTGATATCCCGGGCACCGTACCACGCCGGGTATCATACATATACCCTTGATATCCCGGATACCGTACCACCCTTGTCACACCGATTATCATGCATACTCCCTTGGTATCCGATCCCGGGTAGCGTACCACTTCAGTCACACCGGGTTCCACCCGGCATACTCCCTTGGTATCCCAGGTACCGCCGTACCGTACCAGTTGTCACATCGGGTACCATGCATACTCCCTAGGTATCCCGGGTATCGTACCAGTTGTCACATCGATTATCATGCATATACCCTTGGTATCCCGGGTACCGTATCACACTCGTCATACCGGTTATCATATATACATACACCCTTGGTATCCCGGGTATCGTACCAGTTGTCACATCGATTATCATGCATATACCCTTGGTATCCCGGGTACCGTATCACACTCGTCATACCGGTTATCATATATACATACACCCTTGGTATCCCGGGTATCGTACCAGTTGTCACATCGATTATCATGCATATACCCTTGGTATCCCGGGTACCGTATCACACTCGTCATACCGGTTATAATATATACATACACCCTTGATATCCCGGGTACCGTACCACATTTGTCACACCTGGTACCTTACATATACCCTTGGTATCCCGAGCCGGTACCGTACCACATTTGTCACACCTGGTACCTTACATATACCCTTGGTATCCCGAGCCGGTACCGTACCATACTTGTCATACGGGTTACCATACACAAACCCCGATATATACTCCAATATCGTACTCAAAATGATTTCATTCATGCACATTAGCCATAACAAGAATTCCATACTCAATATACACAACACTTGAGCTTCCTTGACAGGGTTAAGCCAATCTTATACTTACTAATGAGACTATTAAGAAATTTGGGGTTAGTACTACTTAGTAATTCATCAGAAAACTTTCTAAATTTCTCGAATATTCTGCTTATCCAATAAAAATGCTGGACATGCGAAAAGTCTCTCGCTGGCGAGCGAATGTGCGGTAAATCGTGAAAAAGGAATTCCCAGCTTTCTGAGCCAGTTTGCGTGTTTTACGCCAGGGGCTTCAACGTACGTAACAGCAATTGTTTGCCTCTCAAAGATGAAACAGATAACGACAATAAAGAACCGAATTATTGGCTTAGGAAAACGTAAAGGCGAAGTTATCACGTAATCAAGATAAGAAAAGAGCACGAGCCGACAAGTCGACATCTTAATGTCGTATAATAACTCGAAATCCTTTTTCGTCGAACTATTTAGTGAACTATATGCACTGTTCAAATCCCTGACAGGAAAGCACACAATGTTATTTTCTCGGGAAGAATATCATTGGAACTAATCTTTATTTCGGTAGGTAAATGATTGAGTCTATTGAGATATTTTTCTTATCTACCAACAAGTGATAGTCGTCAGAGATAGAAGGCTTTAGACTTGCCGCAGACTACCTCGAGACGCCTAGAAACTAATGTAGCGTAAATGGTTAAGTTGAAAAGTCTAACTACAATGTCACCATCGAGGAAGTCCGCTAGTGCAAGTTGTAAAGAACCACAAAGAACTTGCAGAAACAGAAATCCTTCCAAGACAACAAAGCCGGCTTCGCACAGGCGACGAACATTACCACGCCGCAAGCAATCTAGGGATGGTTTGTGTCATCGACGACTTTTCACCAACAGCAGAGAACGATGGAGGCAGTACCAAGTAAACATAGCTTTTGCAGAACTGAGGAAACTATTACCGACCTATCCTACCGACAAAAAGCTTTCGAAACACGAAATCCTACGCAAGACGATGAAGTATATTCGTTTCCTGGCCAAACTGCTCCACGGCTTGGATGGTGAAGACGATGGTCAGGAGGGGACAGAACTAGAGTTGAATGAGATTCAAAATGGCTCGGAATCTTCCAGCTCAGAAGGAACTGTAAGTAACCTAAGTTCGTCGTCTCCGGAGTTAAATTTAGCAAAGTGTAGTGTTGATGTGATGAACCATGAAATAGGCATTACACATCCGTCTGATAGACACATGTTAAACAGAGCAGAGACACAGGACCGGCAAGAAGCTGGGGATATACGCTATGTACATCTATCGTGAGAGCTCCAGTGTATGTCTTTCCAGATCGAACAATGATGCATTGCATATGGTGTACAAACTGTACCCGATTACGAACAGATGTAAGGACTGCTTACAAGCTCTAAGAAACGACCTGTGAGGAACGCTTTGGACAAGTTCGATATATAGTCCCCCGGCTTCGCAGTAAAATGTACACTTTATTAGACTTTATTCCCGCCTTTTTCATGCCCAAGGAAGCGCGTATGAGATTGATGTTCATGATTTTGCTTGCGAAAACACTGAGCCTATGCTCGCCGCCAGACTTTGGGTGAACACTTCAAGTCTCGGACACATAAATAAAGAGTTCTGAATGAAGTGTGTCAGTTGAGTATTTTCAGTGTCGCTGATACAAATTGTGTATAAACGTTCTTTGGAAGTTGACTGAAGTCGCGAACGTTTGAGCTTGTTTATATATACGTCCTTTAGCCTCAACAATAAGTCTATGCCATGGATCAGGATTGTAACTATGCCGATTAACCGAAATTAAATCATCAAAACTCGCTACTAAGACGCTGTAAGTTTATCATAAACAAAACTGATTCAACCTCAAACGTGTTGAAACTATTCGTGAGCCAGACTCGTTCTTTGTTTGTCTTTGCAAACTTGTCCAAGATGATGACTGATGGTGAAGGATGGAACAGAGCAAGACAGCTGTAACTTTGAACAGTAACTTGTACCAGATGGTCCAGCTTGTTCAAGAGTGAACATGAGTGAAGGTGGTCGGTAATCCTTTGCGGTCTACATTGCTCAAGATAAAACCAACATACCGGTAGGTGTTTCGTGGCAAGCATCCTACGAGGGAGAATAGAAGCCCTTGCCACAAAAGAAGAAAGTAACATGAAGGTCCATGTCGTATCCTCAGTGCACAATGGGTTTATAATGACTGTTTAGTTCGCAGCTACTTAGATCTAATGAGGTATTAATAGTGAGTGCTTGCTCTCTGTCAGTTAGACTGGTTGGTGTGATGATTATACTAAAGTGTGTGGTTTCCAGCGCTAATTTATTATCCAAACATTGAAATTCAGTATTCAATTATTTTGGGGAAATCTTTTCTGCTTTCCGGCGTTGTTTTTTTTTTCTATGTTAGGGCTTGAACAACTCATAGACCCAAAAGAGCCATTCTGATGAGCACGCTCCCTTCTCAGCCTTGGTACAATGCAGCCGCATTTCACCAATGTCCCTTCTGAGACATAAATGTCGTCGACAACCAGTCCGTTCTAGTGTACGAGTCACTAGTCCAACAGCTACACAAGCTTACACACCCTTGCTTTCTAAAGGAAAAAACCTTTGCTTGCCAATCATTCATGTTATTCATCGTCGTAGTCCGGGCATAAAGCAAACTTGCTTCATTGAAGTCCAACTAGCATAACTTACTAGTTAAGCCGGTTACAGACGAGACAGTTTTCTATAATAAGTTTTGCATTGACAAGTTTGATTTGCTCGAGTCTGTAAAGGAAATCTGCTCGTCTGTAAAGAAAAACTTGACAAGATTTCCTTTACAGACCGGCGAGCAAATAAACTTGTCAATGCAAAACTTGTCATACTAGAAAACTTGCTCGTCTCTAACCAGCTAAACTGTTCTTCGTTAAGAGTAGGAATATTAGACAATATTAGACAATATTACACCATTCAAAGCTCACGATTTTACAAGCTCAATTGCCTGTTTCAGTGCCAGCTTGATGATCACAGTATATCATAGAGAATTGAGAGGAAAAGTATAGCAATATATATCAGTAATAATAATAGCATTTATTTAAACACGATAGATTTACAGCATGGCTGGTGTGGTCGTGTATCTAAACATATAATAAACTAAACCCGAAAACTCCGCCCCTACAAACAACAAATGAACACCCCATAAACTCACCTCCCCCAAAACTATCCCAATTTTACATATTACATCTAATTTAAAGTCGGTTACTGGTTACAACAATCAAGAAGAAATCATCCCAATTATAAATAAATCCAATCCCCAATATATCTCGGCCTAGAACTTCAAATATGAAGCTACATCGACTTTTAAAACTAGCAAAATTTTAAGATATACTAGCTAAATTAGTAAGATATTTTGTAGTACTAACAGATTGTTTTTCTTTTAAACTGGGTTTTTATTAGTAAACTGTATTTAGTCTCATATTTCTGTCTTTCCGACTGGAAAGTGCCGCGAAAGGGCAATTGGGCCGGGTCTTCTGAAATTGGCGAGTTGCATGGGAACATTTTAGACATTTAATTTATCATGATGTTTTTGGGTGTACGAGGGATTAGTTTTAGCCCAATAGGATTTTTTTTTTTGGGGGGGGGGGGGGGGGGGGGGGGGGGGGGGGGGAGTAAATATTTGAGTTCATACGCGCCTCTCCATCAAAAATATCGAGTTCAACAATTAACCGACGAACCCCCCCCCCCCCCCCCCCCCCCTCTCCTCCCCACTCCCCCACCACCACCACCACCACGCACCACCACTTTTGATCTGAAGCAGGAACTGAAGTCGGCAAACCGACATTGAAGAGTTGATCAATGGTCGATAACCTTTAGCTTGAGAATGTCCCGTATTATAAGTGTATATGCCCGACATATCTCCCCTGAAAGAACGTCATTTTCACAGCAAACAGATGTGAAGAGAATGGGCGAATTACACCCCTGAGTACCCCCCCTGGCGAATTACATACTAATAAAACAACCTTCTACGGTTCCTAAAAGCCGAACAACTGTCAACAAAGCTTCCAAAATCGTAAAACGAGTTTGGTACGCCATTTAGTCGCCAATAGTTGCCATTTGATTGAGCATATCACTCTCTGTGAGATATGAGGGAATTACAGTCTGATAGTGATGCTAAACTGGTCTTAATTACCAAAATATTTGATAAAAGGCAAGGTCAAGAGGTTTGCGCTGCAAATGCTTACCATATGAATAGTAATCGTACGGTTAATTAAAGTCTTATGTTGTACAGTTTTACTGCAAATCACGCTACTAGCGCTGATTGAGTTAATCCACACACGAAACTGCAAGAAAATCCTTCTATTTGTTGGCTTGAGTATCATACCTTATTTCGATACTACATTTGTGCGGGCGTGTCATTTGCGGGACGCACACAGGGAACCCAACATAGTACATTTCTATGCACAGGGAGCCCAACATAATACCTATTGCGCGCGCGCGCTCTACCACAGGAAACCCATCAAAAAAAGACGCGCGCATCGTAGCCTCAGAAGCAATGGTTGGGCTGCCTCAATCTCGTCCCCAGAGCCGTTATTTCTTACTGCGCATGTATAACGGCTCTGGGGACGAGATTGGGGCTGCCTATGGTCTCTGGCGCTAAAACAAAAACAAATTACTTGAATAGAAAGCAACGTTAAATATTTAAATTATTTAAAAAATTAAAAAATCATTTATAGTTAAATTATTTAACTGGACCTTGGGCTCAGAGAAGGAGAAGAGGTGAAAGCTTATCAATATGCTTTTTTATTTTTATTTCTTACCAAAAAAAGAAGAAATATGTAAACAATTCCAAAAAAGAAAACAAACAAACAAGAACAAAAAAAGAACAAAACAAAAAAAGAAAGTAATGAAAAAGAAACTTGTCACGGCTGGGACTCGAACCCTGGACCCCAGGTTCAAAAGAGATGAATGCCGTAATTTATCCCAAAAGGTCCATACTCTCAGACATTATGCTGAGTCACCGTATGTTACGTATAGGATGAAGATGTCGGCCCCATCCGCGCTATCCGGGCATTACACCAATCAGCTTAGTGATCAAAGAGGGAGGGAACAGTCGGATCCTAGGCCCACTAAATAACTGCCCCGCACCACTAGGCTATCGTGCACGCTTATTGATTTGGAGGACAAAATAACCTAGTGTATCTTGTGAGTGGACTGTTTATTGTTGTGCAAATTACTATGGTCCCGTGGCTCGCACCGTTAAACACAGCGCGTTAATAGACCTTTTTACCGATACGGCGGCCATCTTGAATTATGGAGAAATTATGGGATGCCCAGGGTGCAAGCTAGTAACCATTTGGCCATGAAAAACTACGAAAACCTAATTTAAAGCAATGAATTTGTACAAAATTATACAACAATACACAACACATGTAGATATTAAGTCATCAACACTATGGCTAGAGTGAAATAGAAAAATAATATATTGACACGACTCCACACTGTACAGTTTTTGGGTCATTTGCACCCTGAGCATCCCATAATGTTTTAGCCAAAACAATAGAATCCAAAATGGCCGCCGTATCGGTAAAAAGGTCTATTAGAAGCGCATGGCCCGGGATCGATTCCTCGCTGCACCGAATTTTTTTATTTTTTTATTGTACTGTTTGTTTTTGTAAGAACATTTTTATACTCACGAAGATGATTATATTAATAATGTAAAATAATTTAAAATCAATAGACCTCTTTAGCTTCGTATGTAAATTGCCCATTTCAGATCATGTGATGTAAACATGGTGTTCTCTGGAGAATTAGTCCTTTCAATATGAACGAATAAATTTCAGAAATATAAAGGAACAATTCTCCAGAGAATATCAGTGTTTACATCACATGATCTGAAATGGGCAATTTGCATAAAAGCTAAAAAGGTCTATTAAAGACATTATTAAAGATATAAATAAATACATAAATAAATACAAAATAAATACATAAATAATTACAAAATGAAATACATAAATACATAAATACATAAATACATAATCTAACATAAGGTGAATACACAAATAATTAAAGCATGCGACCAGCTGCTCCGTTACTTGGACTTTCCACCGTGAACTTATCAACCAATCGGTCAAATATCATTCAACAATTTATAGTTTTATTTAGCTTCTAAAAGATGTTTACCTTGTGACAATACATAAGAATCCTAACTGTTGCCATACCGTACGTATTGCTACCCATATAGCAGGTTCAGTGCACTGCGGTCAATAGTCATCGGTATGTGCTTTAACCGCAGCAGTTTCAGTCACTGACATCTATTTGCATTTTATTCACAAACACCGGCTTCAGTCAAGGGTTTTTTATTTCTTGAGCTCGCACCTGGAAATGGAAAACAAGCTGAACCATTTTCATGCATGAGATGGATTTGTAGTTCATTTGTGGCTTTGGAGATCTTGTTGATAATCAAATTCCGGCAAATTATCGTCTTTTGTGGATTCAGTGAGTGAGTGTCACGACTAACCAGGAAGTCACTGTTACAGGTAAGTGCTAGCTAGGACGGTTCTATCTTGAGAATAATTTGTAAGTTGATCGTTTTGCACACAGACGAAACAGGTGCATCCGTATTAGTAGTAAATTCAATGGTTAAATAAAGGAAATCTATAACACCGTAGAAAGAGCAAAGTACTTAACTGGCTTTACCGACGCCTTAATCCTTCGTCGGCTCGAAAATTAACGTCAGTAAAGTTAAGTACTCTTTTCTACGATACATCGACGCAGTCCACTAGTGTACTCGCTTGTTTATATTTACTGTATATAATAGTGATATAACTGTTATATAGTGCGCTTGTATCATCTGCCTCTCTGATATAACTTGTCGTTATCTGACCTATTTCAAGAAACGTTAATTATCAACGTTATCAGTTTGAATATCATAAAGTCGCAAATTTTCCTTGACAAGGAAGACTTGCTCGTGTAGACGACAAAAACATCACCAATTTTTCCTTTTCAAGGAAAAATTGGCACACGACTGCAAGTTTTCCTTGAAAAGGAAAACTTGTCAAGGAAAACTTGTTCGTGTAGATGCGGTTTAAGTGTAGATGCTGTTAACAGGAAATGAACTATAAAACTTTAAAACAAATTATCAGTTACAAAAATGATAAGTTGATTTGAAATAAGAGCAAAAACACCTTGAAATGACAGTTGTATTTTTTTAACTATTCGTGTTTTTGTTTCTCTTCATTTTGTAATATTTTTAAAATTTATTTTACACAAAAAGACATACTCATTTAAAATCGAACTTAGTTTAATAACCAAGGCGATAAAAACACAGCAGAGACAACTGAAGCTTTGTATGTACAAACTGATGGTACAAGAAGTAATAGTATCGTGTAAGTCATACTAACTTTATCATAATAGACTTTGAATGAATAGTAATTGGATGTGGAGATTATAAAGTTTGACTTTAAAATTCAAATGAAAGTATTGTAGCTAACACCTTATTCATTCGTCTAATGTGGGATAAGTCCTAATTGTATTCTTCACCTGCCTTTGGGAAAATCTTGAAATAAATAAATAAATAAAAGTTTTCAATCCTTGTTCAGTACTTTCAGTTTGAAATAAAAGAAAGCCCACGACTGTAATATCAGCGGCCAGTTCGGCTCGTGATTGTATATCTCATACAACACGGACGCGAACTATCGCCGGAAGATGTATAAAATCTTGTTCTACTACCAGTAAGTTTGGCCGAGATTAGTCTATGCAAATCAAGACGATTTTGTATCAGAAATACAAGCCGTCTTCCATGCCTATGATTTCTATCAAGTTGTGTTTTCCTCTGATACTACGAAAATGTACTGAATCAGTTTTGAAGTCAGCTTTATCTGTATACATAGAGGTTATTACACGTGTAATCATAACTATTACAATTTCCTCGAATCTGATTGGTTGAGAGACTGTCCTATTAAATCATTAATTGCACTATTTTGGATCATTAATTGCACCAATTTTTTTTATTTTTTTATTTTCGCACAGAAACTCTAATTTTATTAAATTCAAACGATTCTTCATAAAAAGTAATTTGTAATTTAGAACATGATGAAAGAGTTGTATTTTAGGCATCAAAATTATTCTTATTATTTCAACTTACCACCTAAATATAACGAGTATATTTGAAAAGATTTCAAAATGAATATGATTAATAGGTAATTGAACTTCGTGTCGTGCAATTTTGGTCTGAAATCATACTCGTGATAACAAATTGCACTCCCGCTACGCGGTCGTGCAATTTTGTAATCACTCGTATGATTTCAGACCAAATTGCACTCCACTCAGTTCTATTACCATTACTAATTGGACAGTTGTAATCGGACAGTTGCAAGAGCCAATCACATTACACCTTTTCAGTAAAATGCGCGCGCTATCACGCAATCGCTACGCTATCGAGCGCGCGCTCAAGAAATTTTTCACTAACTTTTCTCGCTTTTTCACCAAAATATGTCATTGTTTTGGGGCATTTTAGCATCGTTTATCATGAAGATCTTTTTTCTCAGAAATTGTAATAGTTATGATTAATTGGTAACAGTACTTCGTGTCGTCCAATTCTGTCTGTAATCATACTCGTGATAAACAAATTGACGCGGTCGTCCAATTTTAATAAATTGTTTATTATACGACAACAAAATTAACAAAAAACAAATGTCTTTTTCTCTTTCTTTTTATTTGCAACCGGACAAAACAAGAAACAAACTGAGCGCGCGCGAAAACCCGTTTTTTCTAAAACGTGTATTAAATACGCTGTCATATTTGTACTCGTATTTGTACTGTAAGCGAGATTATTACACAACTTGTAATCTTACAGTACAAATACGAGTACAAATATGACAGCGTATTACACGTTTTAGAATTCGGACACGTCAATTTTGCGCGCAAAATTTTTGTTGTCGTATAATAAACAATTTATTACACGGGTAGTTGTGTAATACGGCTGGATATTTTTACTCGTCTGTTTGAGCTGTGTTTCTGTGGTGGTTTTTAATTTCTATTAAAAGTGGATTTTGCTTGAAAATACTGAAATAAATGCTACATACATAAACTTTATTAACCTTTGAGTGTTGTCTTGATCTGTTCTTTAACTTGGTCTACACGAAATTCCAGACGATTTTTAATTTGGAGTCAGTTTTTGAGCCGTTGATCCGTTCATTGTAACAGAACACAGCATGGGCTACCTGTGCTGAAACTAATAGTGATACTAGGGAAGTGAGGACGACGGCAGAGAAACAATAACGCTAATTACAACATTCAATAACTTCTTGTTGGAATGCATGAAATGAGCTCGATTTGGTCGTACTTCAGGCGTTCTGTGCTAAACTACAACGTGAAATGTTTATGTTTGACCATAGTTACTAACTATGGTTTGACGTTGCAAAGAGAACGAGATCCAACGTCAGTTCGATATTTGTGCAGATAGTTGTTTTTAGTCAACCGGACCACAAAAAGACGATGTCATTCATCAAAGAGGGCGCAAATTTAGTGAAAAACACGAAAAAAGAAACAAATATGAAAACAATAGACAACAAAACACTTTATTCGAACTTCGTCGTCCTCACGTCCCCGTCCTCGATGCTTAAAGTCCCTACTGACTGAGACAGACTGGTTGCACTCTATTTCCCGACTGCTTTTACACTTGCAAATTAAAACGAGAAGAGTGATCGACTAAAGTTTAAACGTCATTGCAATGCAAATATGTGTAATTCGATGGAAAAAAAAGTGTTAAGAAAATTAAGCGATTTGATTGGTCGACGCTCTCCTGATTTGTGCCAAAAAAAAGATGAATGAAATAATAATAATAATAAATCCTTAGATTTTTTCACGGTAGAAAAGCTAAAAAGGAACAGAGTCCTAAACAAGTAACGCAAAAGTACATGGATAAATACTTGGCATGAATCAAGAAGGATTTCTTTACTGGTTCTCCGAAGGCAACGAAAAACGATCGAAGGTTTTCCACTTTAGCGATGAGTTGTAACTAGCGCTAGCCAAATCAAGGAGAGTTTGCTGATATCAAGGTAACGAATGACGCCTAGATCACTTGAACTCTGTATTTGTTTACGTTATGAAACCGGTTTGCTTCGAAAAGTAATCAGATTTAAGAGTATTTTCGTTTGTTTTCCAAAGTCTCAAAGTCTAAGTTTTATACCCAAATCGATTTAATAATTAATGTGGAAAATACAATAGAAATCATAGCTGTGATGTGGTTTGTAAATCTGACACAAAATCCTCCGGTTTACATCAACTTTTAACTTTGATTTTCTCACTGAAAACTACTTGTTTCATCACAATAATAGTAAAACATATGAAACGATACAACATTCGATTACACATTCTTTACAACATTCGTGTGTTGTATCTCAAAAATAAAAATTCATGAGTACACTGAACAAAATCATATTTAGAATAACATTTCAGTGGTGAACTTTTGCTGGGAATTTCGCCAAATATTATTAATGGTTTGTGATGCTAAATATTCAAACCACGCAATTCGGTTGGAAAAACTCGACTGCGCCTCGTTTTTCAACACAATTCTCGCGCTGTTTGGATACAAATGTAAGTTGCAACTTCTCCTAAAAACATTACTTAGACAAACAATAGCATAGCTGTGTTTTTGTTGCGAGATCAACGTTTTTCAGTATTTTATTGAATTTTTATTGAATATTATCGGTAAAAACCAGCAAGTCAGAGACAAAATATACTTTGTAGAGTCCAAACAATATATCCGTGAAAAGTGTTACCATTTACCGTTTAGCTCATATAAAAACAAACTCAAAACTTTGCGTTTTTAGAAAGAAAATATGCGAACTTTGCCACTGAGAATCTAAAGGCACGCTTAAAACAATAGAAAACAACAGTTGAGATATTATTCAACACTGCAACATAAGTGTTTCAGAACTACACTTTGCACTCTAACTGAATATCATGAAACCAGACTGCAATTTTAGTGCTTAATACCATGGCTTGTACCGTGATATTTGGGAGAAATACCACTCATGATTTCAAAATTGTTCAGTAATTTAAATGACAAGAAACTATTTTGAAATGTGTCCCAAATATCGCTACAAACCACGTCAAATATGAACCATGGCTCGACCAAACTCGCCCTGATACTTCGCCGAATCGAACCAAAATTGCACGATTATATACAAAGAGCGCTCATCATAAGAGTCGTTTTCGTATGAGTGGGAAGTAGTTACGGTACGGTTAGTGCCGTACCGTGACCGTATCGCGTCATCATCGTGCGGTATCCAAGCATTCTGATTGGTTGAGCGATGATTTTGCGCGCTGTGATTGGTTGAATACAATAGATGGCTGTGTTTTTGTTGCGAGCGGCTCAACGTTTTTCAGTATTTTATTGATTTTTATTGAATTTCAGATGTAAAAACCAGCAAGTCAGATTCCGTATATCCGTGAAACAGTAACCAACTGCCGTAGGTTTCCCACTCATACGAAACGATTCTATCACCGATATTCGGTGTGTCTCAAGCTACCACTCCCTGTCCGGCCTGAGGAGAGTGGACTGGGTCAGACCGGAAGTGAACTTCCAACTAGCTAAATTTTCTATTCTAATATATGCCTATCAATGTAGGGGGACGAGCATTATTCAAGTGTGATGAAAAGATGTATTTGGAAAATGCTTAAAGTGGCGTGTGTGTTGGGTTTGTTGGTTCTGCTGTTGCTGATGATGATCACGCAAAACCAGGATAAGAAAACTGCATCCAAAAGTACGTCACTCTCTGAGAATTGATTATGGATACTTATCTTAATCCCATAAGAGTCGTTATACATGAGTGGGAAAGGAGTGACGTGACACACGACGTGATGTGACTGTAACGCGACGTGATGTGATGTGACGCGCGACGTGACGTAACGCGACATGACGTAACGCGACGCGATGTGACGTAACGCGACGCGATGTGACGTAACGCGACGTAACGCTACGTTAAGCTACGTGAGTCGTTACGCGACTCCCTGTAACGCGAGGAGACGTGTAGACAGGTCAGGAGAGAGTGAACGTGAAGATCACAGTTAATTCAGGTTATATTCAGAAAAATTATAAAATAAAACGAGCTCGACGTCAAACGTACCATAGTGTATTATGCGCGAAATTATGCCGCTGTTGTTGTAAGTTGTTGTCTTCGGAATTTTACGGCATCGGACGACTTCCTCTACCCTACGTTGCCTCTCTGAGAATTGATTCATTAATATTCATGATCTAACCCAATAATTGCGATACATTGGAACCAGCCAATCACGTGACGCGACGTGACGTGACGTACTTTGAAACTAGGGGAAGTACTGGCAAGAGTAACCATGTAAATTTTTCCAGTAACTGGAAAAAAAGATTTCCAGTTACTGGAAAAATTTCCAGTTACTCTCCCCAGTACTTATCACGAGGGACGATTAGAACTAATCATCGGGACCTTGGACAGAGTAGAGGCAATACCACTCTGTCCGACTTCGCTTTAATCTGAAAGCAGGCTCTACTCCATGCTACTCAATAGTCCAACACATGTGAGATACGATGTCCTCGACTCTACGCACGAGCAAAGCATATGCAAAGACTCAAATTCTTGCTTTTCCGGGCTAAAATCTTGGAACTCTTTATTTATTGCCTTTAGGCCATTGCATGTACTAATAATTTATGAGTATGAGAAGTCGTTCCAAAGCCTTGCATTCGGACTAGGCGGGCTTTCCAGTGCTCTCGGCTTCGCCTCGGACCGGAAACTCCGTCTAGTCCTCAATCTCGGCTTTGAAATACTACTTCTCGCATCCAAAACGCCATCTCTGACGCAAGTAATTGATATTCTCTTCCAGCAGTAGTTATTGAAACCAGACGGCACGAGCAGGTAGCAGCAGAAAATGCTAAAACATTGTGCAAACATTTGGCGATAAATCGTGACTTTGATTCCAAATCGCAGCAACAAATCAAGTTGTCCCTTCAAACCAGCAGCCAAACATTAGGGGTGCACCTGGAGCGAAGCAAGGGTTCCTGTTTGAAGGAAATATTTAGTAGTATTCTTCTCGTAGTTGTATATCATTTCCCTTTCTACGAGAGCTTTCCTGATCTCAAGGATTTGTACAACACTGCCTTTGATAAAATCATCATCTGTGGTCCCTCATGGAACAACAAGTACCCAATTATAAAAGTAGATATTCAAAATGGCTACTACGCCTACGAGTGCCTTGGCCGTGCGATTCGAAAGTTTCCTGGATTTCAAGGTTACTGGTACATCAACGACGACATGGTCGTCAACTGGTGGAACTTTAGACATTTGAATTCGTCCAAAATCTGGTCAGGAGCCGAACTCGAGCAAGGAGTCGAAGTTGGTCATCCACCACCAACAACTTGGATGTGGTGGTCGAGACGGTTGCCTGGCATGAAAAAGTGTGAAGATAGTTTCCAGGAAATCCAAACCATTGTTGGTAATGACTCCATATCGTGGATGAAAGACGCATTAGATGTTCACTTGAAGAACCATCACGGTAGAAAGTTTTGCAGGAAGGGTTGGTCTGATTTCTTCTACATTCCAGCGCGACTCGCAAACAAGTACCAGACCATAGCTAATATCTTTTACAAACACAAAGTATTCCTGGAAATTGCCGTACCTACCATTATGACTCTATTAGAAGATGAAACACGAATTGAATATCCAATAGGGAATTACCTTCCACAAAAATACGGCTTTTTGAATTTTAGCGATGGAACAGTATTCTGGAAAGAGTATAACTTCACGATGTATTTTATCCATCCTTTTAAGTTTCATTCTGGTAGTTCTTTTAGTAGAGCTATTTTAAGGGCGTATGTTTTACCATATAGTTATAAACAAGGTTATACTTGTTAAGTTTCATTCTGGTAGTTCTTTTAGTAGAGCTATTTTAAGGGCGTATGTTTTACCATATAGTTATAAACAAGGTTATACTTGTTAAGTTTCATTCTGGTAGTTCTTTTAGTAGAGCTATTTTAAGGGCGTATGTTTTACCATATAGTTATAAATAAGGTTATACTTGTTAAGTTTCATTCTGGTAGTTCTTTTAGTAGAGCCCATATAGTTATAAACAAGGTTATACTTGTTAAGTTTCATTCTGGTAGTTCTTTTAGTAGAGCTATCTTAAGGGCGTATGTTTTTACCATATAGTTATAAACAAGGTTATACTTGTTAAGTTTCATTCTGGTAGTTCTTTTAGTAGAGCTATTTTAAGGACGTATGTTTTACCATATAGTTATAAACAAGGTTATACTTGTTAAGTTTCATTCTGGTAGTTCTTTTAGTAGAGCTATCATCTCAAGGGCGTATGTTTTACCATATAGTTATAAACAATGTTATACTTGTTAAGTTTCATTCTGGTAGTTCTTTTAGTAGAGCTATTTTAAGGACGTATGTTTTACCATATAGTTATAAACAAGGTTATACTTGTTAAGTTTCATTCTGGTAGTTCTTTTAGTAGAGCTATTTTAAGGGCGTATGTTTTACCATATAGTTATAAACAAGGTTATACTTGTTAAGTTTCATTCTGGTAGTTCTTTTAGTAGAGCTATCTTAAGGGCGTATGTTTTACCATATAGTTATAAACAAGGTTATACTTGTTAAGTTTCATTCTGGTAGTTCTTTTAGTAGAGCTATCTTAAGGGCGTATGTTTTACCATATAGTTATAAACAAAGTTATACTTGGTAATGTAGTTCGTAAGGTTTCCTCAAGCGTAAAAAGACTCAGAAAAATACTGAGCCCAGGCCCGTCTTTTACGCTTGATGAAACCTTACGAACTACATTACTAACTATTACCAAGCGACAAATTACCATATAAATTACAAAGTTATACTTGTTAAGTTTCATTCAGGTAGTTATTTTAGTAGTGCAGTGTAGTGTAGTTTGTCTTATATCAGGTTTATTGAAATAAATGCAAAGTTCTCAAAGAACCAGGGGTCAATTCAATAAACTTTTAAAACTGTAATTTACAAGTGTAGCTATTGTTCTTGGCAGCTAAAACAATAGCTACACTTGTAAAATACAGTGTAAAAGTTTTATTCAATTGACCCCAGGAATTGCACTGAGTGATTTCAGGCGCAATGGGAATGACGACACGACACGTGGAGACAACGCCCATGCCAAGACAAGACTCGGCAACTAAGCAGACAAAAGCACAGCCTTTATTGAAGTTTAGTTAACAATGATAATACCGAATACCACGGCAAGGAAATTACCAGCGACGTGTCGGTATTGGAGGTAACGATGCATTGCAGCTAGAGGATTTAGGGTATGAACGCTGATGGTAGTGATCCTAGGAGATCCATGGGCTAGACCATCCCAACCATAACAAAGCAGAGAAAAGAAGGGGAAACATTTACCGTATTTTTTTTTGGGGGGGGGGGGGGGGGGGGAGGGGGGGGGGGGAGGGTGGTTAGAAATCTTAAGGAAAGGCAGTGGGCAGGTGTCCCGCAAGGATCCCGCGAGTTGATGCACAGGGAGCCCAATATCGCTTACTTACGACACGAATCGTTTCGTGTAAATCAGCCTACAACTTGCTCACGACTGTTGCACACAACACGAAAAAAGTTGTAGGGATTTTGAATCATGTTTCAAAACCCTGCGACAGTCGTAGCCAAAAAAGGTAAAAATATGGCGTAAAATGGCGTATCTTGAAACAATTTTGCCGAAGGGGGGTAGCGCGGGGAAGTTATTTGACTTTAAAATGGCGGACAATGTAAACAAAGCTCCGGTTTCCAAGAAAGTGAAACAAGAATGGTTAGAGGAAGACATCGAAAAACTTGTAACCTTGTGAGGCGAGGAGGAAGTATTGTACCGTTGCTGCCACAAAGATTATTTAAAAAGATGCTCGAGCGGCAAAATCCAAACCGAACAAGTTGTACACGATTTTGTAGTGTCGTGAGCTAAAAGTTGTAGCTGTGTAAATAGTACGTAAGTCAAGTTGTAAGCAAGTTGGGTGCGACAGTTGTAGGCAAAAGTTGTGCCGTCTAAATCAGCCTTTAGACATTCGCTTGCAAAATCTCATAAAAGATTGCCTTAGAAGAAGTGATTGGGCTACACGTGGGAAAGTTGGTAGTTACTATGGTAACCAGGTTCCCAGGTAATGAGTGGAGCTTGGGAACAAGGAAGTCGAAATGCGTCGTGAGATACCACAGGTAGCCCAAAGAATAATGAGCAAATATGAAGCTATGTAACAATTTGTAATTGAATACATATATCTATATATATATATATATCCCGTAGTGTATTTTACGTGTTCCGTAACGCTTGTTATTAGGCAGTACAGCGTTGCGTGACAGCCCAAATAATGGCTCTGAACGCGACCATATATGGGTATCTACAGTCAGTGATACAGATCAACCAGTATACAGAATCGATAACCGATTTTAGAAAGCTCACTAAAGTGAAGCAAGATGTTCACTGATCGCAATTTTAATAAAGCCAAAATGAACCCAATAAATGAGAAAAAAAGATTCTCACGCATGCGCATTCCTGTTTTCACAGGAAAAGTGAGCACCAAGTGAGCAAAAACATAGCTTGGGCTCCCTGTGTCTAGAATTGGTGCTCACTTTTCCTTTGTAGTAATCTCATGATGCGTTGCGTGCGTACCGAATGTCTGGAACTCTTGTTGCTTGTATAACAACGACAACCTACCAACAGCGACCACAACATTTAGAGGTGACCATCGTAGAAACGCCGGTTTAAATGTACTCGAAGTATTGGAAACATTTCCAACAAATGATGAAATAATCTCGCGATTAATTAACTAACTTTCTTTGCTCATCCTCGAGTACGACCTTCTGTACATTTTATCAATATTTTCCAGGTAGTAGCTTCCTGGAAAAAGGTCTTCTACGGAGCACACAGGCATATAACAGCTTGAATGACATGCCTGTTCTCTTATGTTCAAGGTTTTCACAAAGTCCTCTGGTGCGACTTCACTTCGTGCCGCAAGGCGTGCTGGGATGTCTTGAAGAGACGTCAGGAGAACATCGAGTGGGGAACTGGGACTGGTATCCATGGCTACACGAAGCGAAAACATGGCCGCTGCCAAGCCTGATCCGTATGAATACATCCCAATGCGTTTTCCAGCTAATTTGGATGCAGAGACGCTGTTGGCAGTAAATTAGGCAAGAATAATTCCACAGGAAGCCCGCAGTGATTTATCAACAGAAAATGAAAGAAAATGAAAAAAAAAATGAAAAAAGAAAAAAATAGAAAAAAGAAAAAATGGGAAATGAAGGAGAAAGGATTTACCTGAACACACACGATGGCTATAATTATAATACATATTTTACCTGTAAAGTAGAGAAACGAGCCCCGAATAAAGCGATGGCGTGTACATATTTCCAACATCCTGTGCTATATCAAGAGAAGGCAAAGCCTTGGTTTTGAAGATCTCTTGGCTGGCCTGGACTGATGCACGTTCAACCTCCTTAGCAAGGCTTTCGTTTTCTAATGTCTCAATTAGACTCAGACCTCTGTAAAGTGAAATGCCATATTTGGTCAAGAAATGCCATATTTGGTCATTAATTCCATATTTGGTCAAGGAATTGTATTTCATATTCCCATATTTGGTAACAATATTTGGTTGGTTGGCTATTGTTTCCCAGTTGATCTCTAGTCTCCACAATGCACAGCAGTTTTCCAATGGAATTAGGGGGTTACATGTACTGCAATATTGCATTTCAACTTAGTAATAGATATCTTTCTAATTCTTCACATGCATTAAGATTTTTAATAGAGGTTGGCCACTTAATAGAGTTTGACAGAAAATAGCATAAGGCGTGGCATGGTAGAAACATCATTTTATTAGAATACAAACACAATGGTGGTGCGCACATAATGCAGCCTGTTTATACAATTTATATCCTTTAAAAATCGCACAATTCATCTGTACTGTACAGTATTAAATTCATGGTGGTCGCTTAATAGAGGTAAAAACAATAGAAGAGCCCTCATCAGGATGGCAAAATGTGGCCACGGCCGCTTAATAGAGGTCTAATTTACAGAGCTTGACTGACAAAAAAATCGAGACCTTGAAAAGTGGCCGCTGAATAGAGGGTGGCCGTTTAATAGAGGGTGGCCGTTTAATAGAGGGTGGCCACTGAATAGAGGGTGGCCATTTAATAGAGGGTGGCCGTTTAATAGAGGGTGTCCGCTGAATAGAGGGTGGCCATTGAATAGAGGGTGGCTGCTGAATAGAGGATGGCCGCTGAATAGAGGGTGGCCATTGAATAGAGGGTGGCCGCTGAATAGAGGGTGGCCGCTGAATAGAGGGTGGCTGCTGAATAGAGGGTGGCTGCTGAATAGAGGGTGGCTGCTGAATAGAGGGTGGCCGCTGAATAGAGGGTGGCCATTGAATAGAGGGTGGCTGCTGAATAGAGGGTGGCCGCTGAATAGAGGGTGGCCATTGAATAGAGGGTGGCTGCTGAATAGAGGGTGGCCATTGAATAGAGGGTGGCTGCTGAATAGAGGATGGCCGCTGAATAGAGGGTGGCTGCTGAATACGGAGGGCGGCAGCTTAAAAGAGGGTGGCCATTGAATAGAGAGCCACAGGGGTAGCCACTGAATAGAGGGTGGCTGCCGAATATAGGGTGGCCGCTGAATAGAGGGTGGTTGCTTAATAGAGGGTGGCCGCTGAATAGAGGCCCGTTATATAGAGGTTCCACTGTAATCAATACATCGCTGTACCTGTATTTTGATAGACTGTCATAGCATCCATTTGTATTCATATCTGGCTCCTGTTCAGCTAGGAAATCAGCCAAGACAATTCTTGCCAAACTTTTCTGTACAATTTTACAAAACGGTGTGTGGAAAGCCATGTAATCAATATCACATAGCGAGCAGGTCTTTCTTTCTTTCTTAGAAAGTTTATCTTTGTATCTTGCATAGCATTGATCTATGGCTCTAAAATAGCACTTTACAGATAGTTTTCCATCAACAACTGGGTACTCAGATGACATGATGGGTTTGTAGAAGTCATATGCATGCTGCATGTGGATACCTCGGAGGCCTAAATGATTGGTATTTAATGAACATTGATTATCATTCATCATCATCAACACTGGTAATATCATCAGTATCATAACCATCACTGTCAATAATAATATTATAACATTATGATTATCATAATAATAATAATAATAATTTAATAAGTTTTAAAGATTGTTTGTGCATAGGATTCATTTAAAAATCAAGAAAATAAGCTTCATCTACGCAATTTTTAATTATGTTTTCTATTATGTCACGCGCATGCACTTTGTTTTATTTCTAGCTCGCGCTCTGTACCGTTATTTTTGTCACCATAGTAACCATTGTTGTTGTGTTATTGTACGTAATTTTCGAATGAAGTATTGCATTGTACCATCATTTCCCTGACGATGGGTCTGGAACCCGAAAGCTCGGAATATATCCGTCAAAAAAATAGCATAGATGAAGCTTATTTACTTGAATTTTAAATAATTTAATAATTTAGAGCGCTATTTACAGGGCGAACTGATCAAGAGCGCTTTAACAATAAGAATTCTACACATCATGATGCTTAGACTGCAATTTCAGTCGCTATCATCATCACCAGGTTAATAAATAATAATAATATAATTTATTTGTATATAGCGCTTTTTCCTGAGAAGCCCAAAAGCACTTACATGTACTAGATCAATTAATACTGTAATCTTAAAATTGTACATGTAAATACAATGTAGAAACACCATTACTCATCATACTAAATCAATAGTCAATAAGCAGGGCCGTACATAACCCAAAATTCAACGTATTTAAAAACAAAAAATAAATGAAAATAGTACAGTTCTCAGTACTTTTTGGTATATTTTTCGCCTTGCTAGGGACAACTGCCCCCCCCCCCCCCCCCCCCCCCCCCCCTGTTCTGTGTACGGCCCTGATAAGAGTTGATGACACAAGGACCATACAATGTACATGTACAAAATGTAGTTAGTGTTGGAGTAAGGTACATGAAATTAGAAGTTTCCTGAATGGTGAGACTATTGTCATGGTGGACGTTACCTCTTTCAACAACAATCGGTGCATGTGGTCCAATTAGCATTGCGACAGCTCCTGCCCCACCAGAACTTCTTGCATTACCAGCTGCATAAACAGCAATATCAGCAGAAACAACTATCGCAAGGCGACCTAGAAAAACAAATAAGATCAGTATCTTCTACATGTTCATGCAATGTACACATTCAGACTCGCTCAGAACTCCTTGTACATGTAATTCATTTGTACATACCCAACGTACCGGTAATCAATCGAATGATTCAGAAATCGAATTCAAACAAACGCAAACACATGATTGGATTCAATTGCATTCGGTAAGTGAACAAAATCGAAAAGGTAAAAAAATTGTGAATTTGATTGCATTTGATTTCAGAAGAACCTTGCTAATTAACTGATACAAAACAGCCACTGATATTGTAATTAGTATTTAACAGCTCTCCTAGTGCTCTGTTTTGTAATCTGTAATGCATTTAATGAATCCTCTATTATTGTATGTTGTAATCCAGTGATTGTCATTCAGAGACAGCTAGTTGATATTGCCTCATGTAATAAATAAAAAAGCTTATTGAAGCACACCTTACTGTAACTCTCAATCCAATATCCTTTGTCATCAAGCGTCAATTTTGAGTCTTATTGTCCCCACCTTTAATTACAATTCTATTTCATTATTTATGTATTATTTATTTACTTGATAATGATGACATTGAAACGTCATAATCTTATATCACTAGTTGTTCTTATAAATTAAATTTATGTAGTTCCGCCTTGTACAATTATTTAATTACAGTCGAACCTCCTGTAAGCGATCACCCAAAATGTCAAACTTTGTGGTTCCAACTATATACAGTCAATGTCATTAACGTTGTCCAGCTAAAAAGAGATTGCCACTACAATAAATGTCACATGTCTCATCATATATTTGTTTTGCACGCACGAAACAAGCAATAATATTATTGTGCACGTGGAGCCGATATACTTCATACTTTGAATAATATCAGCTCTGTGCCCAATAATAATCAGTACTTAATTTCACTAGATTGAGATCGTGGTGTGCGACCGTGACTTACATATTTTAGAAAACTAGTGGGGATGTGCCTTGCATGGGACTCAAGGTTCCGTTTCGCGCCTAACCCTTTTGGTTGTTCTTTTTGTGTATTTATTTTCATTAGTATTGTAGTAATTTGTTTCTGTAGTTAAATTGAAGGCCAATAAAGCTGTTAAAAAAAATATAATAATAATATTATTATTGCTTCTTTTGTGCACGCAAAACGAATATATATATACATGTATGAGACATGTGACATTTATTGTAGTGTTAATCTCTTTTTAGCTGGACAACGTTAATGACATTGACTGTATATCATTTGATATAAAGTAGTCTACAACATTCGCATCCGTGTTGTATAAGATAGATGTACATGTACAATCACTTGCCTTTGACTCATGATTGTATATCTTATACAACATGGCCGCTCAAAATAATAATAATAATAATAATAAATTTAATAATAATAATAATGATAATAATAATGGTCATGTCGTAAACACTACATAACAATAACACTATGCTAAAATATAAAGAAGACACAATTAAAGATACAATGTACATACAGTACATGAATGTGCGAGGGAGAAAAACTGGAAAATTGTTACATGTGAATATAACAATAATAACTTTTATTTGTACACAATAAATAGTTAAAGCTACAGCTAGTGGGGTCGTGTAAAACATAATAGTCCCTTTTCGCGTTCACAGATCCCGTTGTAAAACCTGTACTTATTTACATCAGACACATTTGAACAGGGTTAGCCTCGAGTCAGTGTAAATTATTCACAAATATCAACCAGAACACGAACAAATGTTGATATGAAACAATAGAAACATTTTTGAATTGCATGGACTGTTTTCTGAATCGAGGCTAAGCCTGTACAAATGCGTCTATTGTCAAGGACAGCGGTCATCTCTAAACAACGCGAAACTGGAGTATTGTGCTAGCTTAGACAAGACAGTAATAGATTGTTAGGATATACCAAAGAGTTTCAACAACTAAAGATAATAGAAATGAAATATGCAAATGGCAACCACTGAAGGAATAAGGAATTTAGGATTTGCCAATAAAACACAAGAACATGAACACGAAAAATCAAATATTGACAAATGTTGTTTCATCTCAGGATATTACTTTGGAGGATATGCTACTTATATTTGCACCTGGACAGAGGGTATATATACATGTAGGCAATATGGTGCGTTGAGGAACTGTATAAATGTATATAAATGTACAATGTACATTGTAATTGCCCTTTCGCCAATTCGGATAATCATTTATATCTCTTATATAATTCTATGACAATTAGATTATTCATTTTAGGTTATGCCTTGACTAAAGCAGTAAACTAAAGGTAAGCTTAATGATCGATGGCATCATCCATTATTGATCACGACCAGTACATTTTGCTCCAAGTGTTTGAGCATGAATCGATCAAAGGGTTTCGATCAAAGATCACATATATTTTATCCAGAATGCAAGTATAAAGCAAAGACATAGCTTACCGTCCCAAGCACTGCTCTCAATCCACGCCAAGGCGTTAAATAATGCTTGTGTTCCACCATAACATGCGTTCGTGGTGTCTACACCTTCGATTTCAGAATTTCCGGATGCCTCAAAAAGCTGCATCAAAACCGTTTTAACGGACTTTGATTTATCGATGAGTGTCTCCGTGCCGACTTCTAGTCTTCCTACATTGTTGGGATCCACAGAGTTTCTCTCCAGAAGATTGTGAACAACGGTTAAAGCCAAAGAGTTAACATCTTCACGATCTCCACAAAATCCCATACGTCGTTGACCCAAACCAATCGTGTACTTGCCTTTGGAAACTCCGTCATATTCCTCCAGTTTTGCTTGGGAAACGTAAGTTTTGGGAAAGTAAACTTCTAAAGCAAGGATTCCTACATCTTCTGGCCAGTGTTTTGAAGAATCACAGTTATTAGAAGACATGTTTTACGGCGGTTTTTTACGGACTGAATGAATCAAACGTCACAAACTCAACATGTGTTTGAATGAAAGGTAACCTCGCCAGATTTTATTTATAGTAACCGGAAGTGATTTGCTATTTTTAATTATCACGTTTGTTCATCTCCCACTTGCTCGATCCCATTCATTCATTCACTTACTCTCCATTCTATTGCTATAATTTCGTTTCTCGCACGCAGAATGAGGGTTTATCACGTAATTTCAAAACTCATAGGACAAAAAATGATTATCATAGCTGGAAAGAGCTCGTTGAAATTGTTTGGAAAAGATCGCTCCACAAATTACGAAGATATGAATTTTCAAAAATCGAAATTTTGTATGAAAACCTTTGTTGGAGGCAAGAGTTGCCTCCAAGGTCCTCCAAGCGTAATTTCCAAAGGTTTTCATATAAAATTTCGATTTTTGAAAATTCATATCTTTGCAATTTGTGGAGCGATCTTTTCCAAACTTCACATTTTTACTAATTTTAACGAGCTCTTTCCAGCTATGATAATCATTTTTTGTCCGATGAGTTTTGAAATTACCTGATAAACCCTCATTGTTCCTTTGTCTGCAGAAAAAAAATCAAAAACTGCAGGGGGGATGGTTCGGGCAAGCGATGTAATTTACAAATCCCGAGGGGGAGTGGAAAAGGGGGGAACATTTTGACTCACTCAGTTCGTCCCTCCGTCCCTCCATCCCTCCCTCCCTCAGCTCACCCCTTACTCCTTACAGCCCGGGGGGGGGACTCTCCATAACAGTAGACGGGGGTGATCGTCCTATCCCTTAGGGTATAAAATTCTACCATCTGCTATCCCTTAGGGGTGTTCAAAGAGTCTGCTATCCCTTAGGGATCATGCTATCCAAAAAAAGCCGGACTTGAAGACTGGATGACAGCACTATCAACAGTCACCAGAAAAGAGATGCGCTCGATGGCGGTGTCTTAAGGACCGTAATAAAATTCAGGAAAACTGAAAATGTGTTTGTTTTATTGCTATCTCTTAGGGTTAAAAATTTCTTCGACCACACCCAATGTGCTATCTCTTAGGGGTAAATTTGCTGTTGACCACACCCAATGTGCTATCCCTTAGGGTTAAAATTGATTTTGCCGACGATCACCCCCGTCTACTGTTATGGAGAGTCCCCCCCCCCCCCCCCCCCCCCCCCCCCCCCCCCCCCCCCCCCCGGGCCTTACAGTCCCTTCGAGTGGCACAGATTCGCGGGTGCTTCCCCAGTTCACACGTATCGGGTATTTGTTTATGGTTTCAACGGCATTCATGTGTTTTGTCAATAGCTCCGTCGGTCTGTACACAAAATTTCATGACACAATGCATTGGTCTGTCTATTCCATACATGCTCAGTAAACAGGTAAAAGCCCAATAAGTCCGATGAATGGATGTTTTGATTACCGTGTCAACGACGAGCTGTTAAACAACATGGGCCTATTTTCGCAAGACAATGGACGTATGCAGAATATAGAAAGAGGTGAGATACACACTGAAAAATAACGTCTCATACACTGATTAATCAACTAGTATCGCTCCAAGACAACGCAGTGTGCAGACATCTCCGTAGGCAGTTCTAAGATTGTACGATCTTACAATTCGCATTGATTATATTCTGTTCGCTTCGAGCTCTTCGAAGTGGCATTTAAAACTCTTAAAGTTTGAATTCCAAAGTTACATCTTTGTTTTATTGTCTTCAGGGACTCGCCGAGTATCTAGTAGAGCATCCTCGGAAACGGCAGAGTTTTCTGTCGAACTTTGCACGTACGTTCGACAGGAAATCCTGAGTTGTGGATGACCAATTCAAAGTGATGAGAATATCAGGGCATCAATGTTTATTAAAACAGATCGAATAGACGCAATCTCATATCGGGCTACTGTCAACGTGAAGGCTTCTCTTTTCGCACCATCTTGTACATCTATGATCGTATAAATTCGTTTTCTATATAATATATTTTATATTAATACATGTAATGATAAATATGTGTAGAGTCGTCTCGTATTTCAATGCCGTATTAGTTTAGACGAGTTATGAAATGAAAATAACTAATAAATCAAGACTGTACGGGGTCAAATCATGTCTAAACGTGTAAAAAAAAAAGCTCTAGAAAGCGGAACTCAAGTAAGTTCTATCAAACATTATTCAATTCAAAGTATTACTTTAAAATTAACCTGTCTTCAAGAACTAATTACAAACCATTTATTATACATAAAAGATTTCTATCGAGGGTTTTTGCATAATATATAATCGGCTTCAGCACTTGCAGCTGGACGCGCGCGCGTGATGTCATCAAAATAATTTGCTTGTATAGAAGTGCAAAGTAATATGTTACAGATAGCGATTAGCCACTTTAGAAACGAGTGGAGGACTGGGAACGAGTTTTAAGAATTAATCTAATTAAAAAATGAACCTCATCACAAGAAAGAGCATATCACAATTAGCATTATTACAAAGTTTCAAAGGTTTTGTTAGATATTGAACGGGTAACAGCTTTCCAAAAATCGGAAAAATTACAAAGAAATGTATGTTTAGTAGGGACGCTTGTCCCGAGTAACCATACATTTCTTTGTAATTTTTGCAGTTTTTAAATGTCGGCAGTTCATTTGCTGCTTGTCCAACTCCTAAAACTTACTAATTCTGATATGCTCTTTCTTGTTGAATAATATAGAAAATGAACTAGAAGTTCTTGTTTGAGATGAGTGACACTTACTTTTTAGATAAAACAATGGTAAACAAAATTATTTTGCCCGAAACGTCTGTAATAATACAATTGACACTTAAAATAATTTTGTTTACCATTGTTTGCTCATTCTTGTGATGGGGTTCATTTTTTAATTAGATTAATTCTTAAAACTCGTTCCCAGTCCTCCACTCGTTTCTAAAGTGGCTAATACTGTTACAGATAGCGATTCACTGTTTGTAAACATTGTTTTGTAATGTTTTAAATTTGCCAACCATGATTATAATAGCTCTTCACAAGTTGCTTTATTTCATCAGCCAATCAGATCTCTGGTTGGTAAAACAATAACAATGGCTTACGTCACGGTGAATGGCAAAGAGCGGCCGCCATCTTGGTGCCCCAGATCGAGTGGGACAACATTAGATGCAACATTATTTTGTCAAACATTTCTCATTCTTGTCGTTTCGTTTTCAGAAAAAGAATATCTGACGCAAATAAAAGATTCTGTTGAGACGACCATTATTCTCAAGAAGGAAACCGCTGGACTGGGAATCCAGATTGTCGGAGGCGCAGATACTTATTTGGTGTGAAATGCTACCTTAGTTTAATATGTTCATGGCCGTACATGACCCAAATTCCAGGGGGGTGGGGGGTTGCAGTATTTAGCAAAATATAATTATATATATTATATATATGATTTCATTTGGATTTTTTCGCTACCCTGCCCCCTGCCCCCTGCCCCCTGCCCCCCTGCCCCCTGCCCCCTGCCCCCTGCCCCCTGCCCCCTGCCCCCTGCCCCCTGCCCCCTGCCCCCTGCCCCCTGCCCCCTGCCCCCTGCCCCCTGCCCCGTGTCCCTGTGTACGGCCCTCGTGTTGTTTTTCGTTTTTAAAAAACGTTGTGTTCACGTTCACGTGTCGGCGTTTTCTTGCAGAGAGGAATCGTCATTAAGTCTATCGAACAGAATGGAGCCGCGAACAAAGATGGACGACTTGAAGTCGGAGACCAAATTCTTGAGGTAAAAAAAAAACACAGAGAAATAACATTTTCAAAATGAAATTCCAATATTACTTTGTAGTGTCCGCCCATCCATCCTTTCCTCTTGGTACGCGGCCCTTTGCATGGGATATACTGATCAGTTTCAGCTATCAGTTCGGCCGAACACGGTAAATGAAAAGTGCATTTATTTTCGTTGTTAATTAAAGGTAAATGGAGTCAGTTTAGATGACCTATCCCACGAGAGAGCCGTGTCTGCCGTTCGTATGGCTTCGTCTCCAGTACGCTTATTGGTGTTTAGAGAAGACCCTGAAAAGATATTTACATCGAAAGAAAGTAAGAAAGATAATGAATGTATGCTTGTAGCTCCAAACCGAATCAGTAGAAATTGCTCCAAACCGAGTCAAATAGACATTGCAAACCACATGCCCCATAGCTTGTAGACCACGAGTAGACAACAGTCCACATAGTCCAGAACTGGACCCACTTTTATCTACGCGCGCGGCAAAGAGCAGAAGAGAGGAGCTGGGCTAGAGAGAGCTAGAGACCGACGATAGCGCGCTTCTCGTAGTCTTTATATATTTTTCGCGCCCAGTATTTATATTGTTATTGAGAAAGGCGGGGCCAGTTCTGGACTACAGTCCACAAGACAGTACCAATCTCTGGGTAGTATGACTCTTAGAGAACAGCAACACAAGAGAGTTGTTGTGGAAAATATCGAAAAAGAGCTCTGAAAACATACACTCTAAATTTATGTAAATGTTATTCCGGTCTGCGACAAATGTTAGAAGACTGGGTTCGAATATTTTGATTGGCTGAATTAGTCAGTTTTTCGAGGTGTTTGCCGTCGATGAAAAACTACTGGAAATATCACTTGCATGGATTCAACGTTCTTTCTCCAGCACATTGGATAGGCTATGCATGCAGTTGTTAAATTGGATCAAAAAGAACTTCTATCTCAATGGATATAACACTCATATCCAGTCTTCCAATGTATTTGCCACAGACCACAGGCAGCCCAACCATTGCTTCTGAGACTACTAAATAATAAATAAAAAGATATTGGCGTCTTTTTTTGATGGGTTTCCTGTGGTAGAGTGCGCGCGCAATATATAATACGTAGATATGTTGGGTTCCCTGTGTTGAGTACCGTATAATGTTGGGCTCCCTGTGTGCGTCCCGCAAGACAGCCATGCAGGACTTCAGTGTTGTCATCAACTAGACTATGATTCACGACACTAAACTGAACGAGGGAATTTTTTTCAGATCCAAAATCGCTGATAAAAGTTCGTATCAATAAATCGATCAGTGAATGTCTTGGACTTAGTATTCTTGCAAGAAGGTACGTGCAATACATGTAGCCTCGACTTAACTTACGGCATTTTTTCATGGAATTGGTTTATACACAGCGATTGGGTTGCCTGTGGTCAGGTTGACCGAGAGGGTTTAAGTCGAGAGGCGCTATCAGTTGGGAGGGGGGATACTACTCTTATGCTTGTGACGTCAGGTCCGTAAATGTTTTACAACAACTGAATCCTCTTGTACCGGTGTTCATATACAGCTATTTCAAAAAGGTTGGTGAAGGTTTTGTTGCATCTTGCATCTTGCATACCAAGCCCGAAATGTATTGTGGATCATATGTAAATAATGTCAGCATGCACAAACAAAAGAAAATATGCCAGCTCCATATTGCGAAGACAAAGTTTGGGAAAATTCCCAGAGTCCATATTGTTGTGACCTTTCGCTGACTCCATTCACATCGCCCATAGTGCATTTCGGGCTTGGTATGCAAGATGCAACATGCAAGATGCAACATGCAAGATGCAACAAAACCTTCACCAACCTTTTTTGAAATAGCTGTATACTTGCATTGCTATGGTTTCTCTGACACTAAAATATAAGATAATTGAACAATCACGGTTTCTAGGTTCCGTACTACAGTGATTTCTAATTTTTCTTCTTTTCTTGATACGACAGAGATGGCAATGGAGTATTCGTCACATATGTGGTGGATGGAAGCGCTGCCGATATGGAAGGTACAATACAACAAGGAGACAGGATAATAGAGGTCAATAACGAAAACTTACGTAACGCAACACAAGAACATGCAGCACATATACTTAAGGTACCACTTGTTGATATATCGCTCTTCCTCGGTAATCCCTTCCGATAAAAACACAGGTAACCCATTCTCTTTTACCGAATCGTGTGGAAGACTGGGTTCGAGTCATGACCGCAAAGCCTGTATGGATCGTTTGGAAGGACACGTGGCGTGCTCTGTTGAATATTAAGCGCATTCGCAAGCTGTTGGTGCAGCCAGGAAAACAGCAGTTGAAATGATGAGGCGTTGTGACTCTCTAGAGTACATTCAATATGGCGGACCTGTGCATCAATCAATCCATAGATGCTTTGCGGCCACGAATCGAACCCACAGGCAGCCCAACCATTCCTTTTGAGGCTACTAAATAATTCAATAAAAATGATATTTGCGTCTTTTTTTGATGGGTTTCCTGTGGTAGAGCGCGCGCGCGCAATACGTAAGGTTGGGTTCCCTGTGCATAAACATGTATTATGTTGGGCTTCCTGTGTACGTCCTGCAGGAAGCCCAATATAGGATATTACTCAGCACAGGGAACCCAACATATCTACGTATTATATATTGATCGAACCCAGTCTTTTTACGAGCACTTCTGAATTGATCTAATATAATTCGACGAGTCCTTGATTGAGACTACCGCTGACTACTACAGTTAAAAGTAGACTAAAATACCTGTATTTCTCCTTGTCGTTACCATGGTTATATTGGCCGACCAATATTGTTTTCGTTCTGTTTATAGCGTTGCTATGGTAATGTAAAACTCACAATAGGAAGAATACCGTCGTTATGTTCGTCTATAAAAGCAAGCGTAAACTCCCGACGACCATTTGGTTATGTTAACCATGGACTCGACCGAGAAAAAGGTCAGTAGTCCCTTTTCGCGTTCACAGATCCCGTTGTAAAACCGCTGTACTTATTGACATCAGACGCATTCGTACAGGGTTAGCCTCGAGTCAGTGTAAATTATTCACAAATATCAACAAGAACACGAGAAAATGTTGACATAAAACAATAGAAACATTTTTGAATTGCACGGACTGGTCTCTGAATCGAGGTTAAGCCTGTACAAATGCGTCTTTTGTCAAGGACAGCGGTCATCTCTAAACAACGCGAAACTGGAGTGTTGAAAGCGAACAGTCGCCTCATATAACAATATGTAACCAACTTTATTTCGCTCTGATATTAAACAGTAAAATACAGCGATTGTTATTTTTTTTATTTTTCATTTTATTCATTTTGTTATTGTTATTTATTTATTTATTTTTCTTTATATTTTTATCTTTTTCCATTGAAACATATACAAAATTGCTATTGTATTTAGATTTAAGTTTTAGATTTAATTGTATTTAGATTTAAGTCTCCCCGATTATAGTTGGGCAAGGATTTTGAGACATTAATAAAGTCATTATTATTATTATTATTGTTTCAGATAGCAGCCCTCGAAGATATCGCGCGGGAAGTCATGGACTATACGATTTGACGAACAGAGCCACATCGACACCAAACGATGAGAATCGGAACATGGTCGTAACGCCGAAACAAAGACGAAGCATCACGATGTTAGAAACGTCTATACAAGGAAATACTCGTGTCAACGGTAATGTGAGATGGCAGTGATGATTTGGGAGTGTTTGAGGTAATGATAATGATGATGGATATAAGACGACGTGAAGGTAATGGTGATTTTGATGATTGCTGGTTTGCACCTGACGTAATGGCGGCCATGTTGGTTCCCGATAACAAAGCATTTCAACTTTTCTTTTATGTACCACCAACATGGCGTCTTTGTACTTTGTCATTTCCAGGAACTGATTGCAAATCGGCAATACTGATGAAATAACAAGGGCGTCGATGATGATGATGATGATGATGATGAAATAACAAAGGGCGTCGATGATGATGATGATTAATTATAATATTTTGCAGATGCTCGTTCAAATGATGACATTAAAAGTAGTGTAATAGAACCCGAAACCCTTCACTTCACAATCGACGAGCGAAGTCTGCACAGAAGAATGTTTGAGAGTTATGGAAAGGAAGGTAAGTTCACTCGAGAAACCGCTGTACTGTAAACACAGCTGCAGCTGTGAAGTGGGGAAAACACTAGATCCCAATGACCAAAACCAGGTCAAGATTTGAATAACAATAGATGCCTCGTTCTACAAAGAAATGTCCTTTGTAGAACGAGGCATATCTAACAATAGTTCCTATTGTTGTACAATAGTTCCTATTGTTATTCAAATCTTGACCTGGTTTTGGCCATTGGGATCTAGTGTTTTCCGTGAAGTGGAGCCCACACTATTTGAGGTCAGTGGTACTGCAGCACAATGATATCGCACTAATGGAGGGCCACTTACTCACAGTCCCACTGCAAAGTAGTCTCCCTCGCGGCCGTGTTTAGTGTGGTCACGCAACGCTCGTTCTCTCGCTCTCAAGAGAAAGTGTTGCGTGATGACACAGAGAGAGCGTTGCGTGACGACACTAAACACGACTGCGAGGGAGACTAACTGCAAAGGCGTACAATCAAAATTGTGAACATAATATTTTTTCAAATTTGTTTTTTCAGATTACGTGTAGAGGAAGATTCGTTTCATTATTTTTACATAAATAGACAAATAAACAAATAAACATGTTGTTGATGCGAGCTGCCAGGCGAGCATCAACACTAATTTTGATGTACCTTGATACTGTGTGTTAGATGTTTTGTGACGTCATGGATATGTATACTTTCTGTGTACGGGTTACCTGTGTGTGTGTAGTTCGCGTGGTCCCAATCTGTCTGAGTGTGACGTCATGATAAAGTCACGAACGCTGTATTTTTCGAGAAGACGCCAGTGTTGCTTTATGAGCGTTTCAGCGCTGTTATATGCTCAGTCATGTCCAGTTCCACAGTGGTGGACAACCCGAATATTCGCGAAATACTGTCGAGACAGGTTTATAAAAAAAACGATGTGCCACGCCCATTACAAAAACACTTCCGGTATCTTTCAGGGGTATTTTTGAAAATTTCCGACGAACATCCCCAATACTTTTATACTGACGGTAGTCCCGATAAGTTCTTTCGATCGGGTACTAGGAAATTCACTCGTATTGACTCTATGTTGTGACTGCACTTTCCCTTGGGATAGGTGACGTCAGATATGGGTCCCGCTCGATGTCTTTTTACTCGGGCTTCCTGTAGAAGGCCCTAGTCTAAAAGTGCAGGTCGTCCTTCGTCGTCGTTCTTTGACCTCAAGCGTGCAAGTTGCTTCTACTGCGCATGCACCCTGTGCCGACCGCTGAAATATATTATATTTCGGAGGCTCAGATATACGAAAAGTTGCAGAATGAGATTGCAGAGTGATTCATAATTCAATGTACAAAATCACCGAAGGCTCTAGAACTATGTTGTGTATGAAGAAGAAAACAACTTGAAATCTGCCATCACACGAGGTAAAAGAGTCAAAGAACTGACAACAGTAATTATTCTTCGCAATTTTAAAAGTTCATATTCTCTTGAGTTTACTTATTGCTATCGTTCACTTGGTGATATATTTCACTGTTTGTATTCGGTTAATGACTAGCAATGTAAAAATACAAGTATATTAAGTACTTTAAAGTTTGTTGTATTTTTCATTATCACGTACATGTGTGAAGTCAAAATGATAGCAAGTGGACAGACAGACAGACAGACAGACAGACAGACAGACAGACAAATAGACTTTAATATCAAAACGCAAACCACAGGTTTTCCTTTTCCTTGGGCTTCCTGTGGAACACAACAGGCCGATTAAGACGAGAGACAATATAAAGCCGTGGTTGGTCAACGAATCAACATATTAATTTAATAATATTAATTATTAATTTCGAGGCTCTCGACCAAACCGTGTAATAA
This sequence comes from Actinostola sp. cb2023, assembly GCA_033675265.1. Lineage (NCBI taxonomy): Eukaryota > Metazoa > Cnidaria > Anthozoa > Actiniaria > Actinostolidae > Actinostola > Actinostola sp. cb2023. Next base: position 713,867 of record JAUJYZ010000015.1, on the reverse strand, counting down.
TACGGAACAATTAACCGAACGTATCAGACACAAAGACGCTTCATTTTAAAGTTGAGAATCTCAAAATTGAGGTAGGAATACATGTTAATCTTATTATAATGCTTTATTTCGATGGAGCTTTTGGCATTAATGACCATTGAATAGACCATAACTACAGGTAGACTCCACTAGAGCTTTTAGCCAGTCGACTCTACCCTCGAGTTTATCCATGATTTAGAACGAGATTATATACCATGTTTGGTATTGTTTTATAATATTTAGACTAAAATGTCTGCAGTATGGCCTTCGCCTTATTAACCGAATGTGGGGTGAGTACCGTAATTTATGGACCGAGTTTCTCCCACTGACTTTTATAGCGTTAGCTTGGGCCATCAAAGTTCAAATTATTTCCATATCAATGTATTTGTTCATGCGTTAACAAGAATTAAGAAATATAAAACGTTTTCCGTGTTTGCATACTAGCCTGATGCAAACCCGGCCCCCGGGGGGGGGGGGGCATTCCCATATATATGCTATATATATAATAATAATAATAATAATAATAATATTTAATCTTTAAGGAGGAAGCGCCCATCACATAACGTGGTTTTCAGGGAGGTCCTCAAATAATATACAATATAGGTATGTGCCCCCAAATAGGGTATGGTTTTTGAACCTCCAGATCCTTAAATGGCCGGTACCATATTTTGCTTTTTCACCATAAAATAAAATATTCAATCTTTAATTTGGGTACACTTTTTCTATATTGACTAAAAAATCCGCTTAGCGTAACAGCCAGCGTATGCACTTCTGATATTAGCGATTTCCAAAGGAATAGTATTAACTTTTTCCTTAAATTGGTTCTATATTTCAGTGACAAATCCTTGGAAAGGGTATGAATTTTCCAATTCTTCATCCTTAAATAGGGTCAGGGTTTCGACATCCCGGGGGCACACCCCTATCCTAACTTTCCGGGAGTGCCCCCCCCCCCCCCGGGAAACCCGGGTAACATAACAGCCAATCAGATTACAGAGATTTCTGAATGTATTTTATAAAATAAATTATACTCTAGGAAATGGTCACACGAGGCAAGTGGTTCTATTAGTATTTTTTTAGATTTCAATTATTGTTATCCTGACGTATCCATAGTTCAATGGCTGAAGATCGCTCCCAAGACAAACGCGGGCGCGAGTATGATGACGTATTCAAGCAAGTCAAATCGTTTGGTCGATATCAAAAGTTTCTCTATGGCTGGTTAAACCTGTTGGTTTTCCCGATCACCGCCCAGTTTGACGCGCTTGTGTTTGCTGTTGGTACACCAGGTTTTCACTGCGTCACTGCTAATGTCACGTGTCCCAAGAAACAGTGCTGTGACGAGTGTACTTCGTATGTGTTCGATGGGCCTTTTACAAGCTCTGTATCAGAAGTGAGTATGTAATTAGCACCAAATTTTTGACCCCAAAACGACAATCGACTACAAAAAATAGTTCCCAAAAGAGTACATTAGTCTACTGTTTGACTGAACAAAATCGTGCAACACATCGATAATTTAATTTGTTGCGCGACAAGTTGCGCGAACGATGGTAATACGAGAAACATTACTCTGCAACAATCTGAACAATGTTGCGCGACAAGTTGCACAATTTTGTTGCTCGTATTACCGCACCTTTACTGTTCAGTAAATAATAAATAAATAAAGGTCTTTATTTGAAATAAACACAGTCGTATCTTTTCTAGTGGAACTTAATATGTGACCGCGCGTACCTGGGTGCTACTGTCCAGTCCTGCTACTTTGCAGGAATGCTGATTGGTTCTTTGACGACGGGAATGATATCGGACGCCTGGGGACGAAAGAATTGCATGTTCTTCTGTAATGCGATTATGGTAAGGAAATCCCCGCACGAGAGCAACAGGTTGTGAGAGTTTGTATATAGTTGTAAGTAGTCGGGCCCCGGTTGCACAAAAGGTGAATATTAATAGCGCTATCCACCGGATACAATTTATTGGATAGGATAACTGCATCAGTGTGGGGGGGGGGGGGGGGACTGCATCAGTGGTGGATAGCGCTAACCACCTAACCACCTTTCGTGCAACATTTTTGTACAACATGGAAATGAACTAACTCTGTGTAACTGTTGTTTTGTAGCTTGTGGCAGGCGTGGCCTCGACGTTTGTTGACTGCATCTCATTCTTTGCATTCCTACGCTTCGTGGTTGGGTACGGTCTTACAGGGTCCATGCTTTCACTGTACATCTACAGCTTAGAGTTGGTTGCACCAAAGTACAGAACAGCTGCTGCGAACCTCGTAGACTTTTTCTACAACGGCTCTTCCCTTCTATTCACGTTGATCGCCTATTTCGTACCTGATTGGAGGATACTCATGTTAATCACAACTGCTCCAGCTGTCTTGCTGTTCCCATTTTGGAAGTGAGTTCCATCCATTGATTAATAAATTAAATTATCTCTAACTTTATAATAATTCATAATTCAGGTGGGTGCCAGAATCACCTCGATGGCTCGTCGCCCACAATCGCTTAGACGAAGCTCTTGATGCAATCAAAAAGTATGGAGGCAAAGACGATAATCCGATCGATTCAGAAGAACTGAAAAACGTTTTGGAAGAAGTGAGGCGTGAACAGATAGCGAAGCAGAAAAAGGATAAAAAGTTCACGATAATCGATCTTGTTCGTACTCCGAAAATGAGAAAGTGGTCGGCCATAGTTTGTTACCAATGGTAAGACTTGCACAGTTCTTCCTATCTGGTTTATTCATATATTCATTCATTCATTTGTTGGTTGGTTGTTCAGCATAGTTGGTTGGTTGGTTGGTTGCTTCCTTGCTTCCTTGCTTCCTTGCTTCCTTGCTTCCTTGCTTCCTTGCTTCCTTGCTTCCTTGCTTCCTTGCTTCCTTGCTTCCTTGCTTCCTTGCTTCCTTGCTTCCTTGCTTCCTTGCTTGCTTCCTTGCTTCCTTGCTTCCTTGCTTCCTTGCTTCCTTGCTTCCTTGCTTCCTTGCTTCCTTGTTTCCTTGCTTGCTTGCTTCAGTGCTTGCACTTGCTTGCTTCCTTGCTTGCTTCCTTGCTTGTTTCCTTGCTTCCTTGCTTCCTTGCTTCAGTGCTTGCACTTCCTTGCTTGCTTCCTTGCTTGCTTCCTTGCTTGCTTTCTTGCTTGATTCCTTGCTTGCTTCCTTGCTTCTTTGCTTGGTTCAGTGCTTGCGCTTGCTTTATATATATTATTCATTTGTTTGTTAATTATTTCGTTATTTATTTACGTTTACTCTAGGTTTGCCGTATCCCTTGTTAATTATGGGATTGTGTTTTTTCTTACTCAACTTACTGGCAATATTTACGCGAACTACACAATCATGAACGTCGTCTCCACACTACTCATACCCCTGACATGGATAGTATACCTAAAGTAAGAACTACATTCATATTATATGATACCAGCAGGTGCGTAGGCAGAGAGGGGTCTCAGGGTGCATGTGACTCCCCCCCCCCTACTTCTGGGTCTACTCTTTAAATTTATATGTTTGAGGAGGGGAGGGGGGATTTGCTGGTGGACGATATGGAGTGTGATTCCCCCCCCCCCCCCCCCTGAAAAATCCTGGCTACGCCCCTTTACCATTTGTTCCATTCTTCTTCTTCTTCTTCTTCTTATTATTATTATTTCTAAGCAATTGTCAGCCGTTGTGTGTTTCTTTCAGAGTTGCTCGATTTTACCAGTCCGCAATTCTCCACTTAGCAATTGTTCGAATGGACTATTCATTTATCAAACAGAACGCAATATTTCTGAGAATTGACCAGCAGAAGCATTTGATTATACCAGTCAGATCTACTATATTAAAACCGCGTCATCAAAACAATAAAAAAACAGTCAGTCGTTTGTAATTGTGCTGTGTTTTCTTGATCAGATTGGGTCGTCGAATATCTTACGGTGTTATCATCACATTGGTTGGAGTTTGTCTTCTGCTTGTATTGTCTGTATATAAAGGTGAGCGTCGCACCCGGGGACTACTCCTATATAACAACGGATTTGTTAGCAATTTGGTTGGGGTCGGCCTTCATCGATCCGAGATGGGGTTCCTTTATCTTAATGGGGGAATGAGATGCATAGGGTCAGTAAACACATATTCCGAGATTCCATCGTTAATGAAAATGCTCCTTTCGTCACGTACTGTTTTCAGATGGCCCTGCAGCTACAACTGCACTCTCTCTTCTTGGCGCCGTGCTGCTTCACTGCAACTGGACGGGTATCTACTTGATCACCTCGGAGTTGTATCCAACTCTTCTGAGGTATTTGCATTGACACACTTTCAAGATACACTCGATCTTATCTTCCTCTTATCCTCGTTATCCTCCTTCATCTAAATCCTCCTTATCCACCTCTTCTTCTTTGGATTTGCTCCTCCTGCCACACTACTTCCTTTGTCTTCTTATCGTCCCTCCTCCGTTTTCTTCTCCTTTATCTCTTTCCCTCGCAATATTCTCCTCCTTTTCCATCCTTTCCTCTAGCTCCTCCGTCTCCACTTCATCCACCTCCTCCGTAACCACCGCTTCTTCAATCTGCACATCCACCTCCACCTCCATCTCATCCACATCCACCTCCACCTCCACATCCACCTCCACCTCCACCTCCACCTCCACCTCCATCTCTTCAATCTGCACATCCATCTCCACCTCCACCTCCACATCCACCTCCACCTCCACCTCCACATCCACCTCCATCTCTTCAATCTGCACATCCATCTCCACCTCCACCTCCACCTCCACCTCCACCTCTTCAATCTGCACATCCACCTCCACATCCACCTCCACCTCCATCTCCACCTCCACATCCACCTCCACATCCATCTCTTCAATCTGCACATCCATCTCCACCTGCAGCTGCACCTTGTGATAATTTTGTGTCAGGAACACTGCACAAGGAACTGGTTCAACAAGTGCTCGCATTGGAGGGATTTTAGCTCCTTATATAGCTATGATGGTAAGTCTCGACGTAATAAATATAAGTATTTCCAAACTCTGAGGATGATTTATATTCCCTGTGCTTTTATTTACCCAAACAGGGTCAGTTATCAGGCCTAAGCATTGCGCTCCCGTCTGCTATCTTCGGTTTGGTCGCATTGCTTTCTGGGATCCTAATGTACTGGGTCCCCGAGACTCTGTACTCGCCTATGCATCAGACCATCGAGGAGGCCGAAGCAGCCGAACAGGACTTCGGGATACCTTGTTGCAGAAAACGGCGGGGTGGAGGAAATACTGACCGAGAGATGCAAATCCTGGAAGCAGAGGAAAAGTCACCCATGTTTTAAAATATATGTCGCCAATCCATAGTAGATTGTATTATTTACAGTCAAACCAGATCACGCGTGCCCCCCTAGAGTCCATTATTGATTTTGTTATTTGAAAATTGATTTGATTTTTCGTTTTGAACTTCGATTATTGCGAACGAACATTTCAATATTCAAAACAAGAATAATTTGAAAATTCGATTGTTGATTGGATTAATAAAACAAACGTTACCCCTAATATGGGCAGACACACATGCAGCCCATACGTGTTGTGTGTCTGCCCTTATTAGGGGTAACGTTTGTTCGAAGTTCAAAACGAAAAATCAAATCAATTTTCAAATAACAAAGTCAATAATGGACTCTAGGGGGGCACGTGTGACCTGGTTTGACTGTAATGCCCCACTCACACCTAAACACGTTTAGCTATCGCTAAACTGAGTTGTTGTTGATTGTAACGAAAACGCATCTAATTTTAAAAGAGTCAAGCTATCTGGAATTTATACTTTGTAAGATAAAATACTTGCTTAGCTAAACTGTCAGGCAAAATTATCACTACGGTTTTTTGTTTGTTGGTAAATTATCCAAAGGTGTCAATCTATGACACCTGATAACTAAACGCATAACCAAAATGAACGAAGATAAATATTGTTTTAGCTGGGGATGGAAAGCAATAAAGGTGTAAAGACGATGTGTAAACATTTGTGCAAACATTATGTGGCTGATATTTGTCTTGATTACTGACTATATAAGTCGGTCTAGAGAGGAAACATTTCTCCATTTAATGAACTAGTGCATGGATGTGCTGTGATTTCATTGCAAGCAATATGAGATTGTTCTTGCTCTGCGCTGCTATCTTGTATGTCAGTGGTTCAATAGGTGAAATGGTGGATCCAGCAGGGTCAGCCAACGAGGTACGATGGTATAGATAGACGATTAGACACTTCTCCTTCGTGTGCTAGCATTTGTAGTCGTCTTTGGCCACCTTTAAAGTGGCTATGCCTTTGACTAAATCACTTTCTACATTAAAGACTGAGAAAGTCCACCTATGTCTACAAAATAGGTTGGAGTCGAGCAACTGAGTATCGATAAGCGGCGCGATGGAGGCAGTGGAGGCAGTGGAGGCAGTGGTGGCAGTGGTGGTGGAGGTAGTGTGGAAGTGGAGGCAGTGGTGGAAGTGGTCATTGCACAATAATCAAAGCCGAAAATCTCTTCAGAAACTGTTGTAAAGCTGGGAGGGATGGTATGTATATGATCTACAACTTTACTCATTTTTTGGTCGAATGTCCCACAATTCATAGATCTTGAGGGATTTTGACTACGTTTTACTTATTGTAATAGGAAGAGACGGTAAAGACGGTCGAGACGGACTAAGAGGTCCAAATGGTGACCGAGGCGTGAAGGGGGACAAAGGCGACATAGGAGATAAAGGAAGCAAGGAAAGTATAAACATCAACAAATATTATGATAGTTGAGGTATAGAGTTGTGTTCAAGTACCGTGCTTTTTTTGCACTAATATATTTTATGATTTTATCAGGGTGAACAAGGATCAAGAGGACCTCGAGGTCCACAAGGGCTTCAAGGCAGAAAGGGTGTCCAAGGATTACGAGGTCCAGCCGGTTTAGATGGAACGTGCACTTGTCCGTTAACACAAGCTGTAAGTAATTCCTTGATCAAAGTATCCTTTATACATATTGGCAAGGCTAAGAAAAACAAACGACCTAATTTCAAATTTGATCAAAACCATACACACGTTTGAATATATTAAATGTAAATCGGCAAACACTTCCAACCTTTCTTAATATCTTAGGATTTAGAGGATCTCCAGAATAAATACGGCTCACTGAAGAAGGAGACCAACGTCTTAAGGCATGCGGTAAGGACTGGATTGCTGGCCTTTGGGAAGTCCTCGATGGTTTTCTTACTGTCCTTTAATCGTTTCAGATTAAGATACTAAAGCACAATATCACTACGGAACAAGAAAATAACAAGCCAAGTACGTAGACCTTCGCGCTTCCTACTCTGTGAAGTGAACGGCACCGTTGTGGTTCGGTCTAGATTTTCTTACGGATGCTGTTCCGGTTCCGTGACCGAGGGGGGAAGGAGTCGTGCGATTTTTCTTTGGTTGGTTGGTTGGTCGATTGATCGGTTGGTTGGTCGGTTGGTTGGTCGGTTGGTTGGTTGGTTGGTTGGTTGGTTGGTTGGTTGGTTGGTTGGTTGGTTGGTTGGTTGGTTGGTTGGTTGGTTGGTTGGTTGGTTGGTTGGTTGGTTTGGTTGGTTGGTTGGTTGGTTGGTTGGGTTGGTTGGTTGGTTGGTTGGTGGTTGGTTGGTTGGTTGGTTGGTTTGTTGGTTGGTCAGTTGATTGGTTGGTTGGTCAGTTGGTTGCATGGTTTGTTGCATGTTGGTCGATTGGTCGGTTGGTTGATTGGTCAGTTAATTGGTTGGTTGGTTGGTTGGTTGGTTGGTTGGTTGGTTGGTTGGTTGGTTGGTTGGTTGGTTGGTTGGTCAGTTGATTGGTTGGTTGGTCAGTTGGTTGCATGGTTTGTTGCATGTTGGTCGATTGGTCGGTTGGTTGGTCGGTTGGTTGATTGGTCAGTTAATTGGTTGGTTGGTCAGTTGGTTGCATGGTCGGTTGGTTGGTCGGTTGGTTGGTTGGTCAGTTAATTGGTTGGTTGGTCAGTTGTTTGCATGGTTTGTTGCATGGTTGGTTGGTCAGTTGGTCGGTCGGTTGGTTGGTTGGTCGGTTGTTATTATTATTGGTTGGTCAGTCCGTTCGTTGGTTCATTTATTGGCCGCTTGGTTGGTCCGTTAGTTGGTCGCTTGGTTGGTCGGTTGTTATCATATACATGGTCTAATGCATGACGCGTTAAATACTTATCCCTTTTTCCTAACAAATGTACACCAGGTTCTTCCTTTGGATTTTTCGAACAAGTTCAAAGCTTTCCAACGATCGGCGCTACATCAGTCCAAGCCTTCCACATCAATGGCGTCACGTTTGTGGTGATCGCATACAATCGAGATGACGTCCCCTCACACAAGACAAACTCTATTGTTCTAAAGATGAGCGGTTCCAAGCTTCAACACTATCAGTATCTGCCCGTGCCTAAGCATGGTGCTTACAGAATCAAGCATTTCATGATGGACGGTGAACACTTTCTCGCCGTGGCTGTTCTCATAGTCAACCGATCGTATAACACCCTGTCTGAGATTTACAAATGGGATGGGAAGACGTTCGTCAGATTTCAATCAATCCAAACCCAAGGAGCGACTGACATAACACATTTCACGATCCAAGACGAGCATTTTCTTTGTGTCGCGAACTCCAACAATGGCAAAACACAGATGGTCGACTCGCTCATCTTGAAATGGAACCGAAGAAAGTTTTATACTTATCAGAATATCAAAACTGCAGGTGCGAATGCTTGTGAGGCTTTCTCCATTGGAGGAAAACACTTCATAGTATTTGCAAATGGTTTGTACGTCATGAAATCCCCCTCAGCGCTCTCCTTCGTGTTGAAATATGAAAGCGGTAGATTTGTTTTGAGTCACTCCATAAACACGTACAATGCAATGGACGTACACTACTTCAGTGTAAAAGACATTCATTTCCTTGCTTTTGCCAACCACAAAAATATATTCAATTACAACATCAACTCGTACGTCTTCAAATGGAATGGCGTCCAATTCGTACCTTTTCAGAATATCCCAACGCACGGTGCCATCGGTGTGCGCTCACTACTGGTCAGCAGTGAAACCTATTTGGTTTTCGCAAATCATAAATACAACGATTTTGATTATAAAGCAGGTTCGGTTATATACAAGGCAAGCGGTCCTAACTTCCAACTCTATCAAGGTCTACCTACGACTGGCGCGTCTTGTGTGGATGGATTCGTTCATCAGGATAAAACATACCTTGCTGTTGTGAGTTTCACCGACGGTAAAACCCATCTCATGAACGGTCTGTTGTACCAGTGGGTCTGAACAACAACTTAAAGGGGGTTGACTTGGTAGTACATCTTAACGAACAGGCTGATGGAAATAGCTAAAATTATCAGTTGTTTTCGAAGTAAATGTAATGTAGAAATAGAAAGTTCAGAAGATTCTTCAGAAATGATTGTACGTATAATAACAATCAATCAAATAAACAAACAGTATATGATGTGTGATATACGAGTGCTTGTGTTTGAACAAAGGATGGTCGAATGGCCGGCGAGAACACTCCTTTCTCACGGGTGCCTATCGACTTAATTGGTTCGAACCGCGGACCGCGCGCTTCAGTCATGCGGTGAGTTGAGTTTGTCAGTCTCTCGCTTCGAGGGATTTTCTCCGAGCACTCCGGTTTTCCTCCCCCAGTAAAAACGAACGCGGGGGAAAGAAAAAATACAGCTAGAGGTCCATATAACGACATTTAGTTTCTACAATCTGAAATAGCAGCATAGCTACGCATGTACCATGCTGTTCGTGTCGGCATATTTAGCAGCATAGCTACGCATGTACCATGCTGTTCTTGTCGGCATATTTAGCAGGACAGGTTGCCTGGGTGTAGAGTCGTCGATGTCTTGTCTCTGAAATGAACCCACTGATTGAAGCAAGCGGTGTAGCTGGAAGACAAACGATAACATCCAGTCATTGTTGTATTTATTTTGAACGCACAGGGTAAAATCCTGATGGGTCCACCGTGTTTAAATAAAGTTATATTATTATTATTATTTATTATTATTATTATTAGCAAGGGAGATATTGTGATCACGCTTCACGTGCCATTTTTTCGTAAATTCACGACTCAAACGAGTCATGTAAGCCATTTCACGCACGTCTTTCTTGCAAATTCATGGATCACGGTTTTATCTTTTGTTTATGAAGTGTTTTTCACGATTCGATTCACGCGCCATTTTTTGGGCCAAATCACGCTTCACGTGTAACCCCTTTGCTACCCTGTACAAGGGAGCACGGCAGAAACTGGGCTGCCTGTGGTGATGACGCGGTTTTTGGTTATTGCGCGCGCGGGCTCATCAGTATATTGGGATCCCTGTGGCTAATGCTGACGTTTACGTTTTTGCGGTTTTCCACAATAAGATCGCGCAGGCTCATCAATACTGAATAAATATGGCTGCGTTTTAGTATTTTCTTAGTATTGATGAGCCCGCGCTATCTTATTGGAAAACCTCAAAAACGTCAGCATTAGCCATGAGCCCGCGCGCAAAAATCGCAAAACGCGTCATCGCCACAGGCAGCCCAGTTTCTGCCGTGCTCCCTTGCCCTGTACCCAGAGAATGCAGTGAAACCAACAGCTTACGTGATGTAGTTCCATCCTGCTCTGATCGTCATCTTCGTCACCTTCCAGAACTGAATCACGTAATTATGCCATATGGTCATGCCGTTGAGTGCACCGAGGTCTATTGATGACTGAGCAACAAAGGACTCGACACTTCCACGATCCATGTCCCTCCTATGATCGAAGAAAAGATATCAGTAGCAAACGTTTAGCACAAAGATGGGTGGATGGAAGCCAATAATGGATAGATGATATGAAGGGATGGATGGATTGATGAATGAATGGATGAATAAATGGATGGATGAATGGGGATGGATTGGATGGATGGATACATGAATGAATGGATGGATGGATGGATGGATGGATGGATAGATGAATGAATATGATGGATGGATGGATGATGGATGAATGAAGACTTGAGAAGTAGCAAAAGCCGTGTACGAGTATCCTGCCAGAAAACGTTGGATCTAATGTATAGATCTAAATGGTCAAAAACAATGTTAAATGAAGCAAGTAGTCCAAGGATGATTGAATGCCGGAATGGATGGATGGATGAACGGATGAACGGATGAACGGATGGATGGATGGGTGGATGGATGGATGGATGGATGAACGGATGAACGGATGGATGGGTGGGGGTGGATGGATGGATGGATAACGGATGAACGGATGAACGGATGGATGGGTGGGGATGGATGGATGGATGGATGGATGGATGGATGGATGGATGGATGGATGGATGGATGGATGGATGGATGGATGGATGGATGGATGGATGGATGGATAGATGATGGATGGATGGATGGATGGATGGATGGATGGATGGATGGATAGATGGATGGATGGATGGATGGATGGATGGATGGATGGATGGATGGATGGATGGATGGATGGATGGATGGATGGATGGATGGATGGATGGATGGATGGATGGATGGATGGATGGATGGATGGATGGATGGATGGATGGGATGGATGGATGGATAGATGGACGCATGCATGCATGGATCGAGTGAGCCAGATCGATTGGTCAGAGCTATGTCTTAGCTGATGACTATGCTCTATCACTCGAAAAAACGCACGCTCTTCAAACTCATTGGAATTCATTGGAAACATTCCCGGCGAAAATTCCAAGGTTTTTACGCAAACTAACTTTGATATCAGTCTAATTTTCAACGTTTAACTAGTAGTCCATGTCATATACTTGTGGTACTTTAAATGCAAAACTTACTCCACTAATTTGACTGTTCCTGACGATCCTCTGGTTCCTCTCAGGACAATGTAGATATGAGCGTCAATCCCCGATAATATGGTATAAGACGTGTGGATCGTCACCAGGTAGTGGTAGACTATAAATATGAATTGGATGCTCATTGGTCTATTTATATACGAGTTTCCAAATAAAAAATACTAAAGCTCACGAAACAAGACCGAAAGGGTGCTTGGGTAATATTGATTGTTTATCTTTCTACCAGCAAAAATAAAGAAGAAAATATCCTACGACATACCGCAGAAAGGCGTTGATGGTGACGTATACAAATAAAACTTCCCGTTAGTGATGTTCTCGTTGAGGTCCGCATCATAACCAATACGTGGACATCCTTGATCGCAATTAAGACAGAGCCCGCGATCAAACTCATCTTCAGAATTGCAGCGGTAGCTTCTCCATGGACATGCGGACTTAATTGACTCCACGAAGTAAAGAGCTGCTCTGACGTGATGGCAAACAAGTCCATCAGGACCTATGAACCATCAATGGAATATAACGATAAGTATTAATAATCATAATAATAATTTAATATTTATAATATATATTATGTATATGTATTATTTTTCTTAAAAGATCGATCTCTCAGCTAATTTACCATTCAAGATGCTGCAGCCGTTCTGGAAGTTCCCGCCATTCGGGTAGAAGTCCCTGTGACCTTGTGGAGCGCTGATTCCCATGAAATAACTACTGTGGATGACGTCAACAAATTTGGCGTCACTCGGGTCCAGTCTCACATCGACGTGAGCGTTCTTGAAAATTACTGTAGCGGGATCCAGACCTGAAAGAATTAGAAACAGTTCACAATATAAAACTACATCGTACTTCGAGCAATGGACCATTCGAGCTCGTGACTATGATTGGGCTCCCTGTGCTTTGGCTGATAAATCAGATCAGTCAGAATCCAAGGCTTCATTTATTTTGACCATCAAAATGAACTTGCGTGTATGCTTGCGTGTATGCTTGCGTGTATGCTTGCGTGTCTGCTTGCGTGTCTGCTTGCGTGTATGCTTGCGTGTCTGCTTGCGTGTATGCTTGTGTGTCTGCTTGCGTGTATGCTTGCGTGTATGCTTGCGTGTCTGCTTGCGTGTATGCTTGCGTGTATGCTTGCGTGTATGCTTTCGTGTATGCTTGCGTGTATGCTTGCGTGTATGCTTGCGTGTATGCTTTCGTGTCTGCTTGCGTGTATGCTTGCGTGTATGCTTGCGTGTATGCTTGCGTGTATGCTTGCGTGTATGCTTGCGTGTATGCTTGCGTGTATGCTTGCGTGTATGCTTGCGTGTATGCTTGCGTGTATGCTTGCGTGTATGCTTGCGTGTATGCTTGCGTGTAGCTTGCGTGTATGCTTGCGTGTATGCTTGCGTGTATGCTCGCGTGTATGCTTGCGTGTATGCTTGCGCCAGTGAAATCCAGTCTCATGTAGTACATGTAGTCAGATGGGCTTCGAGGTTCTGATTTAAACATGGACTGCAAATAAGAAGGGCCTTGTGTTCATGGCATACGACGCCTTGTTTGACTCAGCATAGCACTAACCCAAGCACACCCAACATTCCTGTTATTTTGTGATCATCAAAGCACACAACGATGTTAGATCCGTATTCACACTATCACCAACAACTGTCAACAATATGGGGTAATGTCAAATGAGGCCTTTACTGCTGTCGCTGTGTGAAATGTCGTCAGAGACTGAATGAAGAAAATATTCGTATGCTAATAGGGTTTCAGGGTGGGCGCTCGTGCGTATCAAAGTTCCTAAAATGTCAACAATGTTTGAACAACACGATTTTCTGTCACATCTCTGAAGTTTACATCTCCCATTGAGTTCCGTCGACAATTATCGACCACTATACCTGTTATTCTATGCAATGGTTCTCCCTTCGCCCTCAATCGCCGTCCCACGTGACCAGCAACGTGCGCCCCTAAGCTGAACCCAATGAGATGAACTGGGCCGAGCCTCACTCCAGTCTTTTTTGCAACCGATTTCGCGGTCATTATAAATTGAGCAACCTGGGCACCAACCAGTCTTGTGTTGGCCGACGATTGATGGTAAGGGAATTTAGCACCTTTTATCCAATCGACTATGATGACGTTCTGAGTTTCTTTCAGCAGTAACTCGTCTTTCATTTTAAGGCCCCACCATCCATTGATGTCAATTATGGATGATTCTCCTAATAAATTGTAAATATATACAGTCAATGTCACGTTTCTCATTCTATATTTGTTTTGCGCGCGAGGAATTTTAATTTCAAAAGCATAAATCACCTCTGCCTGTGAAAACGGGCATTGTTAGTGTTGTGTTTTGCTCTCTCTCTCTCTCTCTCTCTCTCTCTCTCTCTCTCTCTCTCTCTCTCTCTCTCTCTCTCTCTCTCTCTCTCTCTCTCTCTCTCTCTCTCTAAGTTCTTTACACTAAGCTAGCGCCTTAATTTGCGGTAAATTGAACCGTTTAGTAAACTGCGCTGGTCTTAGTGCCGTCAAGTGTCGTCTCGACTGCTATTAAGCGTCGAACAGACAAATACAGTTATTCTCACAAAGGTTTTCCAGATGAAAAAACTACAATGCTGCAATAAAGTCACGTGATTCATTACGTTTTCAATTTATTATTATTTCAATTATTATTATTATTATTCAATTTCTGCGCGCGGAACTGTGAGTTGATTGATACCTGCGCCATTACATTCAGTTCTCACATTCAGTTCTCACTTTTGCATCTCAAATTGAAATTCCACGCGAGGAAATTGAATACATAATTAATCACGTGCCTTTATTGTAATATAAAGCATCTTTGTATCTCTTGTATTGTACGTCTTTTCATCTGGACAACCTTTTTGAGAATGACTGTATATGTAAGCTGAGTTTCCTTCACCGAACTTTCATTGTATTATTATTATTATTATTATTATTATTATTATTATTATTATTATTATTATTATTATTATTATTATTATTATTATTATTATTAATAATATTATTATTATTATTCAGTTATTATTATTATTATTATTATTATTATTTAGTTATTATTATTATTATTATTATTATTATTTATTTATTATTATTCAGTTATTATTATTATTATTATTATTATTCAGTTATTATTATTATTATTATTATTATTATTATTATTATTATTATTATTATTCATTATTACTTCTGTTATCAGTCGCTGTCCACAGACGACATTTATCTCAAAGTAGAAATAAGCATTGTGTTTCCATGCAATAAAGTTCTTACAGAAAGTGCTTTTTGCTGTAAATTGAACCACGTATAATGCGATAAATAAGTGGCCACTTATGAAACATTATATGTCTTAGAATTTAAGAAAATAATTCGCTCTTTTAATATGTGTTACTGTAATAGCCTTCCGCATAGAACTACAAGGTATTAGATACTGAGAAGAAAAACAGGATATAAAACAAGTAAACAAAAATATTAAATCTAAACTATCTATTAAATTTAAGAGCTGTATCAATAACTATATTAATGTGGGTAACGAAGTTCATTCAGATCAGTCTCGAAAGTTCAGTATTTGATTGGTTAAGAAGTTATTTAATGTAGTGCGCATGCGTGGCACGTCTGCGCGATCACTTCAATAACTGACATTTGAAGTCGACCATGATGCATTGCGACAAAAAAATTTTTTTTGAGTTCACATGCACAAGTGCTAAACTATATATAATATAAAAACTTTTTTTAAATATGAAAATAAGACAGATAAGGGTGGTTCAAACCGACGCCAAATCGTTCATATTTTCTTCTGGTCTGTTCGTAGCCTTAAAAACTTAGTGCGCGCAAGGCATCATGGGCCAAAACACAGGGTCATACAGTATTTCTGCCAAAAAAAAAATAATATTCTATTTTGCAATTCGTATTCGAATTTCCAAAGGGGGGCGTGCACCTCCTTCGCTCCAACCGCATGTATACGCTTGCGTTGACTAGCGTTTTTCGTTTGGACCGGGCCTATATAACATATAAAGTAAAACCGTTAGTTCACTGACTTACGATCCATCAAGCAAGCAAAACCCGTGAATTATTATTCTGGTTGGACGTCGCAGATCGAAGTTGGAATTCTGTATCACATCAGCTTTCACATCGCTGAGGATCTCGTAATTAGCAAAGGCTCGTTTGTAGAGAAGAAATTGCGTACCAACGTCCGCGGGGGACTGAGGGAGAGGCACCAAAGTGAAGTCAAATGGAGAAGCGTCTGTAAAGCATCCGTAGTGAGTGTAGCAGACACTACTATATGCATCACCTGGAAAGAAAAAGGAAAAAGGCTTTAAAACGCAATCAATCAATTAATCGATCGATCGATTTCTAGCTACTTGTCCGAATTTCATCACTCGCTTATGGTGGCGTATATGTTGTCACCTGCTGCTAATTGCTGCTAAAAACAATTCTTGTTTTTCGTTCTTGTCATCAGTAACTTTTAACGGATGCAGTTTGGCTTTGTCCCCATGAAATCCCCCCGGGTGGTACTCCCTTTGTCCAAGTGGTAGGGGTGATCGGCGGTCGATTTTGAAAACGACCACTAAAAGGTACGCATAAATTAAAAGAGCTGTTGAAGCCATGTTATTATTATAATAATAATAATAATTTATTATTATTATTATTAGTAGTAGTAGTAGTATTATTATTATTATTTATTATTATTAAAAGTGATAGTGCTGATATCGTTTAATCAGTGACTGGACAACATATTTATTCTGTTCTTTCCCACCACCACAAGAGGATGGCTGTTTTACCTTCTGGTACTCCAATGAGTGTAAGTAACAAGCAGAACCAAAGACTAGGCCACATCTTGCTCAGGGCTGAATGGGACGATGTCATATACACCTATTTCAAAAAAACATTGTCACTTTGAAAACTGAATCTGATATCTGAATCTGTTACCACAATGGATCGTAAAACTTTTAAGTTCAAATTAAATGTCGTTGCCATATCAAAGGATCTATATCCACTATACTAAGAAAGAGTAAGATAGGCATTTTGCGTATTTCATGAGGTTATGTGCTGTTTTTATTTCTGCCCATGATCCATTCCGCTCACAGATTCAGATTTCAGATGCCAACGTTTTTGAAATAGGTGTATATAACTACATGTATATAGTTAGAAACAAGTAACTCATCATTGGAAAAACTAAGAAAGAATATAGAATGAAAAGGAACTTGAATAGCAGTACTGCTAGTGACGACTCTCACACTCACTTCTAAGTACAACATGCAACTGAACAACACCTATTCTCCTATGCACCCGTTCTTAGTTTCGGGATCCCTGTGGATCGAGCACAGGGATCCCGAAACTAAGAACTTAACGGGTGCATAGGAGACTAAACAACACCAGACTCTAAAGCAAAACATTACTAATAAAAACAACTTTATTGGACAGGGTAACACCGTTACCAAAAATGATAATTTTCAGGTGGCCCTCATCAAGTACTAAAAAATATCTATATATACAAAACAATACAACACAAGCAAGTGATACTGATTTTGTTTTGATACTATATATTGATTTTGTATTTACTCGGGCCCAGGCCGCAGGCCGCCCGAGTTAGAAAATGCGGATTTCGGTAGTAGTAGTAGTAGTAGTAGTAGTAGTAGTTTTGTTCGGCTTCAAAATGACGAGTATGCGACGTATTTAATCGTATCCGGAGTTTCAAGATTACTCCGCAGATTTGAAAAGATAAAGGAGACACAGGACTCAAGTAGATTATGAATCTTAGTTTTGAAAGCAGCTGTAGATCTTCAAGCTATTAAAAGGTCAGGATTCTAGTTCATCGTTCAATGACTAGAAGTGGTAAAAGGACTAGAAGCTCGCTTAAAATATATATATTTTTAAACAAACGCGAGGCCGTTATCGGAACCATCTGACCTATGCAACCTCAAGACGTATCATGTTCGTACTCACCGGACTAATAGTCTCCCTCGTCACTCAACTGTCACTGATTGTCATGACGTCAGAGAAATTATATTGTATTGAAGAAGATGTCCTTGTTTTATTCGACGTTCGAACCGTAACTCGAACCCGAACTCGATTCCAAACTCGACGTTTCGGGATCTGAAGCTAGAGAGGGGGCCTTTACACAAACTCATCAAAATCAAATCAATTGAACTCAAAGTCAAAAAGTAATCAAATGAACTCAAAGGCAAATCAAATGAACTCGACACATACATGTATATACATAGTCTCCCTCGTCACGCAACTGTCAGTCATTGTCAGGTCTCTCCTCGCGCAGCTGACATTGTCCTTGTTCTTCAACCAACTGGCATTCATTTTCAAGTACTTCCTCGAACAACTGACATTTTCCTTTTCACAATGCCCGAGTGAACGCTCATTGAGCGTCTTGTTCTAATAATAATCATCATCATTTATATTTAGTATTGTTTTCTTTTATAATAATACTATAATAATAATAATAATAATAATATAATAATAATAATAATAATAATAATAATAATAATAATAATAATAATATAATGACTTTATTCAGCTTTTCCACTAGGTGGCTCTTCATCTGAAATCTTAACTAAAATTACAATATAGGATATAGAATAATAATATAATATAAAAATGTTGTTCTCGATTATTATCGAGTCTAAACACAAACGTATTTTAAGGAAGAAATCTGTTTGCTTATGGTCTTGGTGTTGAAGGACTATAAATGCAGCTAAAGGCTAAGAGTTAAAAGATTATAATACATCTGTTCTCATAGCCACAAGTACAACATCAATACAGATCTATTTTACCTTGTCCAGCCAGGCTCCAAGCACCCTCGTATTAAGCAAGTGAACCTCATCTAGATAGCATTATATATTTAGAAACAGAAGGTCGAACTACTGAATTTTCTGAGATTTTTCTCTCCAAATGCAGCTGTTTCATTGCTAGGTTAACGTTATATGGCAGTCTATGACTTGTGATAATGGATGTTTGAACATTGTGTTGACATTGGTAGTGATCAAAGACCATCAAATGACCGCTGATTATTGTGTCAGTCAGTCTATAGTAACTAGAGCCACCCACGAAATTGTGTAGAAAGAGAAATTAGTAAGTAATAGTAACAATAATAATGATATATTTCTTGAGCGCATCACATTAAATCTCAATGCTCTTACAAATGGTGATAAAACAAGAAATTAATAAACATTCAATAAATATTTATAAAAACTGGACAGATAAGAAATAATATAGTATAAAATAATATAATAAAATAGACTAAATAATTTTATTATATATAGACAACCACTGGATATGAGAAAGCGCGCGCTCTGATTGGCTACTCTACTAGCTGTAGTAGGCTATCAGCTCATATACCACGAGTAGAGAAAGTTGGAGATTTTCAACAACGGCAAACCATAATTGTGCATCTGCTATGAGCGATCTTGGAGGGAACGCCGTCAGTTCTGCGACCAAAGCGAAGATTCAGGTGTGACGAGGGCCTAGTACGTAGCTCTTGTAAAATAAACAGGTGAAAAACACAATACTTTATTATAAGAAATTAACGCTCCATGAAATTGACGCGAATTTTTAAAAATCGCGTTAATTTAAGTCGTGTTAATTTCTTTTAATGTTAATTTAATTCCTTACCATTAATAAAGTGGAGCGTTAATTTTGACGATATGAATCTCTAGCAATTTTATCTGTATTCTGCTTTTGAAATGTTACACCTGTTATCAAGAACGTTGTCCATTTAAAAAATACATTTTTAATAGTAAATAGTAGAAAGGAATTAATTAGAGAACAAAAGAAATTCAATCACGCGGAACTGTGGCTCATTGTTTCTCTAATTAATTCCTTTTTACTATTTACTATTTTGTATTTTGATAAAATACAAAATAAAACATTTCGTGATATGTTAACAAGTAGTTAAATTGTTTTATTTGAACATCATGTGAACACAAGTACAGATTACAGAAAATAACTTTATTTGAGTTTCGATTAAAAACAGCTGACTAAATGTCTACTAATTGGGGATACTATTTACAATATAGAAATAAATGTAACAGAATAAAATATTAATGTAATGGAAAAAACTGCTCTTCAGCACTTGATCAAGGAACAAATGTAATTGTGCATCTGCTACGAGCGATCTTGGAGGGGGCGCCCACGATGTACGTAGTTGTCAGTTCTGCGATCAAAGCGAAGATTCAGATGTGACGAGGCCCGAGTGCGTAGCTCGTGTAGAATAAACAGGTGAAAAACACAATACTTTATTATAAGAAATTAACGCAAACTTTAATAATAAAAATAAAAATAAAAATAAAAATAAAAAAAATAATAATAATAATAATAATAATAATAATAATAATAATAATAATAATAATAATAATAATAATAATAATAATAATAATAATAATAATAATAACAATAACAATAATAATAATAATAATAATAATAATAATAATAATAATAATAATAATAATAATAATAATAATAAAAAGTTATACGCCCTTCTCTATACAATGGTTTAATACTGTTCATAGTTCATCATAGAGAGGGTTGCACAAGTAAAGGCCGAACACAATTTGGTTCGATTTTTGTTGAACTCAGTGTGATTTTGAGATTGGGGAAAGGTAAAGGAAGAAAACGAAGAAAGAAGGAAGATAACAAATTAAACAAGCACTAAATTAGAAAGGAAGGAAGGAAGGAAGAATGAATCAAAGAATCGATAAGAAAAAAAAGAAAGACAGAAAAAAAGAAAGACAGAAAAAAAAGAAGAAATTTAAGGAATGAAAGAAGGAGGAGAAAAGGGGAAAGAGCGAAAGAGAATGAAGAACCAAAACTAACAAACAAATAAACAAAAACCAGCAGCTGAATGCCTTAGTCTCTGTCCGTGCCAGCCTCATCCCTCTTGTGTTGTCAGTGTAGATGACAATGTTATACGAGTCCTTTCTCTGTCCGTGCCAGCCGCCTCATCCCTCTTGTGTTGTCAGTGTAGATGACAACGTTATAC
This sequence comes from Actinostola sp. cb2023, assembly GCA_033675265.1. Classification (NCBI taxonomy): domain Eukaryota; kingdom Metazoa; phylum Cnidaria; class Anthozoa; order Actiniaria; family Actinostolidae; genus Actinostola; species Actinostola sp. cb2023. The sequence continues at coordinate 693,112 of JAUJYZ010000015.1, read as the reverse complement.
AAGTCCTTTCTCTGTCCGTGCCAGCCTCATCCCTCTTGTGTTGTGTAGATGACAATGTTATACGAGTCCTTTCTCTGTCCGTGCCAGCCTCATCCCTCTTGTGTTGTGTAGATGACAACGTTATACAAGTCCTTTCTCTGTCCGTGCCAGCCCTCATCCCTCTTGTGTTGTGTATAGATGACAACGTTATGCGAGTCCTTTCTCTGTCCGTGCCAGCCTCATCCCTCTTGTGTTGTGTAGATGACAATGTTATACGAGTCCTTTCTCTGTCCGTGCCAGCCTCATCCCTCTTGTGTTGTGTAGATGACAATGTTATACGAGTCCTTTCTCTGTCCGTGCCAGCCTCATCCCTCTTGTGTTGTGTAGATGACAACGTTATACAAGTCCTTTCTCTGTCCGTGCCAGCCTCATCCCTCTTGTGTTGTGTAGATGACAATGTTGTACGAGTCCTTTCTCTGTCCGTGCCAGCCTCATCCCTCTTGTGTTGTATAGATGATAATGTTATACGAGTCCTTTCTCTGTCCGTGCCAGCCTCATCCCTCTTGTGTTGTGTAGAAGACAATGTTATACGAGTCCTTTCTCTGTCCGTGCCAGCCTCATCCCTCTTGTGTTGTGTAGATGACAATGTTATACGAGTCCTTTCTCTGTCCGACGGCCGGGTGCCAGCCTCATCCCTCTTGTGTTGTGTAGATGACAACGTTATACGAGTTCTTTCTCTGTCCGTGCCAGCCTCATCCCTCTTGTGTTGTGTAGATGACACTGTTATACGAGTCCTTTCTCTGTCCGTGCCAGCCTCATCCCTCTTGTGTTGTGTAGATGACAACGTTATACAAGTCTTTTCTCTGTCCGTGCCAGCCTCATCCCTCTTGTGTTGTGTAGATGACAACGTTATACAAGTCTTTTCTCTGTCCGTGCCAGCCTCATCCCTCTTGTGTTGTGTAGATGACAATGTTATACGAGTCCTTTCTCTGTCCGTGCCAGCCTCATCCCTCTTGTGTTGTGTAGATGACAATGTTATACGAGTCCTTTCTCTGTCCGTGCCAGCCTCATCTCTCTTGTGTTGTATAGATGACAATGTTATACGAGTCCTTTCTCTGTCCGTGCCAGCCTCATCCCTCTTGTGTTGTGTAGATGACAACGTTATATACGAGTCCTTTCTCTGTCCGTGCCAGCCTCATCCCTCTTGTCATTGTTGTGTAGATGACAATGTTATACGAGTCCTTTCTCTGTCCGTGCCAGCCTCATCCCTCTTGTGTTGTATAGATGACAATGTTATACGAGTCCTTTAATTCTCTGTCCGTGCCAGCCTCATCCCTCTTGTGTTGTGTAGATGACAACGTTATACGAGTCCTTTCTCTGTCCGTGCCAGCCTCATCCCTCTTGTGTTGTGTAGATGACAATGTTATACGAGTCCTTTCTCTGTCCGTGCCAGCCTCATCCCTCTTGTGTTGTATAGATGACAATGTTATACGAGTCCTTTCTCTGTCCGTGCCAGCCTCATCCCTCTTGTGATGTGTAGATAACAACGTTATACGAGTTCTTTCTCTGTCCGTGCCAGCCTCATCCCTCTTGTGTTGTATAGATGACAACGTTATACGAGTCGTTTCTCGTTTTCGTTATCGATATCAAAGAAAGCTGGTTTGCAGTGTTTGAAGAGGTTGTTGGGTGTACTTGGTTGGTAATGCTATCGTCACTGCATGTTATCATTTTCTTGAATTCTTTGCGGAACTGAGGCATGCGAAGAGTGTATACCACAAGATTCGCCAAAGAATTGCTGTATACCAGTACCATCAGTGCAATACCAACATGGTGTGATATGTCGCCATTCGTCGTGAAAGACAAACCGATATAAGAAGGAACCCAAGTAGCTAGTGCTACTGAGGTGGTTATCAGCAATGTTTTTGACAGTCTTATGTTTTTCCTCATGACAACACCGGGTTCAGTGGCATTGAAGAACTTTATCTTCACGTATATTGCACCGTATGACAGAAGAATTGTCAAGAATGACGCCAAGAAAACAAAGATCAGGTAAAATTGTAAAATGTTTCGTCCAATGGAACCTGAGCAATCATATTCGTGTTTCAAAAACATCACCGAAGACGCACACCACGAAGAGACGATGGCAATAATATAGTGCTTGTTGTCCACTCGGCGAAAGCGAAAAGGAATAAGTATCGCCAGGGCTCTTTCAACGGCCAACAAAGCCAAGGATGTCAATGAAGCCAGGAGAGTGAACAAGTTAAAAGTGAGTGACACATCGTTGATTAGTATTCCCTTGCAAGTTTCGAACATAAACTGATTGAAGTAACGTACTTCCAGTAAGCTCAGGATCGAACCGAACCCCACTAGAACATCGGCAACCGTCAGGTTGATGAGCAAGTAGGAAGCCTTTGAAACGAGGAACTGTTTTTTCAGGAAAATTCTGATGGCCATGATGTTGGCAGAAATTATCATGAAGGACTCAATACCAAGAATTACAGCCCAAACTCTCTCCATTCTGTCGCTTATAGGCTCGTCCATGTTTCTTTCTAAAGCAGTAGACAGGTTCTCGATGCTGGCGGCATTGAGTGATTAAGAACTATAATCCGACGACGATTTGAGGTTAAATGCACTGAGGCTAATTTCAGCTTGACATCAAAGCCGGTCGTTAAAGGGTTCAGTTTTTGAGTCTTAAAAGCATTTCTTGCATTAGCTATACCTCCGGCATTGCACAATACTAAGAAGATAAACTGATCAAATTGAATATTTCAAGGGCTGAATATTCAAATAAGATCATAATCTTTAATACAAGATATGTGATGATTGGAACCCTTCCGCCATATCATGACATAAAGAGATCAAAATCACAGTGGGAATTTAGAATGTAATAAAATATACTTGACTATATATAAGTATAGTCAACGACATGATATTTTGGTTTCTTGCCCTTTGGACCATATAACCGCACGTGTTGTGGTGTGAGCCAATCGGTGGGTTTCTAAATTTGAGCTGGTTGAGTTTCAGAGTCGAGTGCGCAAGTAACATACGTTGGCTTTCTAAGTTGGCGTTTGTTACTCTTGCTACACCGTACTGAGGAGTCCCAAAAAGGACGAAACAGCTGTCTACGGTTGCCGATCCTGGCTCTCTCTTGCTCTATCATGTTGTTGTTGTGTTAAGCTTTTTATTTCTACGTAGTATCAGCCTTTCTTGAATTTCATGTTTGCCATATGTATAGCTGATTAGATCTTTTACAGATCCTACGTATACCTACAGCATTTTCGTTCACGGTTCCCTCTTTTCTAGTCTATATTTTCATGTTTTCATGTTTTGGACCGTAGATCTTTCTAGATCCGAGATGCTGTAAATTTTTAGCATAGTTTGGCTATGCATTCCGTGTAGGATTGGTTTTGTCCATCCACACCTAGGTTTAACACGACAACGACATGATATTTTGGTTTCTTGCCCTTTGGACCATATAACCGCACGTGTTGTGGTGTGAGCCAATCGGTGGGTTTCTAAATTTGAGCTGGTTGAGTTTCAGAGTCGAGTGCGCAAGTAACATACGTTGGCTTTCTAAGTTGGCGTTTGTTGCTCTTGCTACACCGTACTGAGGAGTCCCAAAAAGGACGAAACAGCTGTCTACGGTTGCCGATCCTGGCTCTCTCTTGCTCTATCATGTTGTTGTTGTGTTAAGCTTTTTATTTCTACGTAGTATTAGCCTTTCTTGGATTTCATGTTTTTTATATATAAGTGACTGTGACGGAAGTCAACAAAATGATTAATTGTGGGTACCAGAGGATCCACTTGATCATCGCTTTGAGAAGCCTTCAAGAACTCATTAATTATTCATGAGGTAAACAGCCAACCAGTTGCCCGATGGAACTGGATACCCCGCGGGAAAGTCCGCTCTTGAGTACTTTGGAATGATTTCAAGTCCGCTCTAGAGTACTTTGAAAGTTTATTTCAAGTTCTAGGACTGGAAATGTCAGTTCAAGTCCTTGGAATAGAAATATCATATAAATCAATAACTGAATTTCTGACAGGAAGTACGGTTTCAAATTAAACTTAGACTCAAGTAACATATTATTTGTCTTAAAAAACTGGGAATGCATGATTTTTAACTGCTTAAAAAACGCATTTAATAATTTCATAAACTCGATACGGCGGGGATTCGAACCCGGAACACTCCATTGCTAATCCCTTTACTTACCACTATGCCATCACAGCCATCAGGTAGTTCAAGAACTCGTTAAAAGAACCATGTGAACCAATGACAAACCGAGCATTATCGAATCCCAAAAATATACGTACGACCAAGGCGGTCTTGTTAATTGTAAAGTTGCACTTAAAAAAGGATCATTATCTCGTTAAAGTACATTTATGATGAATTATACTAGTTTCTTATAATTCTGCCTGCACATAGCACTATCAAAGGCATCGCAACTGTGTTACTAATTACTAAAAAGCGAAATAACGAATTAACGAAAGAGCGATATAGCGATGTAGTGAAATAGCGAAAGAACGATATAGCGATGTAGTGAAATAGCGAAAGACGATATAGCGATGTAGTGAAATAGCGAAAGAACGAAAGAACGATATAGCGATATGTAGTGAAATAGCGAAATAACGAAAGAACGATATAGCGATGTAGTGAAATAGCGAAATAACGACATAGATCTCACAATAACGCCACCAAGGCCACTCACTAAACCCGATTCGTTATTACAATGATTGCCGTGATCATTTGTAAAAATCCTAACATGCCAAAAAATATCACCTGCCGGTTGTCTATTTTTCTAGCGCAGAATTGCAAACCAAATCCATACAGGACTTTTGAACAGACTAGTCTGTTTGCTTGAAATTGTGGTAGCTTTGTCGTTAATTAATTGAATTAACTGATCTAAACGTGTTTTTTAAAGGAATGTCGCAGTCAAGGGCGGATACAGGGGAGGGATCTAGGCTTTTTTCCTCTGACTCCCGGTCAATCTCGTGCCCAGAGCCCACGTTCCTCTTGGTCAGCACCGAGAAAAGCGAGCGTGCGTGCGCAGTAAAGACTTGTGCATTCATTCTTTCATTCATTCATTCTCGTACCCAGAGCTCCTCAGTCGGGAGAAGGAACGACCGACCGAGGAGCTCTGGGTACGAGAATGTCATTCATTCGTGATTTCCAGGTGAGCATTGATGTAATCGACTTTAATAGTAACTCAACGGTAAAATAAGACATTGGTAGGAGCAGAGAATGATATATTTGAATGATTTTATTTTGTACAATTGACTGAGTACATACCTGGATTTTTCCTCAACGTTTTATTGTGTTTCTAGAATGGAAGCATTGTTTCGGAGGTGAGTTTCCTTTTTGTACAATTTCAATCACATGCAGTTCACAGTAGAGATAGCAGTTGTTGATACACGATTATGATAATTTCTACTAATGGGCTCCTGTTTCTACTCATTCCATATTCAAAAATCGATTCGCCTGAAGCTGACCTTCGCTAAATGTTTCAATATTACTCAGATTGAATCTCGGAGCCTAGAAATGTTTCGTAGTTTACTAGACCTTTAGTTTGTTAATCAACAACTACTGGTCGGTTTTAGGCCCAAACACAAAGTTTCACATTAGTTTTAGTGTGCCGTGTTTTAGTGTGCCGTGTTTTAGTGTATCGTGTTTTAGTATGTCGTGCTTTAGTGTGCCGTATTATATAGTTCAGTGTATGAATGCTCGCATTATATCCGTGAAACAAAACACAAAAAGTATTCGAATAATTGCTTTCACTTTTGTACAAAATAGTGCAAAACATGATCCCCAGACTGGCTCTGAAATGATCCCCAGTGAAATTCAGGAATGGTCGAATTCAGTCCGGTAGATTAATTCCTTGGCCAACAAATTCTCAATGAAAATTATTATAGCGTTTATTTATTTTATTGAACAACTAAACGAGATTACATGTATACTTTTTATCAACTGTATTTTAATTGAATTGTAATGATACTCAAAGGAGGATATAAATAAATACACCGATCACTCTGTCACATTAAACCCAAATCAACCAATCAGAATGGACCGTTCCCACGCCTGAAATGGACAAGATACAATTACGAAATCAAAACATTTTTACATGAAAGATAAGATGATCAAACCACTGAATGAATAAAATTCAAGAATCATAATCTCTATCACGCCATATCTCAGAAGCTATGAATAGAAATCTCAAGAGTGTCGCAGTCCAGGGTCGCATTTTACTGGGAAGAAATGTCAATTCTTTCATTTACACATATAAATAATTCTTTTATATTTTATATTTTTATAAATAATTATTTTATATTTTATACTTTTATATTTTTATAAAGAATTCTTTTATATTTTATACTTTTATATGGTTTTATATAAAGAATTATTTTATATTTTATACTTTTATATTTTTATAAAGAATTCTTTTATATTTTATACTTTTATATGCGTCTTATCTTGCGTCTTAAGTATCCCCATGACTTAATCAACACCGCTATCAAACGGTTTGTAGACGCAAAACTCAGTCAACAACCAAATAGCCAGGAGCCGATGAACCAGATGAAAACATCAGAATTACCATACCATTTATAGACCAACGATCAGCTGATGTCGTTCGAAGGAAACTACAAGACCTAAGCCACAAGATAAACACCACCGTACAACCAGTCTTTGTGAGCCGTAAGCTAAACGAATCGCTTAAAGTGCAAGAAAAGAAACCACTTATCATCAACCAACAACGAGTGGTTTATAATTTCAAATGTGACTCGTGTGATGCGAGTTATGTGGGGTACACCTACAGACACCTGCACGAGCGCATCGAAGAACACAAAGGCATGTCTTCCAGCATCGGCAAACACTATAGGATGGATCATGACATTGTCCCAAGAGACATTAATAATAATTTTAAGATCCTAAAAAAGTGCAAGACTAAATTTGATTGTTTACTCTATGAAATGCTGTTAATTAGAGAAAGACGACCTACTCTTAATGTACAATCTGATTCCCTAAGGGCCAAACTATTTACTTAGTGCTATGCTGTTGAGAACACTACGAGCGTCGCCCAACACAATATTGTTTTATTCACTCACAAGCTCACTGATGGCTCCCTTACAATTTACTCACAGTATTTTACCTCTTCTCTCGTCAATAGTTCGACACACACTAACCTTTCACAGTGTTACTTGTACATAGGGTGTTTCTTACATATTTCCATAGCGTGAGTATCTGCTAGCTCCTTAATACTGTCAATCATGTGCTAATCTAATTTGAAGGTCACGATACTATATTTATCTCCGAAACCCTCCCCCCATTCGCTTTGGAGAAGCAAATGTTCTAAATCAGTGTTCTTCGTCAATTATTGTTCAATGTCCTGACTACTTATTATTCAATGTTAAACTAGAACAATCGATTATAATGTATCATACATGATAATGTGTCCCGTAAATACTAAATGTCGTGTACTAAGTGTCTGATTAGTCTTCATCTCCAACGATGTCTTGCACACGCATTCTTGCTGCTGCTGCTGCATCGCGTCTTGGACGGAAAGTTTCAGCCTGTGGATTAAGCTGTTCCGTTTGCAGTGGTGCTGTCCTGTCGCATGATAGTTCCATAGGGTAGAGATGTTGTATTGGTCGTTCCATAAAGGACTTTCCAGCTCTGAGTCTTGCCCCACGCACTACCCCGTCCTTCCCCACAATTAACTTGTCCACTATTCCAAGCTTCCACTTTCCCCGATTCTTCTCGTCTGACTTGATAATGACAACCTCACCTTCGTTTGGATGGTTGTTAGCTCCCTTGTGTTTTAGACGATGCTGCTCCCTTAGGCTTCGTAAGTACTCTGTAGTCCAGCGTGACCACAGGGCGTTCTTGCACTTCAGTAAGTGCTTAGCGCGGTTCCGCAGGTCATAGTCTTGCACATGGTGGGTCTGGAGGTCAGGAAGCATGTTGTGTTGTATGTAAAGTAATGAATTTGGGGTCAGTATCGGTAGCTGAATATCGTCTTCCACATAGCTCAAGGGTCGGTTATTGAGTGTAACCTCCACGTCCAGTATGACTTCTTGCAACTCCTTCCATGACAGCATGCCGTTTCCAATGGTCTTGTAGAGAGCTGCTTTGACTAACCCCACCATCCTCTCAAACTGTCCACCCCACCACCAGGGTGCACGGCTCAGGTTGAATTGCCAGTGGATTTGCTGCTGAGCCAAGAAGTCTTGGACTCTCTCGTCACGCATAACTTGCTTGATCCACTTCGCTGCTCCGATGAATGTGCGCCCATTGTCAGAGTAGATCTTCTTTGGTCTTCCACGGCGCGCGATGAGGCGTTTTAGACTTCCAAGGAACTCAGTGGTTTCCATGTTGGGTAGCAATTCTAGAAATAGCCCCCTAGAGAGGCTACAAGCATACAGCACTACATATGCCTTTCCCTCTGTTTTTCCTCTGCCGCGGTACTTGATAGGTCCTGCGTAGTCTACTCCTATCACTTGAAATGGCGTTTCACCCTCCGTACGATCTGTTGGAAGGTTTCCTGGAGGTGGAGTGGCGTAAGCTTGAGCTTGAAAGCGTCGGCAACCGTGACAAGACTTGACTATCCTCTTAGTTAGACGTCGTAGGCGTGGTACCCAATGTTGCTGGCGCACCTTCGCCATCGTAAGACCCATTCCTCCGTGTAGAGTAGTCAGATGTGCGTCCATGACAACCTTCTGAGTGTAGAGCTGGTTGTCGGGCAGGAAAACCGGATATTCGCCCTGAATCCTCCCTCGACACTCAAGCACTCCTTCGCTGTTTGGCTGTAGATTCAGTTGCAGCTTGTCCTCTTCAAACTGGTCACTTCCCGATGCACTAGCTTGAGCCCGCTTCACCCAAACCAACCTGGCTGTTTCAATCTCTCTGGTCGTTAAAGGACCCCTCACTCGGTGAGCTTTTGTAGCGCGGGCGTTCTGTATGAACCGCATAACCCAGCCACACACTCTCATTGCTCTCCAGTAATCACTTCTCTGTAGCAGGGCATCTAGCGCATCTGGCTCTGCCACCGCTACGGCGAAAACTTCACGCAGCGCTTTTGCTTCGGTTTGCGACTCTGCAGTTGCGGTTGTTGTAATGTCCGGTGGCCACAGTTTCTTGTCAGTGAGCCATGGTGGTCCCTTCCACCACAGCGTGTGCTCACTGACCTTTCCACTGCGACTACCTACATCTGCTGGATTGTCTTTCGTACTTACATGGTGCCATGTTATCTCCGGGTGGTCCTGAATCTTCTGAACCCGGTTGCTAACGAACTGCTTGTATTGACCTTGTCCCCGAATCCAGTGTAGCGCAACGCTGCTGTCAAGCCAACCGTGGCGTGACGAAATTGAGAAGCCATCCAATGCAGCACTGACATTAGTGAGAAGATTGACAGCCATATGCCCGGAGACTAACTCAAGACGAGGTATAGTTAGCCCCCTCTTCGCTAACCTGGCCTTTGCTGCCACCAGTCCCTGGTTTACTCCCGTTGGTTGCTTGATGACCGCATAAACTGCTGCTGCACATACACCTTTGCCGCTTGCGTCCCCAAACGCGTGTAATTCAACTTCCTCAATCTCCTCTTGATGAGTTGCGATGGATCTCGGTACTGTTATCTTGTCTGGAAGACTCTCTTCCCACTTCGACCACTTGCTACTCACCTCGGTCGGCAGCTCAGCATCCCAAGCTAGTTTGACGTCGCAGGCGTCACGGTAGAGAAGTTTCCCCCCCAGTGTAACTGGGGATGTCAGTCCCAGGGGGTCGTAGATTCTTGCAACTTTACCAAGAATTCCTCTCTTTGTTTGATTGGCAGGTTCTGCAGGAAATTTGACGCAGATAGTGTCAGTTCCTTTGTCCCAGGTGAGACCGAGAAGAGTTGATTCTCCCCCTTTCGGGACACCCAGTTGTTCCTTTGCAAAGGTCTCGATGTCTCCGTTAGACGGCAGCTCTGTAGTCTCTAGCTCACGCGCACTAGAGTGCCACTTGTGAAGCTCGAAACCCCCTTGGCGAAGATTTCCGTAGCTGTAGATTTAACCTGTAGCGCATGCTCGACGGTAGGTCCCCCAGATATGAGGTCGTCCACGTACAAGCTTCTCTCGATTTCTCCGACAATCTCTGGATATAATGATTTGCACATTTCTAGGTGATGCTTGAGCACACCCCCCCAAGAGGAATGGTGAGGGGGCAAGCCCGAACAACGCCCTAGTAAAGCGCAATGTCTCTACTGTTTTGGTGTCTAAGTCTTTCAGCCAGTGAAATCGCAGTGCGTCACGATCCTCCTCACGTATGCGAACTTGTAGGAACGCTTGCTTGATATCTCCTGTGATAGCCACTGGATGGAACCGAGCACGGACTAGCACATTCCAGAGCTGATTCTGGAGTGGTGGTCCTGGATTGAGACACTCGTTGAGTGACGTCGCGTTGTCGTACGCCCGTGCTGATGCATCGTACACCACACGGAGTTTTGTGCTCTCCGCAGCTTCACGAACAACCGCCTTGTGAGGTATGTAGAATTCTCGGCCGTTTGGTGGATCTGTGACACGTTCCACGATCCCTGCTTCAAGCTGTTCCTGAATGATGTTGTGGTATTTCTCTGTTAATCCCTGCTTTTCAAGTTTGCGCTCCAAACTATGGAGTCTGCGCAAACTCCCTGCTTCGTTGTTATGTAATGGCGGGTGGTTTCCCTTCCAGGGAAGACCTGTCTCGTACCATCCCTCTGGGCTGCGCACCAGTTGCTCCTTGAACTCGGTGTACACTTGGTTCTGATCTCCCTCCGGAAAATCCTGTAGTCCCAGGACGTCCAGTCTACACAGGTTTTCATAGTCGGTCGTTGATGTCTGCGCGACAAACATGGGCGACAAATCTACTTCTTTACCTGGGGACATCATTGTCCAACCAAATTTTGTCTGTTCCGCTATTGGCTCTCCCGGTGCGCCGATCTTAGGTACGGTTTTTGTTTTGATTTTCGCGTAATCGCTCGCACCTAGTATCAAGTGCACCGGAAGTCTCTCTTTAGTGTCAGTGTCTTGCATTTCAACTCCCACGAGATGAGCGTGATTTGAAATGCAATCCTGATAGCGTGGATTGTCAAAATCTAATAATCTTTGTTTGTTCACCCTGGTCACGGATACGTTGAGATGAAAATCTCCACTTATCGATTGAACTTTGACCTTGGATATCTCAACTGCTTTCGTCACTGATCCTAGCATCATTTCGATCTGACGCACTTCGCGCTGATGAGGACGCACTCCTATTCTGTCGAGTAATGCCGCTGATGCATAAGAACTTCCGGCGCCGGTATCAAGGAGAGCGCGACACATAACGCCTTCAACTTTTACAACTACTACTGGATAGATAACTGGGCTGCTATCAGGGGTTGTTGTAGTCATCATTTTCTCGTTTTTACCCGCCTTTGTTTCAGTACTGGCCTCTTGTTTATCACAAATAGACGTATGATGGGATTGTTGGCAATTTTGACATGACCTGCTTTTACAATCAGCAGCAACGTGCTTTTCCCCGGTACAGTTGAAACAAAGGCGTTTCGTGTGCTCAGGATTTTTTTCCTGTCACAAACAGTGATAACCTTTACACAATCAACAGCCTTGTGCGGCCCGTCACAATACACGCAACCCCGTTTCCTCCCAAATTGCTGGGTTTGATAGGCTGGGAGGCGATTGCGTGCGGGTTTTTCTTGTCGTTGCGGTTCACTGAAATCTCTGACAGGGATGGGATTTCTCGTTGTCCATCTTTGTAATGCGTCAACGAGCTTTGGGAAATCCCATTCTTGCCAATCGTCATCTGTTCGCACGAGGTCACCCCTTATCCCTTCAAGTTTATCTAGTGTCATTCTGACATATCCATTTACGGTGCTCAATTTCCCCATTGTTTGTAGGGCTTGCACTTGAGTGAGCAAACATTGATAGAATTCATGAATCTTGGGCGTGTGTGACCCATTGATTTTTGGCAGCGACATGATATTTTTAATATAAGCGTTAACTATTTCGCTAGTTTTGCCATACCTGTCTTTCAAGATGTTTTTGGCGCGCTCATACCCTTCAGTTGAAAAGGGAAGACCATCGATTGTCGCTCTCACGCTCGGCTCGACCAATTCTTTTAAATAGCTGAACTTCGTGACACCCGCTACACTTGCTCGGTCGATTTCCGCTTCGAATTGACTCCAAAACCTTTGCCAGTCGGTGTAGTCTCCATTAAACTTTGTAATCACCAGCTTAGGCAATTTCGCATTTGTGTAGCCACTCACATTTTTGTTAGACACACCGCCTACCTCTCCCGTTGCTTCGTCGTTAGGTTTTTTCTCGTATCCCATCTTCAGCTCCAGTTGTGCCTTTTCAAATTCCAGCTGAGCTTGACGTGACTTTGCTAACAACTTTTCCTCGTTTTCCTTCATGATTCCCACTGCCTCTTGTCTTGCGTCGGTCAAACAATTTTCTAAACGCACTATATCGTCATCTGCCGCTGCTTGTTGTTCCTCCACATTATGACTCCATGTTGCAATATCTGCTACTTGCTCTCCAGCCGCGAATTTTCCTTGCTCTATGCTCACTTTGAAATTCTCCACTTCTTTCGTGATTATTCGAAGGGCATCCCTTTGACGTTCTATACCCTCCGTGTTGCGTTTACCAATTACTGTGTCGGTTTTCGTTCTTGTAAATTCCAGTCGTTTGAGTTGAACTTCCAGATCCTGAAGTTGCTTTTCCATTGTTCCGTTTAGAGATGTGTGTCCCTTCGTGGTCGCCACTTTATGTTGAGAACACTACGAGCGTCGCCCAACACAATATTGTTTTATTCACTCACAAGCTCACTGATGGCTCCCTTACAATTTACTCACAGTATTTTACCTCTTCTCTCGTCAATAGTTCGACACACACTAACCTTTCACAGTGTTACTTGTACATAGGGTGTTTCTTACATATTTCCATAGCGTGAGTATCTGCTAGCTCCTTAATACTGTCAATCATGTGCTAATCTAATTTGAAGGTCACGATACTATATTTATCTCCGAAAATGCTAATTTTCTGTTATACTCTTAATTGATGACATTGACTTTCTACTCATTTCGCTTGAAAATGGTGCCTAGTCGACACCGAAACGTCGCCATAATTTCCTTTATATTTATAACATTATGTACATCTAAATCGTTACTGATACTTTTATATGTTTTTATATAAAGAATTATTTTATATTTTTATACTTTTATATGTTTTTATATAAAGAATTATTTTATATTTTATACTTTTATATTTTTTATAAAGAATTATTTTATATTTTATACTTTTATATGTTTTTATATATAAGAATTATTTTATATTTTATACTTTTATATTTTTTATAAAGAATTATTTTATATTTTATACTTTTATATGTTTTTATATAAAGAATTATTTTATATTTTATACTTTTATATTTTTTTATAAAGAATTATTTTATATTTTATACTTTTATATGTTTTTTTATATAAAGCATTATTTTATATTTTATATATTTTTATATTTTTTTATAAAGAATTATTTTATATTTTATACTTTTATATTTTTTATAAAGAATTATTTTATATTTTATACTTTTATATTTTTATAAAGAATTATTTTATATTTTATACTTTTATATGTTTTTATATTAAGAATTATTTTATATTTTATACTTTTATATTTTTTTATAAAGAATTATTTTATATTTTATACTTTTATATGGTTTTATATAAATAATTATTTTATATTTTATACTTTTTTATATTTTTATAAAGAATTATTTTATATTTTATACTTTTATATGTTTTTTTTATATAAAGAATTATTTTATATTTTATACTTTTATATTTTTATATAAGAATTATTTTATATTTTATACTTTTATATTTTTTTATATAAAGAATTATTTTATATTTTATACTTTTATATGTTTTTATATAAAGAATTATTTTATATTTTATACTTTTATATGTTTTTATATTAAGAATTATTTTATTTTATATTTTATACTTTTATATTTTTTTAAAAGAATTATTTTATATTTTATACTTTTATATGGTTTTTTATATAAATAATTTTTTATATATTATTTTATATTTTATTTTTTACTTTTATATTTTTTTATAAAAGAATTATTTTATATTTTATACTTTTATATGTTTTTATATAAAGAATTATTTTATATTTTATACTTTTATATTTTTTATAAAAGAATTATTTTATATTTTAATCATATTCATTTTGAAATCACTAGTAAATCCTGCAATCTGATTGGCTAAAAATGGTGCGATTAAATCATTAATTGCACTATTTTGGATCATTAATTGCACCATTTTTTTTATTTTTTTTTTTTTTTTTCGCACAGAAACTCTAATTTTATTAAATTCAAACGATTCTTCATAAAAAGTAATTTTTATAATTTAGAATGAAAGAGTTTTATTTTAGGCATCAAAATTATTTTTATTATTGCAACTTACCACCTAAATATAACGAGTGTATTTGAAAAGATTTCAAAATGAATATGATTAATAGGTAATTGAACTTCGTGTCGTGCAATTTTGTTCTGAAATCATACTCGTGATAACAAATTGCACTCCCGCTACGCGCGGTCGTGCAATTTTTTAATCACTCGTATGATTTCAGACCAAATTGCACTCCACTCAGTTCTATTACCATTACTTATACTTTTATATTTTTTTATATAAAAGAATTATTTTTATTTATATTTTATACTTTTATATGTTTTTATATAAAGAATTATTTTATATTTTTTTTATACTTTTATATGTTTTTATATAAAGAATTATTTTATATTTTATACTTTTATATTTTTATAAAGAATTATTTTATATTTTATACTTTTATATTTTTTTATATAAAGAATTATTTTATATTTTATACTTTTATATTTTTTATATAAAGAATTATTTTATATTTTATTTTATATTTTATACTTTTATATGTTTTTTATATTTTATAATATATTTTTTTATTATTTTTATATTTTATACTTTTATATTTTTATATAAAGAATTATTTTATATTTTATACTTTTATATTTTTTTATATAAAGAATTATTTTATATTTTATACTTTTATATTTTTATAAAGAATTATTTTATATTTTATACTTTTATATGTTTTTATATATTTTAAAGAATTATTTTTTTTATTTTATACTTTTATATTTTTTATATAAAGAATTATTTTTTTATATTTATTTTACTTTTATATTTTTTTTATATAAAGAATTATTTTATATTTTATACTTTTATATGGTTTTATATAAAGAATTATTTTATATTTTATACTTTTATATTTTTTTATATAAAGAATTATTTTATATTTTATACTTTTATATTTTTATAAAAGAATTATTTTATATTTTATACTTTTATATGTTTTTATATATAATAAGAATTATTTTATCTTTTATACTTTTATATTTTTTATATAAAGAATTATTTTATATTTTATACTTTTATATTTTTTTATATAAAATTAATTTTATTTTTATATTTTTATATATTTTATATATTTTATATGTTTTTATATAAAGAATTATTTTATATTTTATACTTTTATATATTTTTATATTTTATATATATAAGAATTATTTTATATTTTTATACTTTTATATTTTTATAAAGAATTATTTTATATTTTATACTTTTATATGTTTTTATATTAAGAATTATTTTATTTTTTTTTATACTTTTATATTTTTTATATAAGAATTATTTTATATTTTATACTTTTATATGTTTTTATACTTTATATAAAAGCATTATTTTATATTTTATACTTTTATATATTTTTATATAAAGAATTATTTTATATTTTATACTTTTATATGTTTTTATATAAAGAATTATTTTAATCACACATATATATTCAAGTAAACATTACTTACACCACATTTTCTTTAAAGCCCTTAACGACGGCACTTCACTTGATTGATTGAACCAAATGACTAGTTTATGATTGATATTCTTACAATATTTCGGCCTAGCTTGTAATATTGTGAAATTAGATTTAATACTGACGATTCTGCAATAGGGTCGTCTCACGTAGAAGAAAATCATACTCGCTGTCCAGACGAAACTAGCATACTGTAAGAGTATTGAGACAAAGAAGGAAGAAGTAGATTATAACAATAATAATAATATCGGGACTTTGGTACACATACAATGTACATGAGTTTAATCCAATAATATTTTACAGAAGTTCATAATAATTAAATGAATATGAATGAAACTATAACTATAAGCATAGCACTTTGACTATGTAAGAATATAACTAATAATTTATCTAAAGAAACATCTAGATGTTCACAATAGATTCGTAACATTTCATGATTTGATATATATTAGAAAAAGAAAGGAAGAAAGAAAGATAGAGAGAGAAAGGCGAAAGGAAGGAAGAAAGAGAGAGAGAGAAATGCGAAAGGAAGGAAGAAAAAAACCCCAGCGAAACAGAAGAAAGAAAAAGAGAAAAAGAAAGGAACGGGACTGAATACAACCATTCCCGAATTTCACTGGGGATCATTTCAGAGCCAGTCTGGGGATCATTTCGGGTCCGAGATCATTTCGGAGCCAGTCTAGACACTTTGGGGATCATTTCGGGGCCAGGGATCATTTCGGAGCCAGGGATCATTTCGGGTCCTGTACAGCACTCTATGACTCTATGAACTATTTTAGTGTAGAAAATATAAAAACAGTTTGTTTTTGCTTCCGCGGATACATTGCGAGCACGCTATATGACTATATGAATGATGTGGTTCGATGATAGGTTTACGAAATGGAGTTGGCCATTAATTAACACATATTTTATTTGAAAATGTTGTAAACTAAATTATGAATAACAATTCAGTTGCATAAATGTTACTACATTTTAAAATGCAAAGCTAGGAAATTGCCTGAAACTCTACATTGTTCCATTGGTCGCTCATATCGTATATCTGATACCTGTTTCTAAAAAGGTTTTCGGAGCCGAAAGGTGATAGGAGATATAGGAGAATGGTCATTCCATAGTTAAACTGAAAGAAAAGAATGACCAAAGAATAGTTATGAAGCCCGGCAAACTTCAAAGGGTCTGACAAAGAAGCCTACATGGATGTTGAGTAGGCCCATCACGTGACATTGACCATGCCTTAGATCTTTTGTTTAAGACTCAAATGCGATGGTTGAGTGACCAGGCCCTTGAGTTTTAATGGCTGAACTTTTGAAATATGCAAAATCTCTTTCAGTGTTTGTGCACGGTCATGGTATGAAAAATATATACAAACAAAAATGCAGGAAGGTTGTCGGAGAGAAAGGTGATAGGAGATAGGAGAATGGTCTTTCTAAGGTTGTCGGAGAGAAAGGTGATAGGAGATAGGAGAATGGTCTTTCTATAAGGTTGTCGGAGAGAAAGGTGAGAGGAGATAGGAGAATGGTCTTTCTAAGGTTATCAGAGAGAAAGGTGATAGGAGATAGGAGAATGGTCTTTCTAAGGTTGTCGGAGAGAAAGGTGATAGGAGATAGGTAATGGTCTTTCTAAGGTTGTCGGAGAGAAAGGTGAGAGGAGATATATATAGGAGAATGGTCATTCTAAGGTTGTCAGAGAGAAAGGTGATGGGAGATAGGAGAATGGTCATTCTAAGGTTGTCAGAGAGAAAGGTGATAGGAGATAGGAGAATAGTCATTCTAAGGTTGTCAGAGAGAAAGGTGAGGAGATAGGAGAATGGTCATTCTAAGGTTGTCAGAGAGAAAGGTGATGGGAGATAGGAGAATGGTCATTCTATTAAAGGTTGTGGGAGAGAAAGCCGATAGGAGATAGGAGAATGGTCATTCTAAGGTTGTCAGAGAAAAAGGTGATAGGAGAATGGCCATTCTAAGACCAAAGTGACTGTGGATCACGTCGAAATACTATATTATATTTAAAGCTGTCAGAAAATTTTACCTCGGTGAAATGCTCCAGTGTAAACACGGTCAATTAACCGTTCAAAAAATAAAAGTTTTCTAAGACCTTTTTACCGATACGGCGGCCATCTTGATGCGACTCCACACTGCAGTACTGTACAGTTTTTTGGGTCATTTGCACCCTGAGCATCCCATAATGTATTTAATAGCCAAAACAATAGAATCCAAAATGACCGCCGTATCGGTAAAAAGGTCTATTTCTACCAAGGTTTAATCATTCGTTTACTTCAGCAAACCGTAAACACGGCCTAAGACATATGCAAAGTTGTGACAAGAAAATATTTTGTATTGATGGGCGGCCATCTTGGGCGACAATTCAGGGATGTGCCACGGTATTCCGATGGCTAGCAAAATGGTTATAAAATTTAAGGATGATTTATACCTCTTGAAAATATTGACTAAAAATCATGAAATAACTGTTGTTTTTTTAAATTTCCTCTCCCCCATGCCGTAGATTCCCTCCGCTCTCTCTAAGATGACTGGACGTCGCTATCTTAAAGCTCATTTCTCCGCAAAGAACGAGGAGCCTATAGAGAACGAGTATTGATCAACCAATGGATCACACCTAGACGACATCACGTTTCTCACGAGGTTTATGCCAGGGGATTGTCAGGTGTTTTTGACCGCCGACTATAGGAAACAAGAGAAAATTGACTTAATAGGATAAAAAAGAAATATATGTTTGCAATATTTGGTCTGATGCAAATTTCTGCTTGTTCTGGATTTGTCTTTCCTTTGAAGACACGCTTGTTATATATGTTGTGAGACGACAAAAAGAAACCGTTTATGATTTGGTCAGCATGCAAGGCGAAGCGCGTGAGCCGCTATTTTATTGTATGGAACTCAAGGAGATTACGGAACCTTGTGATATTAGCTATTGCTGCTTGTCTAATTGTAAGCTTTATGACAATAGACTTTAATGAATCTGCATGGGTGCCAGTGAATATTCCACGTAGATCTAACGATCATAAATTCCACACCAAACTTCTGACAAAGACTTATTGTCCTTCAAAAGTTCGCCTTCTAATTCTGGTGTCGAGTTATTTAGGTTACATCGATCGACGCATGCTAATCAGAAGAACATGGGGACCCGATTACGCTGTCCTGCACCGATGGAAAACCGTTTTTCTGCTGTCAGAAAACGATAATAAACAAGACAAAGATCGTTCAGTGGTCGAGGAGAGGATCTACGGAGACATCATTCGTGGAGTTTACGGAGAATCGTTCTTTAATATGAGTTTTAAGGTTGCTATGGGATTTGAATGGGCTTTGAAATTTTGCAAGTTTGACTATTTACTCAAAACGGACGATGATACATTTGTTAATACGCATGGCATCTTAGACTATTTAAACAAACGCTGGACATTAACGAAGAAGCTTTACACAGGGAACCCAATGATGCATGGCAGTGTTCTTCGAGAGGGACGATACGCCGTCAAGTATGAATCAGGAGAAAAAAGGGACGACGAACTTAATAAAACTCTGTTTAGTCCATACTGCAGTGGTGGAGGATTTTTGCTCTCTCTGGATGTTGTAAGCGCGATGTTTAATTGGTACGACTTAAAGCACCCCTTAAATATCGATGATGCTTATATAGGCGAACTTGCTAGTCGAGCACGTGTCAAACTACTTATAAACAAAAATAACTTTTTGATGTACGCTGATGACTGCAAGTACCATTCCGAGGCATATGTCCAACATCCTGCTATGGGGAGCTGTCTGGAAAACTTGCATAGACAACATGTTAAGTTTATCATGACTGGGGAGTTGGAGACCACCACCACGTCAGCTTCTACAAAAAAAGACACCTAATTTAAGGGTCGGACACACGGTGCAACATATTGCGTGCAACATTGCACGCAACACGTATTGTTGCAGCGTGTGTCCACCTCTGCAACATGTTGCGCGCAATGTTGCAGAAGTAGAATCGAGTCCTACTTCTGCAACATTACGAGCAACAAATTACGTCGTATTAGCGCGCGCTAGTCAATTGCGTGCAACATGTTGCAGAGGTGGACACACGCTGCAACAAAATTGCCAGCAATGTTGCGCGCAATGTTGCACCGTGTGTCCACACCTTAAGACTGACAAGTCACCTGCAAAGTTCAGAGAATACATTAAACATTTAATATTTTATTTATTTTATTTGACTTCGCCTATGATATACAAAAAACATAATAAATTACAAGTACGCATGGGCAACCACAATTGGCTTGACCAATTACTGTGGACCCAAAGAACTAGATAAATGCTATGATTATAATATAAAAGTTACTAGGAGCAGCAGGTCGGGCGGCGTCCTGTATGACATTTAATACAGACTGATTTTCCAAGTCCGAGGATTGTCGGACATGTACAAATTATTTAATGCATTATAAGCCTCTAGCTTTGGCCTTACTTGTGTAAATAACTGGAAAATTATCTAATAAATTAAATCAAAAATCAATCAAATGATATTTAAACGGATCAAACTAGTGCGCATAAAGTCAAATTCGAGAAACGCACGGTCGATAACGTATTCATTAAAATAAGCGCGCCCCTCGGCTCCGAAAAAATCGAATTATACGAAACCCAGTGGCTGGATACTGAGCCTAGCATGAATGATACTTGTATTATGATATGACCCGTACGGCCCTGCTCGCGCGCTCTTAATAAAACCATTGGGAAAACGTCACGTGGTAAGGGCCGGACGTGTTGACGTACAGGTCCGTTAAAAGCCGTCCGGCCCTGCTCGATTTTTGTCAGGAGGTTTTTTATGCTTTTTTTGCAGCAAAATTTATTTTTCAAATGTGAACAACAAAAGTGAACAATTTTTTTATTTTATTTGGATTTATTTTTTTGGAATTGGTTCTTTTAGAGTAATCGCGCGTTTGTGTTCTTGAATGATGTTTAGTACCAAAATGGTCCATATGAAATGGTCATATGATAAAATGCTTATTGAATGAGTTAGGTCGGGCCGGACGGTCCCGTACGCGTCCGGCCCTTCCACCTTAACAAACAACAATTATTCACAGGATCTAGAACGTATTTTATTATGGCTATTGCTTTTGCTACATTTGCTTATGTGTAGCAGTAAATGTTATGGCTCTTTACGTGCTATTTGCCAGTGCTGTTCGTCATCTAATCTATAATCTTCGCTCTAGAGGGGGATCGCTACTTTCGGGGGGATCGCTATTTTCGGAGGGTCGTTACTTTCGGGATTTGTTAGCAAGCACCAACTTTTACTGTTACTTTCGGGGGGGTCGCTACTTTCGGGGGGTCGCTACTTTCGGAACTTTACGGTATGATGAGTTCATTATTGCTTTTGTTTTCAAGCCCTATTCAAGTGACGCAACAATGACACTTCGAATAAAGTAGCCTGAGTGAACGCTGCAGGTAGAGCGTCTAGTTTGATTATGAAAAAGAATGGGTAGATACATACTTTCCTTTCCGGTATGAATGCGACTGATTATAAACGGTCAAAGTGATCAATGCAGTATCGATGGAATAATCTCAAGTGAGTCCAACGTACTCGGCACTGACTTCCCATAGTTTCTTGGCAGCTCCATCGTCCGTTGCAATTGCTGCAGGTCGCGCCTCGGCACAGTCAGCATAGTACCTGCCGCTCACCCCATCCAGTTCCTCGGCCACAGCACAGTATAAAGACGTCTGTATGCCCTGAGAAAGCGGCTTCCAAGTTAGCCAGGCGAATAGATTAATGACTATCATCACAAGAAATGGCATATGTCTTTGTAGCTGACTGCGGATTGAACCGGGATACACGGCATAAGTAGTGACTCCTGTTCCCTCCAGCCTCTTTGCCAGCTCTCTTGTAAAGAGTATGTTAGCTAACTTACTTTGTGAATAAGCATCGACTCTGTTGTAAGTCTTTTCATCATTAATGCTGTCAAATCTAAACGCAGTTGTGAACTTATGGGCCAAAGATGTCAGGTTGAGTACACGGCTTGGTGCAGATCGCTTGAGTAGATCAACAAGCAAGTTCGTCAGAAGAAAATGCCCCAAGTGATTCACACCAAACTGCATCTCGAAACCATCATCTGTTTTCCAATAAGGACACATGCATACACCAGCATTGTTGATCAAGATGTGCAACTTGGGTTCGTTCTTCTTGATCCTCTCAGCAAAATCACGGATCGACTTAAAAGAAGCGAGGTCTAGTTGTTCTAAGTAAACTTGCTGACTGTTGGATCGTTCTTGGATCTCCTTTAAAGCGATGGTTCCTTTCTGGACATTTCTACAGCCGATGATGACACGAGCTCCTCGTTTGGCCAAATCAACAGCACTTTCCTTACCGATTCCTGTATTTGCTCCAGTGATGAGTACTGTTTTACCATCAAGGCGTCTTGAACTCTTAAAAACACCTCCACCAAAGTACTGTTTTATAAAGTAAAGGGATACTGTGGTAATTACAGCAACTACAGCGATGCTCAACCCTACCATTTTGATCACAACAGTTCATGTTCGAGATCTTTCAGCGGTGCTCTTCCGCGGGCTCGGATCACCGTAGTCTCCCTCGCAGCCGTGTTAGTCGGAAGCACCGCTGGATTCTCGAGCAACGAACAGAGGTTAGTCCGAGGTTTATTAGGCCCTACATTTAGTTAGATTGACAGCTGTAGGTAGATAAGTAGTCTCCTACGCAGCCGTTTTTAGTTCCGTCACGCAACGCTGGGTCGAGAGCGTTGCGTGATTCCAAAATCTGTAGCTTACACCCCTGAAACAGACTCGTACCCAGCACCTTCTCCTAAATTATTTGAAGATCCTGAGTAATGGTCCGGCCGGGACTCGAATCACGAACCTCCCGCACAAATCCGCACAATAGACCGGTACTCAACCAACTGAGCCAACCGGACGGCTCAGTTCTATTTGTTTTCGCTTCTCTCCTGCTTTAGCAGATGCATGTCCACGGCATGAAAAATATGAAAGATTTTTCTGGATGGCATCTGAAGTGTAGTTGGCAGTTGTTTTGTTCACTTGAGAGTCTTGTTCAGAGGTCGTCTCAGTAGAGTAGATTATATAGCTAGGAGGCTCCTCCGCTTTTCTGCTGCCGACTGCTGATCTACTGCTCCGTTCTTCTTCAATTTGGCTGCTGGTGGAGCTTTATTTCAGCATGGTTCAGAATAGGCTCGATTTCCAGCCGTTTTAAGGTCGGGTCCGGGAGGATTTTAGCGGAAAACTTTTTGTATCTTCATATAGGGCATACCGATATATCAGATAGGGCGTGTTGAGCCTCCCTCTTCGACCTCCTCAGGTTGTGTAGCGACTCGCTCACTTTCAGAAATGGGAAAGTGAACGGAACTCAACAAAGACAATATTTGACCGGGTTTTCTATTTCAGTTCAGTTATCCACTGTGTATCATCGGACATCGTCTGATCACCGTTTATTGCAATACGTCAATAGTGTGACGAAGTGTGACGTAACAATCAACTATGACGTCGCGCGACTAATTTGTTATTCTCGACCCAGGCCCTTTCTATAAGAGCCCAGACCCCACGCGGACACATCAACACAGGAACTCCGTCAAGAAGCAAAAACTAGTAAATAACTATATACTTTATTGAAAAATTACCATCATCTGTTGCCTTTGACCACCTATTTTTATAACTCTTTCTTTAGTATTTCTCGTTTTTCATTAATATTTTACAAGATTATTTCGCTATTTTGTTCGACACAGGTAACCCGTCCATGATTACCTGACAACGAGCGCTCAGTTCGTGGACGAAGTCAAGCAATGGCTATTCCAGTTATCTCTGTATTTTATGCTTCGATTTTGGTTTCTACTTTGACAGGTAAGCCTGTTTTTATACATTTAAGCTCGTCAGAATATCCTGAAATCAAATTTGGTTTAGAAACTGTATAAGAAAAACTTACGTAAAAATGCAGAAACGAATTTTTGAAGCTAGCTACACTGTAGGCTCAGTATCCAGCCGCTGGGGTTTCGTGCGCCCGCGATACACTCCCCCTCACGGCTGGGCGCACGAGCTTGCCGTTTGTTTTTCTCAACCAATCAGAAATCTGCCCCCCAGTTTTTAGGGGGCATAAATTAAAAATGACGCATAAGATTAAAAATGGCATGATGGAGAGTTTTGATGCTTGAGAAGTTTAATTTAGATAGTTTTAAAGAAAAGCAGCGTTTAGCTTTGAAAGAAATTGTTCTGGGAAAGGATGTCTTCGTTGTTCTTCCTACTGGCTCTGGAAAATCTCTAATTTTCCAACTGCTCCACTCGTATTTGACCTCATGATATCGCCGCTAGTGTCTCTCATGAAATACCAAGTTAACTTCCTTTCATCAAAGGGCATTACAGTTGATTTCACACAACTTTGGCCGCGCTCCGATTGCTAAGTTCAATAACGATCTTTGCCGACTTCATTGTGAACTTGGTTCAGTGAACCGTGAGTAATGTTTATGTCTCGAAATCGAATTCAAATATCAGTGCTAGAATTGCATCTCAAACGAAATGTTTCAAAAAGTGTATTTCAAACTGCATTATGGAGATAAAGTCCTTTCATTGTGATTACGTTCATCCTCAAAATCGACTTTGAACAATAGTTTTGATGAATTTTTGAAACCATCGTGTTATATAATTAATTCCGCTTCGATCAAACATCTACTGATCAATTTCACTTTGAAGTTCCGAAGTTCGTTGGCAAACTCAGTTGGGAATTGCGAACGAACTTCGCAATCGCAGCGACCAAAGTTGTGTGAAATCCACTGTAAAGCGGCTTTCTCAGTTGGCGAAGAGCAAGAAGATGAGTCTATGAAATGTGGCGTGTTGTGCAAGATTGAAGACACATTTCCTCCCAAAGACCTCCGTTTTCTTTTATTTTTGGCAAATGATACAACCACTCTGGTTATTTAGGACAAACAAAGACATTCACACTAAACGACAATCGACATTTCACCGAGCGCGAATAAAGTTTGAGTAAATTGGATTTTCAACCGAATATAAGTTCACTTCCGCTTCCGTTTTTATATTTTTTTATGCTAATTACTTAAAACGTCACGGACACGCTTTCAAGCTCGTGCGCCCAGCCGTGAGGGGGAGAGTATCGCGGGCGCACGAAACCCCAGCGGCTGGATACTGAGCCTAGCTACACTGTAGCTGTGATGAATTTGGTTTCATGTGCATGGTCTTTAATCTTTAATCGTTAATGCTGCCATTTAGCTGTGGCTAATCCCGGCAGGAGGGGCGGTGTGTCGACCCTTTCAAATCGTTTAACTTGTGGGGTGAGTTGTGGGGTAATGCTCGTAAATGTAACTTTTTTCCAACCGAATTATAAACGCTTCACGTAAATTAATATTTTACACGCATCGCAATACTTTAATACATTACAGTCGTGTTAGCCTCGATTCTGTGTTGTCAACCACACGAACAATTCTAACGAAGTGTATAAAATATTGTCAATTTCTATCGAATCAATCAGTATTTGAGTAGTAGGAGAAGTCCAAATGACTTCATAGAAGATGGCTTTATTTCATGGCATAGGTAAGCTATTAATTAGAATCTGTCTAAAGGAATTTGTCAAGGAATTTGACGTTAATATAACTATATAAGCTTATTGTCGATCGATTGCACTCGAACATTAGCCTCCTACTCGAACATAAGCTAAATGGAAAACCATATGTTCGATTTGTTAAGTCAGGTACATGTACATGTGTATTTAATACTTACTAGATAATGCTTGTAAAACTGCTTTCTATTATTTCTCACGATTATCAAATTTTCTGACAGATCAGTTGTAGATAAGCTTACTAGTAATTGAAGTCCTTTCATTGTTGCTTGTATAATATATCCCGGGAATATATTTATTTTATTATTTATTATATTACTGTTGCAGTGCATGGCTATAACAGCTCCATATAACTTACTAGAGACCAACTTAACAGTAAAACTGAGTATATATATACTGAGTGCATGCAAACCATATGTCTGTGAAACAGTACTATAATATATAGTATTATATCTATTGTTTTCTATTGTTTCATCAGTGCTATTTAGTACTTATTAGAGTACTGTTTCACGGACATATGGTTTGCACTCTAATCAGTTGTATATATGAATAATAATTAACCTGATATATAAGTCATTGAAGTCCTTTCATTGTTGCTTGTATAATATATACACCAGTCCATATACCTATTTTAAAAAAAAACGTTAATTGTCGCGTTCAAAGCGTCGCGCGAGCCATGAATCGCGAGCCAAGACCGAAGTGAATGCTGGTTTTGTGTTGGCAAATTATTCAAATCAGACCTATTTTCTATGGAACGAATATGCAAACAAGCTCGTGAGAATGTTAATTACAGTCCTTATAGAAACAATTGTGATTTAGCATTCACTTCGGTCTTAGCTTGTTGCTTGTTGCTTTGAATGTGACAACGTTTTTTGAAATAGGTGTATACTGTTGCAGTGTGGCTACAGCAGCTGTCAACTCTATTTTTAAATATATATTGCAGTGACCAGACCCATACTAGAGACCCAATTAACAGTAAAACTGAGTGTAAAATTTAATCAGTTGTCAATATGAATAATAATTAAGCTGATATAGTCATTAAGTCCTTTCATTGTTACTTGTATAATATATAGTTACTGTTGCAGTGCCTACAGCAGCTGTCAACTATACGTATTGCAGTGACCAACCCCATGCTAGAGACCCTACAGTTGACTTCCTCAAACTTAAAGATGCGTACAAGGTAAGCTTATTTTACTATAAACTGTTTATTTATGACTGTAAGTGTGGTAAGGTAGGTATAAGTATATACAATGATCGAGTCGAAGACTCATTTACAATATATTCGAGAATCTATAGAGAGCAGACACTGAGGGTGGTCACTTCCAGAGGTTTGTTTACGTCCTCAGTGGATCTTTTACATCCCTCCTATTCAAGTATAGTATGTTGATGTTATAGTTATGTGCCATCTTCCTGACATCATTGTCTGATTTTTATTTATTAATTCATCAACTCATTCACTTAATTATTATGTTTACTTCACAATCAGTATTGATCATGCATCATCATCATCAAGAATGATTATATCATCATCATCATCATTGTAAATATTGTAAAGAGCATTGAGACATAGTGGAATGCGCTGTTTTTGTTTTTATTGAAGAAATCAATTAGTATTATTAGTATTATTATTATCATTAAAATTAACATTCTGGTTGTAAATGACACATTGCAAAGTTTCATAACTATTAAGACTGAAAATGTAAAAACATTTTTCACTTGTCGATCATTGATCATTTCATCCATCCATCCATTCACTCATCTTTAATCTTTAATCATGATAATTGCCAAATAGCAAGCTAATCTATAGGTAATGGAATATTAGAATATGAATCCATTCATGATTACAATGTACTCCACATCATCATCACCATCATCAATAATTATCATCAGCATCATTAAAATTACTATCAGTTCACAAATCAATCAATCAACCAATCAATCAACTTTGGTTAGTCAATAGTGTATCATTAAGTCTTCTAGCAGGCCACAAGTGGCCCACTAATCAGGGGACACAAATTGATACAATGTGTTTCTTTCCAAGGTCTCTTGGGCCCATGCTGTAAACAGCCCTTCCAAACTTGACCAAGCACTATCTAGTAACATCATGATGCTGGAGGCAGATGTTCAAATGCGGCACAACAGATCAGATACAGAACCAATAATGGCCCATCCTCCAAACACTGATAGCAACCTTACTTTGGCTGAATTTGTAGACAAAGTTTCCAAGTCTGAGAAGGGCATGAAATTGGACTTTAAAACAATCATGTCAGTTGAACCTTCATTAAAACACCTCAAAAATGTATCTGAGACAAAGATGATGAAAAACCCAATATGGCTCAATGCAGATATTCTAACGGGTCCTTGCCATGATATAGTTTGTATTCCTGTAGAAGCCACACAGTTCATCAAACTTTGTGCACAATACTTTCCTTCTTCAGTGTTATCAATTGGTTGGACTACAGGGAACGATATGAAGCCAGTCAAGAACATGTATACGTGGAATAATGTCCTTGAAATGGGAAAACTAGTGGGAAAGATTTCTCAACCTGTGACGTTCCCTGTCAGAGCCTCACTTGTCAAAAGGTCCCTTGAGCAACTCCTATGGCTTCTCGATATTTCCAGAAATTTAACACTGACAGTTTGGTCCTCAGAGAAAGATGATGTGAAGGCCAGTGACTTAGTTGAATTACGGAAGAAAGTCTATGACAAGAAAAACGTTTATTATGACCTTCCCAAATCTCAAGCAGATGCCTTTGCCAAGGCATTGGAAGGCGTTGATGTATCAACAAAATATCCCTATGACAACTATAACAATAATAGAGTTATTGGAGGTCTGCGATCGTATGCCACTGAAATGTGTACAGATGTGCTGGTTGGCGAGACAAAAGTCATGTTTACTGGCAAGGGTGGTTGGGTATCAACAACCAAAGAGGTAAAGGCAACTTATTCCCGTGAAACTGTACACATGTTCTTGGATGTGTTCTTCTTGTCTCTGGGCCTTCCCGATATTGAACAAAGCATTACTTTGGTGTTTGGAAGCAATGGCCTGTCAGGGTCACCTACTGCAAGCGTAAAGCCTAGTGATGGAGTACAGTTGACCCTCAAAAGAACTGGAGAATTAACAGTGATCAAGCCTGATGGCTCTAAAACAAAAAGTCAAGGTGTATCTGACCCTAAATTCCAATACAGCATCTCACTATGGTATGGGCCAAAAATGGACCATATAACATTCGTGTTGAGGGGCAAAACCAATGGGACAGAATTACCAAGCATCAAGTACAAAGGAGACTTCAAGCCTGAGAAGCAGTATGTTCTTATTGGTGTAGGAGCTCAGCAAGGTGCAGTGTTAGTTGACAAGTACGATGGTGCTTATGCCCAACCATCTGGTTCAGGTTCTTCTATTACAACTCCACTGAACTTACTTCTGCTTACACTTGTAACAATTCTGTTTGTATCAAGTGCTGTTATGTTAGTGTAATCTCTGGACTCAAGCTCTAGAACTTTGAGTGTGTTCTAACGTGGGGTTTATCGCTTCTTTACTATATTATAGTTTTGACGTCATATGGATTGTATTGATGTATTTGATTCTCATGCATGTGTAAACGGCCCTAATGGTACTGCTGTTCCTGCTGTTGCAATAAGGAGTTAATATACTATTTTAATTCAATTCACATATAATAATGTTGAAGAACCACACATTGAATTCAATAGTCGATATATCGCAGCATTTCACTTTCTATTAGAAATGACTAGTAATAATTAGTAGTATTTACTAATTGTAGAATTTCATGTTTTATCAAAATTTTGAAGATATGAGTAATTTTCCTGAACAATTTTGTATCAGATTTACAACACTCGTCACGGTTATGATTTCTTTTGAGTTTTCCTCATGAATTATTAATGAGACTTTTAATAGTTGAGTCTTTAGTTTAGTCTATAAAGTTATGTATTATTATTATTATAAAGTGTTGTATCCCCGATCTCCCTGCCCGGTGGAGATGCCTGTGGAGGAGGTTATAAGGGAGAATAAATGTTGAACACATCAACAGAAATTAATAGCAAATAAAATTATAATGAACAAGGGTGTGCAGTGTGAACATGGGTGCACATGGAGTACATGGGTGTGCCTGGTGAACAAGGGTGCACAGGGTATACATGGGTACACAGGGTGAACAACTCTGGGTGAAGAGGGTGTACATGGGTGTTCCGGTGAACAAGGGTGAGCAGGGTGTGCACGGGTGCGCAGAGTGAACAAGGGTGTGCAGGGTATACATGGGTATGCCAGTGAACATGGGTGTGCAGGGTATACGTGGGTGTGCATGGTGAACATGGGTGCACAGGGAGTACATGGGTGTGCCTGGTGAACAAGGGTGTGCAGGGTATACATGGGTATGCCAGTGAACATGGGTGTGCAGGGTATACGTGGGTGTGCATGGTGAACAAGTGTGAACATGGGTGAGCAGGGAGCACATGGGTGTGCAGGGTGAACATGGGTGTGCAGGGTATACATGAGTATGCCAGTGAACATGGGTGTGCAGGGTATACATGGGTGTACATTGGTGAGCAGGGTGTACAAGGATGCACAAGATATATAAGGGTGCACGTATACAAAAGGGTGTGCAGGGTATACATGGGTGTACAAGGGTGTACAGGGTATACATGAGTGTGCAGTGTATACATGGGTGTGCACGGTTTACATGGGCGAGCAGGGTATACAAGGGTGTGCAGGGTGTAAGTGGTTGTGCAGGGTGTACATGGGTATGCAGGGTATACATGGGTACATAGTGTATACAAGGGTGCGCATGTACAAAAGGGTGAACATGGGTGTGCAGGGTGTACATGGATGTGCATGGTGTAGATGGGTGTGCAGTGTATACAAGGGTGTGTATACAGAGAGTAAGTAAACAACAGTGTACATGGGTGTGTAGGGTGTACATGGGTGCAGCAGGGTATGCATGGGTGAGCAGGGTATACAAGGTTGTGCAGCATATACAAGGGTGTGCAGAGTAAGTATACAAGGGTGCACAGGGATACAAGGGTACATAGTGTATACAAGGATGCACAAGATATATAAGGGTACACATGTATACAAAAGGGTGTACATGGGTATGCAGGGTATACATGCAAGGGTGTACAGGGTGTACATGGGTATGCAGGGTATACATGGGTGTATAAGGGTGTATAAGGGTGTGCAGGGTGTACATGGGTATGCAGGGTATACATGGGTGTACAGGTGTATAAGGGTGTGCAGGATGTACATGGGTGTACAGGTGTATAAGGGTGTGCAGGTTGTACATGGGTATGCGGGATATACATGGGTGTACAGGTGTATTAGGGTTTGCAGGATGTACACTGTTGCATGGAGTGTTGGAGTGTGCAAGGTGAACAAGGGTACACAGGATATACAATGGTGTGCAGGGTATAAAATGGTGTGTAGGGTCTACAATAGTGCGCATTGTGTAAAATTGTATGCAATAATATATTGGGCGTACAGGTATACAAGGGTGTGCGGCAAATACAAGGGTGTGCAGAGTGGAGAGGTGTACAAGTAAAAAATGGTGTGCATTATGTACAACAGTGTGCAGGGTATGCAGTGAATACAAGGGTGTGCGGCAGGGTATACAGGGGTGTTCAAGGTATAAAATGGGGGCATCAGTGATGCAAATAGTGTACAAGGGTGTGCATGGTGATGGTGCGCAGTGTGTCAATGGTGGGCAAGGTATACAATGGTATATTACAAGGGTGAGCACAGCTACAATCCCCGACAATATCAATGAAACAACTATCTAAATTCTGACTGATTCTACCAAACATGGCACTAAGTTGCACATTAACTGCATGTCATGGTACAAACCCCCTCGCCCCTCATCAATGTTGAGGGTAGCAATGATCGCCGTGTTCGAATCGCACCACTAATCAACATTGATTTTGGGGGGAGGGGGTAAAGATGCCTTTTGCGTGCGCCACAAAATATCATTATCAATGATTTTCAAAGCGTTAGTGTTTCAAAGTAAATTGGCGCCGATTGTAGGGTATACAAGGTGGAGGTGTAATTTGTAAATGCATAGACTTTAAAAATAATTATATTATACAATGGTGGGCACTTGTGTAACAGGGTGTGAAGGTTGTTTGTACTAATTAAAGGTGTGCAGTGTATCATGGGTATGCAGGATCGGAGGTACAATGGCATAATGGTGTGCAAGAAAGGCTGTGTATATGGTGTACAAAGGTGCACAGGGTGCGCAATAGTTCTGGAATGGTGTGCAGGGCACGCACAGTGTACCAGAGTATACAAAATTGAATATGGTGGGTGTACATAATATAAACATACATGTAATAACATGAATTCACATTCGGCGTGGTCGTGGGGTTCCTGTGGAATTTATCGATTTGGCGCCAATAACACAGGAAGCCCAAACTGATGACACATATCGCCATTTGATGCGATGGCATTTATCCACATAATTGAAATTGTACAAGAAATGGCAAGTGCAACTCGTACTCCAAGCTAGACCCTTGATTACTGACATCAGGGCAAGGTCTTCGTGTAGCTGCACAAATCGTCCTGGCTATTGTTTTTATGTAAAAACATTTAAAACAATTTCATAGACTTTTGTGCATGCAGAAAGAAGACTCTCAACTGTCAACAGTTAATCTCGAAAAGCTCTTTATTTACTGTTAACGTTTGACAATGAAAGAATATAAGCTTAAGCTTAAGTAATTAGATGTGGATACTCAAAGAAATGAACAATACCTTCAGGTCGTGCTTGGGGAACACGCAAAATACAGTAAGACTAAGTTAAGCTTTTATATGTAACTTGCAAGAGCAAGAGAATGTATGGAGAATTATATTTGGAAATATTTAAATAAAAGTTTGTCGACTTTCCTGTTGTGTCATTCTGTTGAGTGCAGTTTGGGGGAATTTAGAGGGGTATTCATAATTCACTAAAGAAATCCCCCACTAAAAATAAATGACACAACAGGTGCTTTACATGCATGTAAGAAAGTCCACAAACTTTTATTTAAATATTTCCGAATAAAATACGGCATATTTTTAATCCCATACATTCTCTTACAAACGTATTGAGTTTGGTTGCCTGTGGTCGGAGCATTACATACATGACTGTATACACCTATTTCAATAAAAGTTGTCGTAGACATCAGTCCATAGGTTATACGTCGTTGCAAGACCGAACTGCATTATGGTAACAGCTTGAATAGCCAAAAACGTATGAAAGCCTATATGATATCGTACCTATTTCCATTTCAACAGGCCAAGACACATCGAATCGAAATTTATGAAATATTTCTGGCATGCCATTCAAGCTGTTACCATAATGCAGTTCGGTCTTGGAATGACCTATAACTGATCGCCTATGGACTGATGTCCTTGACAACCTTTTTTGAAATAGGCACGTATATATATATATGTACCCTGCGATGGTCTTTCTATGTTCACAGAGTCTTTATAAATACTAGATTCTTGTTGCATCAGCTTTTTGTTTTGGCTTTTCTTAGTAGAACAGCAAGGTAAAAGCCAAAACAAAAAGTCGATACAGCAAAAGTCTAGTAAGAGACTCAGTGAACATAGAACCAAGACGAAAAGGAACCTCGATCTGCTCGCAGGGTAATTTGAACATATACAATGCTGGAAATTAAGGTCCTGCAGACCACCCAAGCTGAAAGGGTCTATTGCAGCAAAATGAAGGGCATTTCAGTGAGATAATCCAACAATAAACACTGCTTTATTAACCAGCAATCAAGACACTGAGTTTAACAGTTTCGGGGCATATGCAATCAATCAAATTGATGATCGATTAAAATTGATATCAATTGATAATTAGTAAATAAAATGGTGACTCATGGTATTTCAGCTGATAATGGCCGCAGATGAGAGATGGTCCGAAAAATAAACAGTTGGCCGAGAAGCGAAGCTGAGCTAGTAATTCAATTTCTTCACGGTATCCAAACACTTTTAGCTGCCAATCGACGAGGGCAGAATTTGTGACCTATCGATTGGTTATCAATTGACCAACACCAATCTATATCAATTCACTAATTTTATTGATTGATATCGATTGCATTTCCGATCATCGATTGCATATGCCAGAAACAGTTATGTCAAAATTAATATTATTGATCATTGACGAGAGGAGTTGTGTGACAACCTTGGTATTTACATGTAAATTACAACCAATATTTAAAAAAATTCATTTGTTAACAATATTATTAAATGTTTCATTAGTTGCTCATGCATGCAATGTTTTTTTTTCTTTTGCAAGTGTTCATTGTTCCTTATACATAACGATCAGGTGGCTTTATGATCCCGCCGCTGCGTTGCTGTTGTTCCAGGTGGTGGGCAGGGATGGTTGTCTGTTGGAATTTCCTTCAGTGAAATCTCATCCTTGGGAACTTGGTTGTTTTCAGTTTGCGGTTTTGTTGGCGAGGGTGGTGTTGCTTCTCAGATGTGTGTTCTATATCAGTGCAGTTCTCCTCCCACTGGGGTGGCGATTTGATATGATCTTGGTACATCTTCCAGCTTTTCCTTGGTCCTAATGCTGGTTGTCATTTGTGGGTTGTTGGGTCTAATGTATGGTCACGTTTTGGCCTGGTTGTAGGTCTGGAAGAATCCTGGTGTTTCGGTCATGGATTTGCTGTCTTTCTTCTAGCCTTTTGATAACCTCTTCATTGTTCTTGTCTCTCAGGAAATAAAATACAAATACTGAATCGTCCTCGATTGTCACTGTTGGTTCTGTATCCATTGATTCATCAGCAACTCCACCCAGACTGTGCATCGTACGGTGGAGGCTAAAAGGGATGCCTCAAAAGGACCTCATTAATATAAAACAATAGAACGATGCAGTAACACAATAGATTCGCTCTATTGTTTGACACTCGAAGGTCCTTTTGAGGCATCCCATTTAGCCGCCACCGCATCGTACATTGTGCATTGTACATGGAATTTTGATTTGCATGCATCCATTTCGAGAACAAAGTCAAATCTAGGATCATGACATTGTGTGCACAAAAAATCCTTTTGATCAATAATAATGTTCTCGAACCTACTGTAAGCAAATGTTTTTCAATCAAACAAAGAAATCAGACACTTTGTCCAATATATAAACAGAGTTATCCAAAATCTAATTTCTATTTAGAGTTAGTTGTTTAGAGTTAGATGTTTAAATAATTTAGTTTTAATGGTTGAATGAATTTAATGGCTTTTAAAAACTTTAAGATTTATCATGTTTAAGTTTAGTTTAGCTTGGCATGTACATGCATAGTTATCATTAATACTCACTCCACTCATTTAAATCATCTTGGATAACTCTGATAATGAACAAATGGCTAACAGCCTTGTTTGAGAAAAAAAGATCTCTGAAATATTGCATGTTATCCTATACTAACCACTCTCATCATCATCATCATCAAAATAATGTTTGTTAACACTGATATCCTTGATCTTATCCTCTACGTACTCACCACTTGTCATCATCATCATATGGTACGACTGATATCCTTGATGTGATTGCAGGTTGATCTTATCCTCTACATACTAACCACTCGTCATCAGCATCATGTTACGACTGATATCCTTGACGTGATTGCAGGTTGATCTTATCCTCCACATACTAACCACTTGTCATCAGCATCATATGTTAACCACTCGTCATCAGCATCATCTGTTACGACTGATATCCTTGACGTGATTGCAGGTTGATCTCATCCTCTACATACTAACCACTTGTCATCAGCATCATCTGTTACGACTGATATCCTTGACGTGATTGCAGGTTGATCTTATTCTCTACTTACTAACCACTTGTCATCAGCATCATATGTTAACCACTCCTCATCAGCATCATCTGTTACGACTGATATCCTTGACGTGATTGCAGGTTGATCTTATCCTCTACTTACTAACCACTTGTCATCAGCATCATATGTTAACCACTCCTCATCAGCATCATATGGTACGACTGATATCCTTGACGTGATTGCAGGTTGACTGTATCCTCTACATACTAACCACTTGTCATCAGCATCATATGGTACGACTGATATCCTTGACGTGATTGCAGGTTGACTGTATCCTCTACATACTAACCACTTGTCATCAGCATCATGTTACGACTGATATCCTCGACGTGATTGCAGGTTGACTGTATCCTCTACATACTAACCACTTGTCATCAGCATCATATGGTACGACTGATATCCTTGACGTGATTGCAGGTTGATCTTATTCTCTACATACTAACCACTCGTCATCAGCATCATCTGTTACGACTGATATCCTTGACGTGATTGCAGGTTGATCTTATTCTCTACATACTAACCACTCGTCATCAGCATCATGTTACGACTGATATCCTTGACGTGATTGCAGGTTGATCTTATCCTCCACATACTAACCACTCGTCATCAGCATCATATGTTACGACTGATATCCTTGACGTGATTGCAGGTTGATCTTATCCTCCACATACTAACCACTTGTCATCAGCATCATATGTTAACCACTCGTCATCAGCATCATCTGTTACGACTGATATCCTTGACGTGATTGCAGGTTGATCTTATTCTCTACATACTCACCACTCATCAGCATCATGTTACGACTGATATCCTCGACGTGATTGCAGGTTGATCTTATTCTCTACATACTAACCACTCGTCATCAGCATCATCTGTTACGACTGATATCCTTGACGTGATTGCAGGTTGATCTTATTCTCTACATACTAACCACTCGTCATCAGCATCATGTTACGACTGATATCCTTGACGTGATTGCAGGTTGATCTTATTCTCTACATACTAACCACTCGTCATCAGCATCATGTTACGACTGATATCCTTGACGTGATTGCAGGTTGATCTTATTCTCTACATACTAACTAACCACTCGTCATCAGCATCATGTTACGACTGATATCCTTGACGTGATTGCAGGTTGATCTTATTCTCTACATACTAACCACTCGTCATCAGCATCATGTTACGACTGATATCCTTGACGTGATTGCAGGTTGATCTTATTCTCTACATACTCACCACTCATCAGCATCATGTTACGACTGATATCCTCGACGTGATTGCAGGTTGATCTTATTCTCTACATACTCACCACTCATCAGCATCATGTTACGACTGATATCCTCGACGTGATTGCAGGTTGATCTTATTCTCTACATACTAACCACTCGTCATCAGCATCATCTGTTACGACTGATATCCTTGACGTGATTGCAGGTTGATCTTATTCTCTACATACTAACCACTCGTCATCAGCATCATGTTACGACTGATATCCTTGACGTGATTGCAGGTTGATCTTATCCTCCACATACTAACCACTCGTCATCAGCATCATGTTACGACTGATATCCTTGACGTGATTGCAGGTTGATCTTATCCTCCACATACTAACCACTTGTCATCAGCATCATATGTTAACACACTCGTCATCAGCATCATCTGTTACGACTGATATCCTTGACGTGATTGCAGGTTGATCTTATTCTCTACATACTCACCACTCATCAGCATCATGTTACGACTGATAT
The DNA here is from genome assembly GCA_033675265.1 of Actinostola sp. cb2023. NCBI lineage: Eukaryota > Metazoa > Cnidaria > Anthozoa > Actiniaria > Actinostolidae > Actinostola > Actinostola sp. cb2023. The sequence goes on along the minus strand of JAUJYZ010000015.1, from coordinate 656,096 downwards.
CCTCGACGTGATTGCAGGTTGATCTTATTCTCTACATACTAACCACTCGTCATCAGCATCATCTGTTTTGTACTGATATCCTTGACGTGATTGCAGGTTGATCTTATTCTCTACATACTAAAGCACTCGTCATCAGCATCATGTTACGACTGATATCCTTGACGTGATTGCAGGTTGATCTTATTCTCTACATACTAACCACTCGTCATCAGCATCATGTTACGACTGATATCCTTGACGTGATTGCAGGTTGATCTTATTCTCTACATACTAACCACTCGTCATCAGCATCATGTTACGACTGATATCCTTGACGTGATTGCAGGTTGATCTTATTCTCTACATACTAACCACTCGTCATCAGCATCATGTTACGACTGATATCCTTGACGTGATTGCAGGTTGATCTTATTCTCTACATACTAACCACTCGTCATCAGCATCATGTTTCGACTGATATCCTTGACGTGATTGCAGGTTGATCTTATTCTCTACATACTAACCACTCGTCATCAGCATCATGTTACGACTGATATCCTTGACGTGATTGCAGGTTGATCTTATTCTCTACATACTCACCACTCATCAGCATCATGTTACGACTGATATCCTCGACGTGATTGCAGGTTGATCTTATTCTCTACATACTCACCACTCATCAGCATCATGTTACGACTGATATCCTCGACGTGATTGCAGGTTGATCTTATTCTCTACATACTAACCACTCGTCATCAGCATCATCTGTTACGACTGATATCCTTGACGTGATTGCAGGTTGATCTTATTCTCTACATACTAACCACTCGTCATCAGCATCATGTTACGACTGATATCCTTGACGTGATTGCAGGTTGATCTTATTCTCTACATACTAACCACTCGTCATCAGCATCATGTTACGACTGATATCCTTGACGTGATTGCAGGTTGATCTTATTCTCTACATACTAACCACTCGTCATCAGCATCATGTTTTCCTGATATCCTTGACGTGATTGCAGGTTGATCTTATTCTCTACATACTACTACCACTCGTCATCAGCATCATGTTACGACTGATATCCTTGACGTGATTGCAGGTTGATCTTATTCTCTACAATTAACCCGTTCGTCATCAGCATCATGTTACGACTGATATCCTTGACGTGATTGCAGGTTGATCTTATCCTCCACATACTAACCACTCGTCATTTGCATCATGTTACGACTGATATCCTTGACGTGATTGCAGGTTGATCTTATCCTTCACATACTAACCATCGTTGATCATATCATATGTTAACCACTATCGTCACTTCAGCAATTACTTACGACTTTTGTATCCTTGACGTGATTGCAGGTTGATCTTTGATTCTCTACATACTCACCACTCATCAAATCATGTTACGACTGATATCCTCGACGTGATTGCAGGGGAATCTTATTCTCAACATTTGTTCCACTCGTCATCAGCATCATGTTACGACTGATATCCTCGACGTGATTGCAGGTTGACTGTATCCTCTACATACTAACCACTTGTCATCAGCATCATATGTTACGACTGATATCCTTGACGTGATTGCAGGTTGATCTTATCCTCTACATACTAACCACTTGTCATCAGCATCATCTGTTACGACTGATATCCTTGACGTGATTGCAGGTTGATCTTATCCTCTACATACTAACCACTCGTCATCAGCATCATGTTACGACTGATATCCTTGACGTGATTGCAGGTTGATCTTATCCTCTACAAACTAACCACTCGTCATCAGCATCATGTTACGACTGATATCCTTGACGTGATTGCAGGTTGACTGTATCCTCTACATACTAACCACTCGTCATCAGCATCATTTGTTACCACTGATATCCTCGATGTAATTGCAGGTTGATCTTATCCTCTACGTATTTAAAACCACTCGTCATCATCATCGTCATCAATAATTGTGTCATTGTCATCATCTGTTATATGTACCATACATTGTACATATCTTGCTTTTCGTCATCATCATCTGTTATCCTTGTCATCATCATCATCATCATCTGTTACGTACCACACGTATCTTGCTAATTGTCATCATCTAGCTGTTAGAGTGCAAACACTAAAACCGTGAAACAATACAAACTATTTAGTGCTAAATAGCACCAATGAAACAATAGAGTACAAAAGACATTGCACTATTTAGTTGTTTCATGGTTTTAATGTTTGCACTCTATCACTCGTATCTTCCTTGTCATCATCATCATCTGTTTTCCTTGTCATCATCATCATCTGTTTTCCTTGTCATCATCATCATCTGTTTTCCTGGTCATCATCATCATCTGTTTTCCTGGTCATCATCATCATCTGTTTTCCTTGTCATCATCATCATCTGTTTTCCTGGTCATCATCATCATCTGTTTTCCTGGTCGTCATCATCATCTGTTTTCCTGGTCATCATCATCATCTGTTTTCCTGGTCATCATCATCATCTGTTTTCCTGGTCATCATCATCATCTGTTTTCCTGGTCATCATCATCATCTGTTTTCCTGGTCATCATCATCATCTGTTTTCCTGGTCATCATCATCATCATCTGTTTTCCTGGTCATCATCATCATCTGCTTTCCTGGTCATCATCATCATCATCTGCTTTCCTGGTCATCATCATCATCTGCTTTCCTGGTCATCATCATCATCTGTTTTCCTGGTCATCATCATCATCTGTTATCGTTGTCATCATCATTCTCCACTATGTAGATAGTCATACGTACTGTGTAATATCTTGATTGGCTGACAATCTGTTAACATTGTAAAAGTACTTGCTTCTCTATTAGTATGGACATAAAAATGTCTATTTAAAATTATATTTCCTCTAAAAAATGAACATTATATATTCTCCACGACTTCCTAATCAATTGAATGCTCATTCTTTTCAATTTCATTTCCTATTCATTCTTTTATTCAACTCCAAGAAATTGTGTATTCAACACAAAATGTAATAGAACTGAATCATCAACGTAGTTTCATTTCATCCAACTTCCATTTATTTCTTAAATTCAATATCCATTCAGTTTGTTTTTGACTTCTGTCTCCTTTCATTTGTATTTTATAACATTGTACGTGCGACAATACAAAAGTATCATTTCATATTCTGTATCTTGTTGTTTCCATGCAACTGGCATCATGTTTTCATTGTCCATTTAGAAAATCAATTCTTATTTTGAGAATTAAATAAATTAAGTGATATAACTGTACCTATTCCCATTGTCATGCACTCTGCAAGGCATTCTGCGCCAGTGTCAATCTGAAATGAAAATAAAACAATAGAGAAAAAGTGCTCAAACTAATATGGGTTATTTTTAAACTATTATTGTTTTCTTGATTTCCAATGGTACTGGTACATGGTTTCCATTTGAATAATATTTGTGCAAATTTACGATAATTATTATAATCATTATTCATCCAGCAGATTTTCAATCCCATAGGTTCTGTTCAATACATCAATGTTTTTCCCAGCCATTTTCAATCCCAGGTTCCTGTTCAGTACATCAATGTTTTTTCCAGCCATTTTTAATGACATTTAAATTATAATCTGCATTCAATTAATGTTGACTGATTTTTTATAAATTTCTTTCAGTTTAAATTCATCTTCTCAATTTTTCTTTTCCATCAATGGTATTTATAGTTAAAGTATCAGTTGATTTGATGCATCGATCTACCATTAAGATTTACATTACTTAAGCATTTAAACTGTGATACATTGCTTTTACCATTCAGCGCAACCTTATCTTACCTCTTGGTAGAAAATCTGAAACAATAAAACCATAGTTTAATTAATAATGCAATAATTTTATTATTTTCATATTATTTTTCGGTAATACAAGATTGCCATTCAGATTGCAGCTGCATTTAGCATTCATTTCAGTGGTTTTAGTCCACTATCCATTTCGCTTGCATGAAACATTTCTCTCTGTAATAATTATACTTGCAGCATGTGAGTCATCTCTTTGTCGATTGTGTCTCATCCATGACGACAAACGGTCTTTGATTCGCAATCACTTTTCATTTATTGTGCCATTTGTTCAGATTCATCCAGTTTTCATTTATTAAATTTCTCATATTTTCAAATTTTATCAGTCGATTCACCATTGCTGTTTAATAGCTGAATATTATATTTCTTAATTATATAATCAGATTTATGTGATACATGATATTACCTCTTCGCTAGACCTAACTTACCTCTTGGATGAATTTCTTAAAAGGAAAAGAAATGGGAATGAGTATTGTGAATTGCCAGATTGTGCAAATACTTACCACTGAGTTCCTTCTTTTTTTTTAAATGCCATTAAAAACATCATCTAGCCAATGATGACTTGCAGACATTGAAGAGTTGAAGCCAATTAATAGAATGAAACCAAGCTGACATCCATATAATGAATGCAAATTGCTATCCATCAAGTTGCAACACACACACACACTCTCTCTCTCTCAACCATGACAAGTTGTACAGTATCAACAGTCACTGCATGTCTAATATACACTATATTTCACAAGTATAGTGTATATTATCAACTTTCAAGATGAAGTTTATTTGTCTTTTATTTATTTCCCAGAATTATTTACAACATGACCAAGACATGCCAAGATATCCAGATCACCATGATTTCCAAACAACGGTACCAAGATGAAGAGCCAATATCACCATTGAAGAAATTTATTTTTTATGCCAAAATTGTCAGAGTACTTTTTACAAGTCGAAGGATTCAGACACAGAAACGAAGCGCGCAGCCAACAGCCACCTAGTCCGCAAACACATTCTACTGTATAATCCCTGGAAGGGGAATCGCTGGAGACCCACCTGACCTTTAATGGGCCCAACTTAAAGTTTTAAAATAATATGATTGTAACCTTTTTTCAAGTACTCTGACAGGCCAAAATGTTATTACTTATAATTACTACTAAATTAAATTAAATAACATAACATAACATGAATATTAATCACGCACTTGGTGTATTTAAGATGTAAAGCATCTCAAATTGAACCAAGTAAACTTTGTCATGCTTCCCATAGCTAATTTAATGTATGATCGCAGCCGGATCGAAATACAGACACACAGCTAAATTACTAATAATCTATGTTGACTAAAATCCAACCCCCACAGCCGATCATTTAAACAAAGTTTAAACCTTGGATGGGATCATCTATTGTTACACAAACTGTGAAACAATAGATGGACTCCGCCCAGTGTTTAAGTTTGTTTAAATAATCAACGCATGACAAAGTTTGCATGAATATTGTATTTGCAATAGAATAATTGAAACAATGCATACAAAGAGAGCTTTAAGCTTTCTTGTATACATTCAAGTTTCATATGGGAATTTCTAAGCACCATTTTCTAAGCCTTAGCCTATGAACTTTACAAAAGGAGGAATTACAGTAACCATAAATAATAATAATAATATTATTATTATTAGTAACATGATGTCATATCCATTAAAGAGGAGGTCCAGTCTATGGCTTCACAGGCTAGTCCCACCATATAAAGGACCCTCAGTAAGAATATACACTTGGAAATATAAGAACAGTCTTAATCCTAACCATGGCTTACCTTTAACCCAATGCGAGGTCGATCCTCTGCCTACATATATATTGGTACATGTAGTATAAAACTACATGAATAAGATATGTAGGTCCAAGTGCAACTGCCTCAATGATGGATATGACATAGTAATTCCCCATCTAACTAATAGCTTTCATCTTGACTGGCAAAATATGGTGTTTTGCCACAGAGAAATTGATCACCATGAAATAACAGCCAATTGACCACCAAGTGACTCAGGACAACGAGATGTGATAACAGGTCAAAAATGATCCAACCCAGTATTCCCATTTCCTCAAATTTGGAGTTATCAATCTCAGCAAAATTTGGAACCGTTTTCTTATTCATAATAACAGAAACTCGAGGAAATCTAAGAGTGAAAAAAACAAACAAACATGTTTTATGAATAAGAAGAAACAGTTTTTCTTTACAACTGCCAGTAACAGAGGACTCTCCTTGCCTTACCTAAGAGCCTGTGCCCAGATCAACTACAATTTGATGACGAATATGTGGTGACGTGCGGACGAGACCAAAACTGAACACAGATTTACTAATCCCAAAAAACTAAAATGTTAAAAAGAAGAATCCTCTGTCTCTGTCAGGGTGTATGGTGTCAAGACAAAAGCCCTAGACCTTATATGCAATGCATAGTCACTGCAATTTCCAGTGACTATGAAACAAATAACTACACAACAACAGACAATGCTAAGTTAATTGCCAAATATGTTGAAAGTCTAAAGAGAGGGAAACCCCAAATAAGAAAAGTTCAATGAACCTTGCATGTGAGTTTGACACCACATGTTCGAAGTCTTCATCTGTGTTCTTGTTGGCTTTTCGGTGAATCCATGACATCACTAGGCTTGTGCTTGTAGATGCTGTAATATATGCAATCCATGACATCATCCTAGGCTTGTGCTTGTAGATGCTGTAATATATGCAATCCATGACATCATCCTAGGCTTGTGCTTGTAGATGCTGTATGCAATCCATGACATCACCGCGCCTGGGCTTGTGCTGTAGATGCTGTAATTATAAGCAATCCATGACATCATTCTTGTGCTTGTCGATGCTGGAATATATGCAAACAGAGAATTTAGAATAAATACTTAAAATGATACAATTACGTAGAGGTTCAGTAATACCCAACACAGGAAGTACTTCCCTGCCCAAATATGGAAGCCCTACTCCAAAAATGATTGTCAATGGATCCAGAGATTTTGCAAAAGGGGGGCACGTTCAGGTTGGACATTGGTTTCAGCCAAATTTTATGTAAAGACTTTTTTCGAATTTCCACAAAAAAAGGGGAGATGCGTGCACCTCCTTCGCCCCACCCTAAATCCGCCCCTGGCTTTGTCCAATGATGACAAAAAAATCCATATATATAATATTTTCACACCAAAAGTTTCTAGTAAACGTTTGAGATAGAAACAAAATACTTATCTCCTCTCCCCCTACCACCCCCAAAAAAATAATTCCACTCCCCCTACCACCCCCCAAAAAATAACCCCTCTCCCCTCCCAAAATAATTCAGTCCCCTTTTCTAAAAAAATTGCATGTGAATTAGACACCATCCTGGGCGTGGCACAAGCTTTATTTGACCCCTAAAAGATACCATTCTAAATCAGAAATATTGCAGATTTCCTGCCCGATCGGTCTAGACCACCAACACAATATAGATCGTTTTATTTCTTAACGTTCAACCCTAAATGATACCTTGATGGCTAAAAATATTGGCATTCCATCATGAACATGATACCAAGAACTGTAAGTTTCATCCCTAAAAGAGATGACGATCATCCCTGCCCCTTTCAGTAACAAAGAGTTACAAGATTTTTACCTTAGTCGTCGTATTTGTCTTCTTGGGCGGCAGTCCCATGACGAGACCCTTCGCCTCCTAGAGGAGTTTCAACCGAATTCCAGTGATTTTGACTCCTGAAAACAAGAAATAAATTAATAAAAGAGAATTATATGCTACCCCCTCCAGACAAAAAATGCTTCCCCCTCCCCTGGCTCCTCCCCCACACCTCGACCTTATTTGCCACCAAAGAAATTATCACGCTTTTTGAAGAAAACTCCTTTCCACCAAAACCGTCCCTTTCCCCACCCCCTCTGCATAAAAAATACAGAAAATTTGTCACAAAAGAAATGTCCGTGCTTTTCAACGAAAATAACTCGATCCTTTTCCTCTATTTCCTTCTCAGAAAATATTACCCCCTCCCCTCCAAATGGCTCCCCTTCACCCATCCCCTCTTTACTGAAATATTCTTTTTTTTCCAAAATTTTGGCACAAATGAAATTTTCAAGCTTTACAGTGTGGACACTCGAACCGTGAACACTTAAGTTTTTTTCTAACACATATTTATAGATTATCCACTGAGCAAATTGATTAGAAAAATGATTTATTTTGATCACTAAGTATATTTAAACTCAATGCTCCATTTGAGATGCGATGAGGCAATAGAAAGTTCGAAAAAAAAAGTTCGAAAAAAACTTGAAGTGTTCACGGTTCGAGTGTCCACACTGTAAAAATGTGAAAATTATCCACTCAAATGTAATCTGAAATTTTGGGATGAAAGAAATCCCAGCACGTTTGGACGAGAATTCGAAATTACTTTTCCCCCTATTTCCTCCCCTCCAAATGTTTCCCTTCACCCATCCTTTCCTCTCAATAATAATCCAAACTTTTGGCGCTAAAGAAATTCCCGCACTTTTTGAAAAAAAAGTACAATATAAAAATAATTAAAAACAAAGATTTACGAACTTTTTACCTTAGTCGTCGTATTTGTCTGCTTGGGCGACAGTCACATGACGAGACCCTTCGCCTCGAGGAGTTTCAACCGAATTACAGTGATTTTGAGTCCTGAAAAATGCAATAAATAAATTTAGGAAAAAGTTCCGATAAGAAGTAGAATTGTATTGATCAGAGAGGTGTGACTCCCTGTATTGATAAAAGACAGAAATCCAGAAAAAAAGCTTTACCCCATCCCCTGGCCTTACCCCCACACCCCTCCACACTAAAGAAACATAGAAAAATTGTCACGAAAGAAACTCCCGCGGTTTTCGATGCAAATTCGAAACAACTCCTCCTCCCGGCCCTCTTTCCTTCTCAAAAATATTTACCACCTTCCCACCAAAACCGTCCCTTCCTTCACCCCCTATGCATAGTAAAAAAAAAAAACAATTCCAAATATTCCGAACTTCTGACGCAAAATAAACCCGCTCTTTTCGAGTAAAAAAACATGCATGAATACTATAAAAATAAGTAAAAAAAAAGAATTATGAGATTTTTACCTTAGTCGTCGTATTTGTCTGCTTGGGCGACAGTCACATGACGAGACCCTTCACCTCGAGTAGTTTATGGGCTCCTGTTTCAGTCGAATTCCAGTGATTTTGACTCCTGAAAATAAGAAATAAATTGAGGAAAAAGTCCCGACAAGAAGTAGAATTGTATTGATAAAAGACAGAAATCCAGAAAAAGAACTTCCCCCTCCCCTGGCCTTACCACCACACCCCTCCACACCAAGGAAACACAGAAAAATTGTCACAAAAGAAATTCCCGCGCTTTTCGACGAAAATTCGAAACACTCCCTCTTTCCTTCTTTACCCCCGTTTCCACCAAAACCGTCCCTTCCCCCACCCCCTCGGCATAGAAAAAAAACAACAACAAAGAATCCACCGATTGGCCCCTAGAGCTCACGTGGTGTACTTCATGTTACTGTCACCAAAATGTTCGTACATCTTCCGTGAATTGCCGTACAAACGCACTAACTTTTGTACAGTTTATCGACTCGATTTAGTTTTTCGATTCTCTAAATATTAGCAAAACTATTTTAACTAAGGTTGATAAACGAGATTTTGCTAATATTTAGAGGATCGCACATCTAAATCGAGTCGATAAACTGTACAAAAGTTAGTGCGCTTGTACGGCAATTCACGAACAATGTACGAACATTTTGGTGACAGTAACATGAAGTACACCACGTGAGCTCAGTCTAGGGGCCAATCGGTGAATTGAAAATGTCCCGACCCTCCTCGCGACACTCGAAAATATTCCGAACTTCTGGCGCAAAAAAATCCCGCTCTTTTCGAGATACTATAAAAATAAGTAAAAACAAAGAATAATTAATGAGATTTTTACCTTAGTCATCGTATTTGTCTGCTTGGGCGACAGTCACATGACGGGACCCTTCGCCTCGAGGAGTTTGAACAATTCCAGTAATTTCGAGTCCTGAAAACAAGATATAAATTTAGGAAAAAGTATTGATAATAAGTAGAATTGTATATATGTGTATTAAAAAGACATAGATTGCTAGAATTCCTTTTTTCGCCTTTCAAACTTTACATTGAAAAGTGGCGGAGAACGACCTCAGTGAAAATCACAAAGTTAATTGAAGAATGCCTTCATTTTGTCTTTTTAAATTTGAATTAAGAAAAAGAGCTCTTGTTCAAAGAGAAAACTACTAAAAAGCGAACTCGTACTCATTTGTACGTACCTTGTAGTAACACGTTGCTCATCGGCAAAGGAACGGCTGGCCGTGGCTGATCAAAAGCCGCTTTCTAAATGCGCCTAGGCCTTCAAAGTGTCTTCTGCGGAGGTTTCTGACCGTCTTTAACACCATGAAAACAGTTTCTGCAAGAGGAATAAAATAAACAAACTTAGTATTGCACTAGATAAACGTTCGAAGGGCGAGTTTTGAGGAATATTTATGCCGACTTCACGGCTCCATTCAAAGTTCCAATTAGGCGCCAACTCGGCATTTATACAAAGATTCTCGATATAATTTTTGCACAAAAACACATTCTAACGGGTAGAAACTGCTCAAACTTATACAAAACAGTATCTTCCAAAAGTAGAGGTAGGAATAACACGGACTTGCACTCACATTTAGGAAGTTTTCGTGGACAACTTTCGTCTCAGCTGTCAGTGTTCGCCATGTGCTTCGAACTTGCGACAAGATTTTCGCAAAATTCCATTTGAAAAATGCCTCTCGGAAGTAGCCATTAGCAAGTTCGGTCAAAGAACTTTCTGAAAACTGCAATTTAAGGAAAATAGATTAAATTTTGTGCAAAATTTTGGACAAAATCACAGCAGCCTCTCACCTTCCTGCTACACTCTCCACTGCTCTTCTTCAAAGTGACAAACGCGCCGAGAAGGAAGCCCTTCGCGTGCACATAGTCCCGTGCACTTTGGTTTCAGCCAATCAGGAGCGAATTAGGAAAATCGACGAATTTAAGGAGCCAATCACAATCCAACCTGTCATACGGTTTGACAGGTTTGAAAAACTATGGGGCGGACGACACAATTTTAGAGGGAAAACACAGGTAACCCAAGAAGAACACAGATTTAAAAGTATTTTGGTTCAAGCGTGCGCGCGTTTCCGAAACTTTGCGGGACGTACCGAAAACTCACTTGTAAAACTCGAAAAACTTGTAAAAATGAAGCAAATTGATTGGTTTTCGTGTCTGCAAAGACTTTCTTTGTGAATGAAACCTAAAAACGTATTTCTAATGTAATACAGAAGTAAAAACGTTTTTTGGGGGCAAATAACTTAGTTATAATAAAATAACGAGAAGTTTAGAGATCATATCGTTGGATGATAGTTCATCCAACTTTGTCTTCGCAATATGGAGCCGGCATATTTTCTTCTGTATGTGCATACTGACATTATTTACATATGATCCACAATACATTTCGGGCTTGGTATGCAAGATGCAAGATGCAACAAAACCTTCACCAACCTTTTTTGAAATAGATTAGCTGTAGAACAATGTAAAAACGATGCGTTTTCAAACGAAAACGGAGTAGTGTGAACGGGTCCTAAGAGTTCTAGTAAAATCAATGATTGATCAACGAGTACCAAAAATTAAAAATCCTTAGATTTTAGCCAAAGAAAAATATGACATCGCAGCGTAAATTAGTGTTTCGTCATTCGTTGCGTCACTCGGTAAAACATTAGGCCCAGACACACGATGCAACTTTTCTTGCAACGAAGTGGAACTCGATCCTACTTCTGCAACTGTTGCGCGCAACGTTGCAAGAAAAGTTGCAGTCCCAGACTACTTTTTCTCCCGCTCGGTCAGGTCTTTTTTTCCTCACGACCTGACCGATAATGGAGCGGGCGAAAAAGGAGTCTCGGTCTGGACCTGATAGTTGATGAACATCTGCGATGCCTTTATTTTTCACTACGAACAAAATTTCGTGTATTCGGTTCACGCCTGGGGAATGAGGCCGGGAGAAAACAGGATGGATTGGGGAGAGGAGGGTTATAAAGTTTTATTTTAATAAATCATGCCCAACACCCATTACAAGACACTAAATGAACAAAACTAAAACTTTTATTTCAAAACTGAATTCATAATTGCATGCAACAGCACAAACTATTGCATTACTTAGACTAAGATTCAAGTACTTATTCTATTCCATTATTGAAGGGTCCCCGCAAGAACAGAGAATATATTGCTTGTGATCAAAAGCCAAATTCTCCTATAAAATTCAAAGAATCTCGAGAATTTAGATTTTGATCAAAGAACAGACTTGTGATCAAAATCTAAATTATCCTTTGATCTTTCCTTAAGTTTTAAAACTGATTATCTTTGGCAAGGTCTTTGTGTAGGTGCACAAATTGTCCTGGCTATTGTCTTTTATGTAATAACAATACATAGAACGACAACAGAACAATAGCCAGGACTTTTGTGCAGCTACACAAAGACCTGACCTTATCTCGAGGGAACTATGAGAGCTGTTTTCAGCAATAAAATTTATAAAAATTCAGTTGTCTACCTACCACTAGCTACCATGGAAATGAGTGTGAAACTATGCAAAATAACAAAAATGGTTTTCATCATCATCTATTATAAATCTTAAAGATTGTAACCCAAAAGTTCAATCGTAATATTACATTTTATTACCAGCCATTCAAATTATTTCCGTTCATTTACATGTTTATGCTTCCATTCTTCTTCCACTGAATACTGTACCACCCCGTAACCATCTTAGTAAGTTTGTGTTGTTAGTGTAGCTTATTAGTATCTATTATTATATTTATCCACTAGATTTATTCAATGGATATCTCTACTGGCATCTGGTCATTGATGCAACACACTATCTTTTAGTCCCATGATGCACTTTACTCAATCTTCTAATCCCATTATTATTATCCCATGATGCACTTCAATCTACATTCTACTTCCATGATGCACTTCACTCTACATTCTATTCCCATGATGCACCTTCTATCTACCATTCCCATGATGCACCACACCACCAGGTAATCCAATCATACACCTTACTCTGCCTACTAATCCCATTTTGCACCTCTGCCTACTAATCCCATCATGCATGGCAACTCATCCTGCAATCCCATCATGCATCTCACTTTACCATGTAATCCCATCATGCACCTCTGCCTTCAAATCCCATCATGCACCTCTGCCTACTAATCCCATCATGCATGGCAATTCATCCTGCAATCCCATCATGCATCTCACTTTACCATGCAATCCCATCATGCACCTCTGCCTTCAAATCCCATCATGCACCTCTGCCTTCAAATCCCATCATGCATCTCACTTTACCGTGTAATCCCATCATGCACCTCTACCTTAAAATCCCATCATGCATCTCACTATCCCACTGGCATTACACACTAGTATTTTAGCACACATCACTGACATTTCAGTCTTTCCATCCCATTATTTATAACCTACATCTATTTTTCAACATTTTTTTCCCATCCAGCATCCCATGTAGTCTAATTATGTCAACCTTGTGTAATTATTGATAATATTGTTTATGAAAAATTTGTAAAAACTAGAAGTTCAATCTGTGGTAGAGTTTGATATATATGAATTTTGAATGTATAAAGTATCATTAAGTCAGGTCATCGTCACCATATATATTTTTGATTGGTTACTGAGAATATTCATTTGTATTTTAAGACTAGCTGGATGCAAGGCCTTCAGCCTCCTTGAGGACATTGAAGAGTAGAGAGCTGTCTGTAGACTTGCCATCAATTGATATCGACTGACCCTAAAATAGAAAGTGATTGAAGATTGATGGCTGTAACACCCTCAATATGCTGGTGACACGACTGTGACATGACTAGGACACGGCAGTGACATGACTACAATACAACTGTGACATGACTACAATACAACTGTGACATGACTACAATACAACTGTGACATGACTACAATACAACTGTGACATGACTACAATACAACTGTGACATGACTACAATACAACTGTGACATGACTACAATACAACTGTGACATGACTACAATACAACTGTGACATGACTACAATACAACTGACTGACATGACACAATACATGACTGTAACACAGCAGTGACATGACTGTAACAAAGCAGTGACATGACTGTAACACAGCAGTGACATGACTGTAACACAGCAGTGACATGACTGTAACACAGCAGTGACATGACTATAATACAGCTGTGACATGACTACAATACAACTGTGACATGACTACAATACAACTGTGACATGACTACAATACAACTGTGACATGACTACAATACAACTGTGACATGACTACAATACAACTGTGACATGACTACAATACAACTGTGACACAGACTGACAATAACACAACTGTGACATGACTACAATACAACTGTGACATGACTACAATACAACTGTGACATGACTACAACACAACTGTGACATGACTACAATACAACTGTGACATGACTACAATACAACTGTGACATGACTACAATACAACTGTGACATGACTACAATACAACTGTGACATGACTACAATACAACTGTGACATGACAGTACAATGACTACAACATGACTGACATGACTACAATACAACTGTGACATGACTACAATACAACTGTGACATGACTACAATACAACTGTGACATGACTACAATACAACTGTGACATGACTACAATACAACTGTGACATGACTACAATACAACTGTGACATGACTACAATACAACTGTGACATGACTACAATACAACTGTGACATGACTACAACATGACTGACATGACTACAATACAACTGTGACATGACTACAATACAACTGTGACATGACTACAATACAACTGTGACATGACTACAATACAACTGTGACATGACTACAATACAACTGTGACATGACTACAATACAACTGTGACATGACTACAATACAACTGTGACATGACTACAACACAACTGTGACATGACTACAATACAACTGTGACATGACTACAATACAACTGTGACATGACTACAATACAACTGTGACATGACTACAATACAACTGTGACATGACTACAATACAACTGTGACATGACTACAATACAACTGTGACTGACATGACTACAATACAACTGTGACATGACTACAATACAACTGTGACATGACTACAATACAACTGTGACATGACTACAATACAACTGTGACATGACTACAATACAACTGTGACATGACTACAATACAACTGTGACATGACTACAATACAACTGTGACATGACTACAATACAACTGTGACATGACTACAATACAACTGTGACATGACTACAATACAACTGTGACATGACTACAATACAACTGTGACATGACTACAATACAACTGTGACATGACTACAATACAACTGTGACATGACTACAATACAACTGTGACATGACTACAATACAACTGTGACATGACTACAATACAACTGTGACATGACTACAATACAACTGTGACATGACTACAACATGACTACAATACAACTGTGACATGACTACAATACAACTGTGACATGACTACAATACAACTGTGACATGACTACAACATGACTGACATGACTACAATACAACTGTGACATGACTACAATACAACTGTGACATGACTACAATACAACTGTGACATGACTACAACATGACTGACAACAATGACTGACATGACTACAATACAACTGTGACATGACTACAATACAACTGTGACATGACTACAATACAACTGTGACATGACTACAATACAACTGTGACATGACTACAACATGACTGACATGACTACAATACAACTGTGACATGACTACAATACAACTGTGACATGACTACAACATGACTGACATGACTACAATACAACTGTGACATGACTACAATACAACTGTGACATGACTACAATACAACTGTGACATGACTACAATACAACTGTGACATGACTACAATATAACTTTCACATTGAGTAGTACTGATGCATACGGCAGTAAACATTAATGTAAAGTAAAAGTTGTCAAAAAATTTCTTTGGAGAAAAGAAATATTCAGGGTAAGTAAATAATAACATTTTTGGAGAAGTCAATCGCACAATGGCAAATTCGGTAGCCAGGCAGAATTCTGCTTACAGTTGCCGGCTTCTACTGAGATTCATGAAAGCTACTGTACTTACGTTGATATCTTTGACCAATAAGCACACATGGTGGGATTGAGTGGACAGTGAATACAGTGATGCTCCATGATCAACCTGCTCCACAACTACAAAGAGAATGACATTAACAATGCCTCTACTACGTGGTTGGCATTATATTCCATCCCTCAAAACCACCTTGGCCAACCAAACAATAGAACAAATCTATTGTGTAACTGCATCGTTCTATTGTTCTATTGGTCCGAGGTGGTTTTGAGGTATGGAATCTAATGCCAACCCTACTACGTATACTGACAGTTTGCCATGCCCAACTAGTGGCATGATACATGGCATCAACTTGCAGCGTAAGTCATGGGCAAACTTTGTTACTTATAAATTCATTTCGTAGATTATAGGATGATTTATTGAACGATCTTGCTTGTTTTGTTATTCTAATTTATCCTTTTGTTTAACCTGAATTGCAAGTAATTTTAATTTTATGGGCCAATGATTGTAGATGTCATGTAAGCTTGTGTATTTAGTGTAAAGCTCCTATAATAATAATAATAATAATAATAATAATAATAATAATAGTAGTAGTAATAAATAATAATAATAATAATAATAATAATAATAATAATAATCTTTATTTTCTGAGGGTAGCACTCCTGTAATCCTACATACTTCACAATGACTATATGCTTACCAGAGAAGTGTAATAGACAGCAAATCTTGGCAATAAAAGAAGCACATTCCATTCCTTCTGGTGTGCTAAACTATAAACACATTTTACAAAATATGAGCCTTGTGAATTGTGAGGTTGTTATTTATTGATGGTGACACTTAATAGGAGCACTAACAAACCTGTGGCCCTCATTAGTGAGATAGTGATGTAAATACAGACACTGAGGGTAGTCACGGCCAGCGTGATACTTAATAGTATATGCTGGAGCACTAACAAAATCTGTGGCCCTCATTAGTGAGATAGTGATGTAAATACAGACACTGATGGTAGTCACGGCCAGCGTGACACTTAATAGTGCTGAAGTACTAACAAACCTCATTAGTGGCCCTCATTAGTGAGATAGTGATTAGTAATAGTGATGTAAATACAGACACTGAGGGTAGTCACTGCCAGCGTGACACTTAATAGTGCTGAAGTACTAACAAACCTGTGGCCCTCATTAGTGAGATAGTGATGTAAATACAGACACTGAGGGTAGTCACTGCCAGCGTGACACTTAATAGTGCTGAAGTACTAACAAACCTGTGGCCCTCATTAGTGAGATAGTGATGTAAATACAGACACTGAGGGTAGTCACTGCCAGCGTGATACTTAATAGTGCTGGAGCACTAACAAACCTGTGGCCCTCATTAGTGAGATAGTGATGTAAATACAGACACTGATGGTAGTCACGGCCAGCGTGATACTTAATAGTGCTGGAGCACTAACAAACCTGTGGCCCTCATTAGTGAGATAGTAATGTAAATACAGACACTGAGGGTAGTCACTGCCAGCGTGATACTTAATAGTGCTGGAGCACTAACAAACCTGTGGCCCTCATTAGTGAGATAGTGATGTAAATACAGACACTGATGGTAGTCACGGCCAGCGTGATACTTAATAGTGCTGGAGCACTAACAAACCTGTGGTGCTTGCTAGTGTGATACTAATGTCTATTATATATTTTTATAATAAGTAATATATCTCAAGTTAAAGAGCTTTTATTAGCGCTCTTTATTTGGTAGAACACATTCTTACTTTAACAGAATTCTTGTATTCAAGTGTTCCACTTGCCAGTAGATTAGAAAAGTCCAGACTGTAATGAAAAATAAAAGTAAATTTAGTGTTTTTTTACACAGTGTTATAGATTTTCATTCTATGCACCATTTATACACCTATAATATAATAATAATAATAATAATAATAATAATAATTATAATAATAATAATAACAATAACAATAATAATAACAACAATAATATTAATCCAAATGAGGAGAGATATGGATAAACAGTTAATAAGAAAACATTGCGACAGTAAAACTCTAAAATTCATACTAAAGATATAGTATAATAAAAGCGACGACGTTTCGACGTTTAGCTCACGTCTGACATTATCAAGTCAAAAAATGAAGAGAAAACTATGAATATATATACAGTGAAAAATTCCTAAGGGACATATGAAATAAATACAAAAATAACACTAAGGAACTTAGGAATTTTTCACTGTATATATTTCATAGTTTTCTCTTCATTTTTTGACTTGATAATGACGTGAGCTAAACGTCGAAACGTCGTCGCTTTTATTATACTATATCTTTAGTATGAATTTTAGAGTTTTACTGTCGCAATGTTTTCTTATTAAATAATATTAATAATAATAATAATAATAATAATAACTTTATTTGAGTGTCTAGTCTTCTAGCAGAGCACAAGTGCTCCACTAATGGGGGACACTTAGGCCATGTTTACACTTGGTGGTTTACTGAAGTAAACGAGTTACCGAACCTTGGTAGAAATTAGAATACTATTGTTTCTTGAGCGGTTAACCTTAGTTTTCTGGTTTGTACCTTGGGAAAGCGCTCTAGTGTAAACAAGGCCTTAGTAGTGTAGGTCAGGTCACACATGCCGGGAACTTTGTGCCCTGTTCTTATTATTTAATCAAATAATGGCCATTACATACAATGAACTGTTACCATAATCAGTATGTATTTTTTTTTCAAATTTTTTTTTTCAATTCCTAGTTTAACTAAGTCGGATGATTATACGTACCTTGATAACGGTTTTGCTATGAGAAATGATGAACAATCTAAGTGCAAAGAGAAATCCATTTTCTCACTTGTAGATCCTTCAGGATCCTTGAAAAAAGAGTATACAACAGTTAAACACCACCTTTGCCGAGCACTGAGTGACTACTACTCTACTGACTCATATTACTCTCCTGTTGGCCACATCAGGTTAGAGTTTTAAAATTGAAGGCCCTGAGATGAAAATTGTGTGTTTTGAGAACTTTCCTAAATCTGATCCTACATGAAAATTATGCACAACCTCTTACATACCTTACCTCAATGTTGATGTGATTTGATGGACAAAATATGTGCAGGTTTTTTAATTATTTTTTTTTTATTCAAAAAAAAAAATGCAGAATAAATATTGTCACGTCATTTATCATTGCTTCATTGCATGTCCAAAACAAAGTGAATTTAGCATGCAAAATACAGGCAACAGAAATCTTTGATTAAGAGTCATCATGTTTCACTGATTTACATGTACACATTTTTATAGACTATTAAATGATAATTACAGCATTCAGGCTTTTCTCTGAGCATGTCAACCCTGACAGTTTGTAATAATTGTACATCAACTAGTTGTGACAGCCCAACCATTGCTCAGAAACAATGGTTGGGCTGCCTGTGGTTGTACGTACCTTAATCATGTATGTTAGTGTCCCTCGTAACTTCTGTTGCATCGTAATGTTTTCAACAGTAAATGCAAACTGTCCTTCATTTGAAGATCCTAAAATCAAATACGTATAACTTCAGTGATATTACTGATGATTATATGCTGATTGAATGATGATGATGATTATATTATGTCTTGCTCAAATGTATAGTCCATGCAAAACAATAGTGATCACTAATCAAAATCTAATTTCTCCTTGGGATTCTTTGAAATTGAAAGGAGAATTTGGGTTTCGATCACAAGGCATCCGCAGAGGAAATAATGCTGCAAATGAAATTACACCACAACTTAGGGTGCGTTCGATTGACCTTATTCCAGAATAGGAATACACAAAATAACATCCCTAAGTCGCTGTCACGCAGCTACTGTCCACTGTAAAATAAAACGATTCCTTGTTGTATTAAAATAAAGTTACAAGTAGCAGTTTGGAATTTTAAATGTGCTAAAATAAAAGCATTGAAGTGTTTATTCCGTGTATTCCTATTCTGGAATAGGGTCAATCGAACGCACCCTTAGTTACAGTATTATTTCAGTAGTTTTCGTATTTGAATGGTAAACCTATAGTAAACCTACGGCACAGAGTTTAACAGTCATGGTAATCGAAGACATCTATTGAATCAATCACAGCGTGCAAAATCATTGCTCGACCAATCAGAATGCTTGGATATGGCACAGTCATGGCACGGTAGTGTCACAGCATGGCATGAACCATACTGTCACTACTTTCCATTATAAAATAACTATGATATAACGCGCGCTCTGATTGGCCAAAGGATGCATATTCCGCGTGCTCTATGAGAGCACAGTGCACACGTGCACAGATATTCAAACATTTTTGCAACAAACAAAATTGAAAACTTGCTTTAAAATCATACTTGTATTTTATAAAAGAAATAGAAAATTCGGCAGCTGTGCTCTATCGAGTTATATAGCACTTCTCTCGTCTTCTTCCAATTCCCGCATTCTTCTATAACTCGATAGAGCATGCTGCCTCGTTTTCTATTTCTTCACTCATAGCTACTCTAAATGCTGCATTTTATTGCTTACACTAACCTGGTAGAAGATGAAATGGGACTGGTACACTATCACAAGATGAGCAACCAATCTGAAACCACACAGGAATAGCATTAGAAACAAGCAAACTCTGACAGCTACTTTTAAAACAGCTCTGTCTACTTTTCCAGTTTTTGGATGTTTATTTTAAGCCTTGTAATCGTCATAGTTGCTTTAAAAGTAATCCAGTAGGAGTCAAAACACATCCAGCACTGGGATGGTTTCCTATCATCACAAACAATTTGCATACTATCAAGGATGAGTTCAACATTTGCCAAATATTGAATCATTGGTTTCTGTCGTTTGTCCTTGTAAAAAAAACTTTTAGGTCTGACTACGGGAAGTTATGATCACTGATCGCCCAATCACAATTGCCATATAATAAATATTGTTATAAAAAAACTCACAGCCATATATATAACGCACGCTCTGATTGGCCAAAGGATGCTGATTTCCGCATGCTTTATGAGAGCATGCTTTATGAGAGCACACAGCACGCGCGCGCAGATATTCAAACTTTTTTGTAACGAACAAAATTGAAAACTTGCCTTAAAATCATGATTGTATTTTATAAAAGAAATAGAAAACTTGCTCGCTGTGCTATGTGAAGATTTATAGCACTTGGGGACTGATCAGAACACGAGAGATCAAGCACTCTGCGAGTGTCGTGCTTCTCTTAACACTTCTTTCGAGAAGTTCTCTGCTACGTGCACGCGCGCTGCTCTTAACAACTTCACTCGTGTTCTGATCAGTTCCCGCGTGCTATAAATCTGCACATAGCATGCGCGCTCGTTTTCTATTTCTTCATTATTGTACTAACACTTACAGGTCTGATAAGTTTTGTATTCAGGGAATCCAATACATTAAACTCCATGGACTTGACATGAAGCTCTGTTAGGTTACTGTGAAAGAAAGAATATTATGACAACAAGTTAGAATGCATGAAAAGCACCTGCAGAGCCCATGAATAGCCTTCAACTGTCCCCACTCATGCTATTTTTAGAAACCTATTGTAATAATATAACAACAACTTTATTTGAGTGTCAGTCTTCTATCAGAGCACAAGTTCTCTAGCACTGTCCCCACTCATGCTATTTTTAGAAACCTATTGTCGGGACACTTTTGAGTGTCAGTCTTCTATCAGAGCACAAGTTCTCTACTAATCGGGACACTTAGTAGTATAGGTCACACATCGGGAACTTCATGCCCTACTGTTAGTCGTGGTGTTGTCA
This sequence comes from Actinostola sp. cb2023, assembly GCA_033675265.1. NCBI lineage: Eukaryota > Metazoa > Cnidaria > Anthozoa > Actiniaria > Actinostolidae > Actinostola > Actinostola sp. cb2023. Next base: position 634,419 of record JAUJYZ010000015.1, on the reverse strand, counting down.
CAAAAATGGACAGTGGCAGCTCCTGACCATTAAACCAGTGATTAATATACACTGATCAAGTGTTCTAGAACGCTTGTCTTACCTAACTTACCTAAACACAATTGATACAACCAACTGATTCCTATTTTGAGCTGTTACTCTTGTTTCATATGTCTAAAACAACAAAATAATACTTAGCAATTCAACGGTAGCCATGGGAAATGACCTAAACAAAATGTATTATCAACTGATTCCTCACATGAGCTTCTGGGATGATTTTTCATATGGTCAGAACAACAATTATACATTCACATGATTTTACAACCCATGAATTTGTGTTTTGGTCGATCCTCGACAACGGCATAATACTTTTCAACGGTAGCCATGCTTGAAGGTCCTACGAATAAGTGATTTTCGTTCTCTCGACAACTACGTCACTGCAGATAACTTCCTACGAATAAGTGTTTTCGTTCTCCTCGACAATGGCAGCTCGATTTTTTCAGAGTTGTTGCTTTAGGTGAGAGAAAATTTGATTTTTGAAATGATATCTCGTTACCAGAGCCCACGTTCCCCCTCGTCCTTTGGACTATTTGTGTGTAGTACAAGAAATGTAATTTGTGACTTTTGAGAACAATACTTACCAGTTTTAGAGAAATGTTTTCTGCAAGAACTTTGTAGGTTGAAAACACAGGCTACAGAAGAAGAGAAATTGTTTAATCCAGTGATTACACCACAGGGAGCCCAACTCTTTGTTCTGAGGCTTATTATTAAAAATAAAAATATATGTGCATCTCTTTGATGGGATTCTTTGATTCACCACAGGGAGCCCAACTGTGTGTTCTGAAATATGTGTGTATCTCTTTGATGGTATTCCTGTGGTAAAGTGTGCTGGATACTATGTTGGGCTCCCTGTGGTGCTAACTCAGATTCGCCTTGGGTTCACCACAGGGAGCCCAACTGTGTGTTCTGAAATATGTGTGTATCTCTTTGATGTGATTCCTGTGGTAAAGTGTGCTGGATACTATGTTGGGCTCCCTGTGGTGCTAACTCAGATTCACCTTGGGTTCACCACAGGGAGCCCAACTGTGTGTTCTGAAATATGTGTGTATCTCTTTGATGGTATTCCTGTGGTAAAGTGTGCTGGATACTATGTTGGGCTCCCTGTGGTGCTAACTCAGATTCACTTTGGGTTCACCACAGGGAACCCAATATAACCATACCTGTGGTTTGGCCACCTCTTGTTTCTGTTCATCTATCTCTTCTTTACTGACGTCATCTACTTCTGGTTCAGGTTCAGGAGTGGCTGCTTGATCAGATTTGTGATGTCGTTTGCCTTTTTTCTTCTCCTTCTTGTCTTTCTTATCCTTCTTCTTCTTGTGCTCCTTACTCTACAATTTATAGTAGAATTTGTTTATAAATTGGTAAATCAATTAACCTTTTCTAACTGGGGTAAGGTGGGACAGAAGCTGCCAACTGGCAAACTATATGTTGGTTACTTTCCAAATCATATAAATGTCACTTATGAAAAAAGTGTTACTTATGAAAAAAATGTTGCTTATGAAACAAATACTACTTATGAAAAAAAATGTTACTTATGAAAAAATGTTACTTATGAAACAAATGCTACTTACGAAAAAAAGTGTTACTTTATTAATTATGAAAAACATGTTACTTTATACCTCTGAGGACTTTCTATCACGATGTCTGGTAGTCTTAGCACTCTCTGGGGTAGCAGACGGCACTTCCATCGGTTCTTCCTTTGCCTGAAATTATTGACAGTACATTAAATACATGTATAACAACATTCATGATTGCAAACTGAGTGTAAACTGTAAGGGTACATAATAGCAAGCAGTCAGACAAGTCCCCTGGTATCTGTGTAAATCCAGAGTAATTCTAGACTGGACTAGAGAATCTGGATAAGTCGCCTACCTATCCTTTCCTTTCATTGCACCCCAATTGATGATGATCATGACAATGTTGATCATGATAATGATGATGATGACAAATACTGGGTAATCTTAAATAATTTGAATGATCCAAATTTTATTCCTATACAATACAATACAATACAATACAATAACTTGTCTGTGTTCAATGGTTTGAATGGTGATCTATCTGAATAGAGAGCAATCCAAGACTTACTGCAGCTGATGTTTCATTCCCTGCTGAGAGCCAAAAGTCCATGTCATCAAGCTAAAAATACAAGCAAACGTTGCTTTATTGTTTGTGATAATGGATGATTTCTGAGCTAGTATTAGAAGGGTTCTTGATCAAAATGAATTGAATTCCAAAGACTATTAGATATACAATGGTATTGAATAAAATAATCTTTCCCTAGCTTCTGAATCAAGGCTAACCAGGCCTTTCATTGCCACAAGAAACCCATGAGAGAAATTAATTAATAATTGGAAGAATGAAGGAAGGTAAGAAATAAGGAAGGAAGGAAGGAAGGAAGGAAGGAAGGAAGGAAGGAAGGAAGGAAGGAAGGAAGGAGGAAGGAAGGAAGGAAGGAAGGAAGGAAGGAAGGAATGAAAGAAGGGAGGAATGAGTAATGCAATGGATGTGTTCTATTACCTTCTGACTGTCATCTTCAACTGGTGCAGTATCCTCAGCCTTTGTTTCTACTGCTTCCTCTACAGCATCATCCATGGCTGGTTCATGACTAGAAGGAGCTACTTCTGCTGCTTCATCAGCATCACCATTAATCATAAGGTCTGGTTCATTTGGTGTTTCTAGGAATCATTGATATAACATTATTAATATTATTGTTGTATTAATGAAGGAATGGTCAACGCTCAGCATGCATCCATCGAGTTATGGATGAACTTGGTCGGCTGCTAAGCAAGAGAGAAGCGTAAGAGTCGCACGAGGCGTATACTCTTACACTTCTCTCATGCTTAGCAGCCGACCAAGTGCATCCATAACTCGATGGACGCACAGCTGAAGCATTGACCATTTCTTTTATAACATAGTCACTGCAAATTCAATAAAGCAATTTTATTTTCCAATTGATTTCAGAGCGCTTGCTATGCCGATGACGTGAGCATGCATCCATTGAGTTATGGATGCACGCTCATGCACACTAATTAGCCAATCAGAGCGCGCGTTATATCAATGCTATGTTATAATTGATAATAATTAATACTCAAACCCAAGTCACCCAAGTTTGTTAGCAAATCTGATTCCAAATTTTAATAATTAATTAATTACTAACTAATTTTAAATTTATTTTTAAAAAAGGAGTAGAAACACAAATTTCAACTAAAAACTAAAGGTGTGGACACACGGTGGAACATTGTGCACAGCATTGCCAGCAACATGTACTATTGCAGCATATGTCTACCCCTCTCCCTTCTCTTGTTTTACCTTCTTTCTTGTGATGATGTGATTTATGCTTGTGAGATGATTTCTTCTTTTCATCTTTGTCCTTTTTGCTATGCTTATGTTTACCCTGGTGGTACAAAACACAACACACAGTCAGTTTATTCTCTTAAGAAAATCAGAATCCTGTCAAACAGAAAAGTCTGTTACAGCACCTTCTTATCCTTGTCTTTCTTCGAGTGGCGCTTTTTGGATTTCGTCTCCTGGAAACAATACAATAAGTTTACTTTGATCATAAACACAGTACCATAAAATATCTCCCAAGGATCCAGGATTGGAGTACTGGTAAAACACACAATAAACTTTAGACATCAGGGCCCGGTTGTTCGAAAGCCGATTAGTGCTAATCCAGGGTTAAATCACGCTAACCTAGGGTTAAGATTAAGGTTTTACCCTAGGTTAGCCATATTTAACCCTGGGTTAGCATTAACCCGCTTTCAAACACAGGGCCCGGTTGTTCGAAAGGCAATTAGTGCAAATCCAGGATTAAATCTTAAAGAAAACTATTGACGCTAATCCAGGATTAGCACTAATCACCTTTCAAACTGGCCCCAGTACAACATGTCAGTTACCTTGTCACTCTCTTCTTTGTCCTCTTCGACAGGATCCATAGGGCTGACTACTCTATGCGTTCTAACTGGCAACACATCAGTGCTCTCTAAAGGTCTATAGCAAACACAATAATTAGAGAGAAATTAAAGTACTATAAATAATTATGCTCATTGTTCATCGTCTTTTATTTTTACTTTTGCTGAACGGCTTTTTGTTTTGGCTTTTACCTTGCTGTTCATAGTAGTTCGAAAGAAAAATCGAGTGTTGTCATTAGGTACGTCACAAGTTGCCATAGTAACATCCAAATATGGCTGCGCACGCACATCGCAGGCTCATTTCTTGTCAGTAAAATACTTCCATCTTTTATGCATGCGCCTTATCGTCCCGGTTTGTGGACGACAACTCGACGCATGCTCAAACGGAAAAGTGCCGAGTCCGGGCAGAGGTTTCTTTCGAACTACAAGAACAGCAAGGTAAAAGCCAAAACAAAAAGCCGTTCAGCAAAAGTAAAAGACTCAGTGAACACTATAGAAAGATGAAAAGGAACCTCTGCTCGCAGGGTAAGATATTATATAGATAGATAGATAGATATATAGATAGATAGATACATTTTATTTCTACACGGTGGTTCTATCAGAACAAACTGGTTTACATAAAAGCCGTGCTTTTATATCACCATGACAACAAACATTCACCAAGTAATCCATGATCTATCACCATGACAACACTACATACTTTTCTATGTCAATGTTGAGTAGCCTGTGAGGGTCATCTGCAGGCCGGTCTGGATCTGGGTCTTCGCCACTAGATGGTGCATTATCAATACCCTAGAGTAAGAAACAGAGAAATAATGAACTTTACAGTTCAGATAAGAATACATGTGAAAATCGGATATTCTGACCTCATTTTAGAGGGTTCACTAACTTATGCAATGGCAAATACTACACAAATACTTTTTATAGTCTTGTAAAGCGCTTTAGAATATTTATAATTTTAGCGCTATATAAATTTCAATTATTATTATTATTATTAAGACAGCTTTCTTCGTGATTTTAGTTTTGCTATCTTTTGATTTCTTCCAAAATAATTTTTTTCCAAAATTTCAGTTATTGAACTTGGGATGCAGCTTATCTGCAAGTGCAGCATATCTGCTGGTGTTAACAGTACTTCAATATTATTGTCTTGTATTGTTTGTAGTTAATGTAGTTTTAAGTGAGTGATAGACTTGTTTATCACAATTAAATACCGTGGCAGAAATTCCCATCCACTCCTTGACTATGTAAGCGAGCAGCGACCGCAGTATTCTCACTACATGTATAGCAATTAGTGTGTTCAAGATTCACTAGCGACTTTGTAAAACAAATTGTTTGTAGTCAATGTAGTTTTTTACAACAACAGAGCGAAATCTCGCAATCTGATTGGCTCTCAGCCGTTGTCAATAAGACACACTGTATGACAAATCGCTCGCGCACGGAGCCAGCGCGCGCTTGAAACAGTTTTTCTTTCAAACTTTTTCCTTGTTTTTGGATGCTTTTTGACTTTGTTATTGTAAAAAAAAGATTGAAGATGGTTTTTATCGTTGTCTGTACTCTTATTGACACACACTTGACATCATAAAATGTCCAAAACTTGGCAGTGAAATCACTTGCTACGCTCGTGATTCCACTTGAGTTTTGAACATTTTATGACGTCAAGTGTGTGTCAATAAGAGTACAGACAACTCAAAACCATCTTCAATTTGTTAATTACCTCTGGCATTTCCCCCTTTCCTGTTGGGAGAACCTCGTACTTCATCTGCATAGACAAATCTTCTTCTTCATTACCCTCCTCACCTCTGCTGCCATGACGACCTACATTGGAAATGTAATAAAAGTGACTTGTGATCAAAATACAAATTCTCCTCTAGAATTCAAACAGCCTCAAGGAGAATTTAGATTTTGATCAGAGATCACTGTCTTATTCTGTTATTATCCTTCAATAATATTCTAACAATAACAGGGGTTTCAATAGAAGCCGGTTACCATTGGAACTCCAGCGGTTATTTACTGTTCTTCCGGCAGCTACTTTTGTCAGTGTATGATCGTACAGCTCCAAAACAATCATTGAGTATATGCCTACTTTTAGCATCTTCTTTTGAAGTTTGACCCAACCCCAAACAATAATTCCAACTGAAGTGGTCTGATCTATGCAAGAACATATGAAGTGATTGTGATAAAAATATAAATTCTCCTCTAGGTTATATGAGTTCCAAAGGAGAATTAGGATTTTGATCACAAGTCACTTACACTCTTCTTGCATGGATCCAGTCACAGTAAGGCTAGGGTCAAACGTACCTAATTGTTGAATTAAGTTCCACAAAAGAGCGACGTCTGACTCAGTTTGGTGTGGCAGATTCTATTTGGTTCGACACTATAATAAATACGACAGGGCCTGTCGCACTATGCGCCATTAGATCAGCAACTGAGTCAGACGGCGCTCTTCCGATGTGCCGAACTAATAAAATTTTCACACAATTCTCCAGTAAGTTCTTCTACGCATGCTCAACTATACTTTCATTTGCATTTGTTTACGTTCGACCGAATTAAATTCATTTGACTTAAACTGTCAAACTTAATTATTTGGGTTGACCCAAATTGCAATTAGGTACGGCACATGACAGGTTCGACATTTCACCCTAGCCTAACACAGACAGACAGGAAGGCAGACCTGCAGGCACATAGATTCAGTTGAAGGGAACATTCTTCCTTACCTCTTCGTTTCTTCTTTTCTTGGTTTTCTTGTACTTCTTGTTGACAGAAATACCTTTAAAATGATTCAAAATTCAAAATGAAACCCTCTCCACAGTAAGCTGACATTACAAGATGCTTTATTTGTACGAAAACATTTTTACATAATATAGTTATAAAACAAATATTAACAGGCAGGTACAAACTTTGTAATATACCTGATATTTTCAGAGATACTGGCAGGTCAAGGTTGGCAACAGGAATGTCATCTACATTAGTAGTGGGCTGATGTTCCTATCAACAAATAATAAGAGATAAAATAATCATAAGATGTTGCAATTTTTATTTTTTTTTTTTTATAAATAGTTGAAAAAAAGCATAAAATATTTGGTGATTTTCAATCATGGCCCTTCAATTGCTGTTACAAATGTCCATGCATCTCATCAACATCTCTCTTCGTGCCAATAGGCGCATTGGCACATAAGGCTTTAACATTTTCTGTCCAACGTTTCCTGTTCAGCACCATCATTTTAGCTGCATTCCAGCTTGCCCACCCTGCCTTATTTCGTTCTCTCTCCACCGTCCTTCTCCACATTGTCTTCGGTCTCCCTCTCGCCCTACGACCCTCTGGTGCCCACCCTGCCTTATTTCGTTCTCTCTCCACCGTCCTTCTCCACATTGTCTTCGGTCTCCCTCTCGCCCTACGACCCTCTGGTGCCCACCCTGCCTTATTTCGTTCTTTCTCCACCGTCCTTCTCCACATTGTCTTCGGTCTCCCTCTCGCCCTACGACCCTCTGGTGCCCACCCTGCCTTATTTCGTTCTCTCTCCACCGTCCTTCTCCACATTGTCTTCGGTCTCCCTCTCGCCCTACGACCCTCTGGTGCTCATCCCAACGCTGTCATACAATCGTTCATACATCTATAGACATATTATTATATAGTCATCTTGTTATTCTCCCTCTGATTGGCTGAATACTGTGCCCCCTCAGAGAACGTAGCACGGTTTGCTGACGTCATTTGTTTTGTTTGTATAGGAAAAAGACCAAAATTCTGAAGAAACAAACCTACATGCAGCAGTCACTTCCTTCGTGCTGTATTACTGAACGGATCATGGAAAAAGCTGTTCTATTTGTTAAATATGGACCTACTCTGTTCTTTCCAAAAGTCATTATTTACACATTATTCATACCTTAGATGGCGCATCCAAGCGGAGATAATGTGGGTTAGTACTACGATCTGCTTTGCGCTGTTCTCGTCTCTGTAAATTATTTAAAACATACATTAATGGGTGGGGTATTATGTTATTAAAACACAATGTTCATCAGAAACTAACACGCCATTCAAGTACCCCTCCCCCTTTATTGGTTCCAATTTCAGACTGTGATAACCAAAAAAAACTTTTTATTGCAATATCAAATCAAAGAACCCTACAACTGTGTTTACTGCAATTCTCAGTATTATGCGAACTCAGACATTCAAGCAGTCGGCTGGAACTTGGTTTTTCGCTGCCGTCAATCAACATAAAAGATCAGTAAACTTAAAAATAAAAGTCAGAAGACCCACCAAATGGAAACCAAATATGATTTTGAGCTAAATTATGGATCACTTGGTCGAAGAATGTATTTAGTTTTGAATTTGTTAGAGTTTTGAATTTGATTGACGGCAGCGAAAAACCAAGTTGCAGCCGACTGTTTGAATGTCTGAGTTCGCATAATACTGAGAACTGCAGTAATGAGATTAGTAATAATTATAGCGTGCGCATGTCAACTGCACATCAAATTTGCATATTGAGATTTCAAACCTCTATAACTCAAAAATGCAAGGTTCAAATCACAAAATACTGAACCCACCAACTATTCAGCTTATATTGAATAGATTTTTAAAACAATCTCACAGGTGTTAGTTGCATTTTAATAAACCAAGGGGTCTGGTTTACAAACAAGATACAGGCTAGTTATTCAAACAGCTTCTTGCATTGTCCTACCTTTTCAAGTTCTTCCTCATCAATTTCAGGCACCTCCTTTTGTGAATTATAAAAATGATCTAGAATTGTAAATAATCCAAGAATAATAATAATTAATAATAATAATAATAATAATTTATTGATTTATACTGTATATAGCGCAAACCTCAAACATATTTTTCAGATACGCTTTACAACAATAAATTAATAATGAATGAATGTTGTTTGTAAAATGTAAATTCATAATAATAAGCAATTATTGGACAAGGTATGAGCAAAATATCGTGATTTATCAGTGGAGAGCAATCAGTTATTTGCCGATGCCGTCCGCGACAGAGGCAAATAACTGATAGCGAGACAATGACAAATCACGATATTTTGCGATAACCGAGTTCAATAATTGTATTATCATTCGACTCATTAGTCACTTTTTTTATTTTTATGGTTGTTTTTAGAACTAAAATATTGTCAATCTCTTCTTCTGACAGCTCTGGAAAATGAGCTGCCATGTTTACACTGTGAATGATCAATAGTGCGCATGCTCAGACCGTTATTTGTACGCAGTTATTTGCAGGTCTTCCAGCCAATCAAAACTGCAGATAGAAATGAGTCGAATGATAATCATTATTAAATGTTGTTTGTAAGCTTATTTGTAATGTGGGACTTATTTGTAATCAGCAGTCTTACTTGCTATCATTCATGCCAGCAAACATGTCTTCTTCATTGTCTTCCTCTGCTGAGCTTTCATCAAGTGGTTCATTGATCCACTTGTCAAGATCCAGTCTGGTTTAATAAGGATAAGTACACTATATCATACAAAAACTGTGTCAGGGGCTACTATGTGATGTGTTAAGTAAAGTAGACTTGATTTTGACAGGGTAGTCCATTCAGCAACGAGGCTGATATCCAGAGGGGCCCTGCATGCATAATATATAAAACTTATATACAATTTCAAATGTCAATATAGATAAATTTACATAAACCTCTATTACGCAGTCACCCATTAAGCAGCCAGTCTATTTAGCAGTCAGTGGTCAATGTCTGAAATAGTGCTTTCGCATTGTTTTACACCTCTATTAGCAGCCAGTCTAGCAGCCAGTGGTCAATGTCTGAAATAGTGCTTTCATGTTGTTTTACACCTCTATTAAGCGGCCAATCTCTATTTAGTGGAGACCTCCTAATTCCCGAGGGTGGCCACTTAATACAGGTGCCACTGTACATTGATTTGTTCACATTACATGGGGGTAGTGTTTTAGTATATATTGATGTCTGACTTACCCCTCTGGTAAGGGTACTTTCTTTTGTGCTTTAACAGCCACTGGGTTCATCTCTCCTACAAACAGTGCACATACTTCTTCACCGCACTTAACTCCTAATAACAAAACATGCATTAGTGTACTTTAATCTTTAATCATAATAATTGCCAAATAGCAAGCTAATCTATAGGCAATGGATGGTCATACAGATATTATAAACTTAGGCTGCAGATCTTATATTATTTACAGCTGACTTAAAGTGCCTATGAAACGGGCAAAACAGCCCCGTTTTTATTTGCTACTACGAAAGTTTACTATTTGCTTGTTTACATGGCGTTAAAAAAAGTGAATTAGCTTCAGGAACATTTTTTATTTCGCGCACGAAGTGGGCATTTTGGGTTTCAAAGTGCGACAATTTGCTCGGTACAACTATAGAAATGTGACGTCATAAGTTGTGTAAACAAAGGCATACACAACTTATGCTTCACCGAGCTTGTCAGGGCCCATCTCTTGTCGCACATTTGGTAGAAAACATAATTTTCGAACTGGAAAAACAAAAACAACACAACTCAAAGTCTATGTTTAAATACTAATGTTCAATAAAGACCAAACAACAATAATGCCAATTTCAAAGGATCGACATTTTCGTTTCATAGGCACTTTAAACAATGACAATGATCGGGTATTTACAGCCTCGTAAGAAAGACTGTTCCATAAAGGTATACAACGGGCAAAAAAGAGTACTTATAAGGATTAATAAATGATGGTAATAAATGATTAATAAATGTTGGGTACAAAGAGTAGGGTCGACAAGACTGGTAATGTAAGTTACCTTTTGCTTGTAGCTTCAGGACATATTTGATCATTTGTAGAATGAACTTGCCTGGAATAACAGAAAACAACACAACAATGCCTGTTAATGACTGTAATGATGAAAGCCTTTCAAAAGATATACATGTAATGACTGACCAACTTGCTTGTTATAGCAACTGATTGATAGACTGACTGACTGACTGACTGACTGATGACTGACTGAATGATGACTGATTGACTGGGTGGCTGACTGACTGATGGACTGACTGACTGATTGACTGACTGATGACTGACTGACTGATGACTGACTGACTGATGACTGACTGAAACACTGATTGACTGACTGACTGATGACTGGCTGAATGATGACTGATTGACTGACTGATTGACTGACTGATTGACTGACTGATTGACTGACTGACTGACTGACTGACTGATTGACTGACTGATTGACTGACTGACTGACTGAATGGTGACTGATTGACTGACTGACTGACTGACTGACTGATGACTGACTGACTGACTGATGACTGGCTGAATGATGACTGATTGACTGAATGAATGACTGAATGATGACTGACAACTGACCAATCATGACTCACTGATTGAATTGACTGAATAAACGAACAAACAAACAAATGAATGAATGATATTATACAACCTACCCTTTCCTGTACTTCTAAATCAGCACTTTGTACAAACATTGGAAGATTATCAACCATCTTTTGGCCCAAATGTATAGCTGCAGTATTTTCTTCTTCCTAGAGATGTACATGGAAAAAGTTGAGTAAAGCTTTCCATTTAAGCAATAATAATATTAAAATAAATGAAATGAAATACTCAGCTGTCACCAGCTAGAAATGATAGGCTCAGAAAACAGTCCCTGATAGGAATTGGACCCATGACCCTCTGGATACCAGTCAGTAATACTGTAGCACTGAGCTACCGGTACAGTGTAGTGTTGAACATTATTTTAACTGGGTTTATATAATACATGTACATACATCCTGCATACTACTATACTAGGATTATTTATTGCAATTATTCTTCCCAGCTACATGTAATACCTTTACTGTTCAATTGTTACCTGTGCATCTTGTTCCATCTTGTTCAGCATATTAGCATATAGTTTAGCAATACTCTGTACATACACGGCCTGTATATCTATACTATTACAGCTGTTCAATTGTTACCTGTGCATCATCTTCCATCTTGTTCAGCATATTAGCATATATTTTAGCAATACTCTGCACATACACGGCCTGTATGTGTCCCGGTAAGGATGTGACCTTGGACCTCAGCAATGACTCCAAGGTCATGCCAATATCAGCAAGTTGCCTAAAACAACGTAACGACCTTGTTAGACTTTGACCGTACTTCAAGTCAAATAGTATTCCTTTTTCTTTTTTCAGTACAGTCGAAGCTCTCGTAAGCGATCACCTCGGGAATTCAAAAAAGTGGTCGTAACTAGAGCTGAATGGGCTTTCATAAGCGACCACTCGCAGGAACAATCGTCAGATATTACCAGAATTAACACTAATAGAATTAAAGACATAGAAAAAATACAGATATACAGTTGTGTGACTTACTCGCAAAACTCCCCAGACAGCCAAGCGGCAGCATACAGCACTTCGCACATGCCATTCTTCTGTACATTACTACCCAATAGGTGACTACTATCCAGTAATACTGACTGAAAATCAATGACATAATCATATGTATAGTACAACTAATTAAGAAATGTTAGCATTGGGTGACCTGAGAAGCTGTTATATTCCAAGCTGCATAAATTATACATATAGGAGATGTTATTGAATACACCACCCATTAACCTTTGGCAAAGACAGTGCTGGAGATTTCTATGATTTATCTCCAGAAAACATTTGTCTACATGTACTTCTTAATGAGGAATGGCCAAAGTTTCACCAGCTTCTAATATTATTGTTCTTCAATTTCTCACATTTTTATTATTTTTAATTAATGATTTGTAAATTGAATCTGAAAAACCCTTCGGGGAGTCTTCAATAAAGTATATGTACCGGTATGTATGTATGTATCATCATGATTGCATTTTTGTAATGAGCTCAGTTGGTCTCAGAACACGTATTTCAGATCTCCCACTACAGTAAGCTCTCTCTAAGCTAAAATACATGATTCTTACCAGTGATTGTACAGCATATGGTCGGATGGCCTTTACACGGATTGTAACATCCATCATTTGTGATGCAATCTGACGGCCATATCTTGTACCTTCTATTCTCGTTAGCTGCACAAGAACATCAATGTACCTGTGACATATAAGAACATTATAACATTAGGGACTTGGCAGAAATTAACAGGGGGGAGGGGGGTGGAGATTTTAAATTGAGTGTTGAAAATGTTGTTAATGATTTAGTAAGACAATGTTATGACATACACAAGATAATGTCCTTACCACTCAAAGTTGCCGACATAATGATAGTCACAACAGGTTAATGATTTAGTAAGACAGTGTTATGACATACACAAGATTTAGTAAGACAGTGTTATGACATACACAAGATAATGTCCTTACCACTCAAAGTTGCCGACATAATGATAGTCACAACAGGTTAATGATTTAGTAAGACAGTGTTATGACATACACAAGATAATGTCCTTACCACTCAAAGTTGCCGACATAATGATAGTCAGATTGACTGCAAATCAGGATAATCTTTGACAACAGCTCATCACGATAACCTGTCATTTTGCAATGAAAGCATTTTTAATGTACTATACGGTGTATTTTACAAGCACCTTATACAGTATCTGGGATTTGACTGGCTATTCCCAATGATAAAGCATGCTGTGCCACCTTTAGTACTGTTTAGCTAGTAAGAGCATACTACTAAATTCATTCATTCATTCATTCAAAAAGCAGGCCATCTCCTTGTGTCATGGAAATAATGATGTCATCAATCATTGGCAACTTGATACTTATTTTGACGTGAAACCAGTAATGATAGTGATGATGGCATGGTGGTGGTTATGATGGTGATGACGATGACATAGTTGTGGTGGTGATAATGGTGATGGTGATGATGGCAATGATGGTAGTGGTTATGATGGTGATGATGATGATGATGGCATAGTTGTGGTAATGATGATGGTAATGGCGGTAGTGGTTATGATGGTGATGGTGATGGTGAAGGCATAGTTGTGTTAATGATGATGGTGATGATGATGATGGCAATGAAGGTAGTGGTTATGATGGTGATGATGATGATGATGGCATAGTTGTGGTAATGATGATGGTGATGATGATAGTGGTTATGATGGTGATGGTGATTGCAGAGTTGTGGTAATGATGATGGTGATGATGATGATGGCAATGATGGTAGTGGTAATGGTGATAATGACTAAGAGTATGGTGATAGTGGCTGATGATGACAACTTACTTTGACTTGTAGTTTTATCAATGTGAACTGTAAGTTTCTTGACTATATCCATTATGTTCTTCTTAGAAACCTTAAATGATTACCAAGAACATCACTTTCAATGAGTAATACACCACCACATTTTCCAGTAAATATCAAGAAAAACTGAATAACTTGAAAAAGTATTTATTCAATTTTACATTCCTAGACATACCATGCCAACTATTAAATCTAGTGCTCTTAATCGTATGGATTCATCCTTGTCCTCCAAACACTGAATAATAATGTCCCTAGAGATAGCAAACAAATAAATAAATAAATAAATACACTCAATCATCAAGTCAGGAGATGGATAATATTTGGTAGAGCTACATGTAGATAGTGGTGCTGACAAAGGCCCTAAGCAGTCAACGGCACAAGAAAAGATGGCAGTTGTACATTTTACCATAAGTACTAATTGAAGGGGTTCCTGCAAGAACGGAGTAAGTGACTTGTGATCAAAATCCAAATTCTCCTTTGAAATTCAAAGAATCTTGAGGAGAATTTAGAATTTGATCAGAGATCGCTTACACTGCTCTTGCAGGGAGCTCATCAATTGTGTCACCCCCTTTACATACTCTCTTTATAATGATTACTGTCTTATTGTAGTACTTACTTGTGTTGTTGTACAATTTTAGGATGTGTCTTTAGTATACTAGACATGGACAACAGCGCTAAGTATTTCACTGTACAAAGAAAACAGAGACACAATTTTGATACAATTAATTGATCAATAATATGAGGCGTAGCAACAGAAAAGGGGTGATATATTTCAGTGGAATATTCTTCGGAATAGGATCCCTTTTGTGGTAACCAAACTCATATGGCAACAAAGCACTGTCGAGACTGTTTCTCATTTATCTTGACATTACAAAGACAATAGCGATGGCCAAAGAGCTATAATCCACAATGGCGATGTGAGTACAGTGACAAGCAGAGATCCATGACGATCGGCATGAATACACAGCAATAATAGCAAGGCAATGATCCACGATGATCATCAAGAATGCAACACGCAAGTAATGAATGTACGTGCGATCCCATTGACAACCCCTGGGACACCCCACGCCATATTTCAAGTGTGACTGAACAGCTGGCCAGCATTGATTCAAGTTTAACTATGCCTAAATTGCATTTAGCCACAATTTAAAGTTGCACCTACATCTACATTGTACATGGAGAAGTCTTTCACAATGATTACAGGAATATAAACCTATCAACTTAGTAATAAATAAACATGACATGCTTCTCCACAAATGAAAAGAATGGAGAGAATAAATAAATACAAATATGACATGCTTACAGTTTTGATCTGGGTCCTCTAGAAGAATCCTTAACTTGGATACACAGAGCTACATAAAAAGTTAAATTCAATATAAAATACTGAAAATAATTTTCAACAGGTAAAATAACCTTTACCTGAATAGAAGGCTGGTGGTTTGGTAGGCCTGGTGAAGGAAGATATAACAGTAAACAATGCGACCATGTCTTGCACAAGAGTTGAATCTCCTCATAAAAAAAAATAGTTTGAAGAAATGGGAAGTGGAAATGGGAAGTGGAAACTGAGAAGTCGGAAATGGAAAGTGGAAATCAGAAGTCGGAAATGGGAAGTGGAAAATGGGAAGTGGAAAATGGGAAGTGGAAAATGGGAAGTGGAAATGAGAAGTCGGAAATGGGAAGTGGGAAATGGGACAGGAAATTCCTATTGGCATCTGCCAGCTTCTAATGAGAACAATCAGGGCCTATACTTTTAAGGAATGGTCAACGCTTAGCGTGGGTCCATCGAGTTATGGAGCATGCAGGAATTTGGGAGAGCATGAGAGAAGTGTAAGAGTTGCTTGAGGCATAGCCGAGAGCAACTCTAGCTTCACGAGTGCTCTCCCAAATTCCCAAGTGCTCCATAAACTCAATGGACGCACAGCTAAAGCGTTGACCATTTCTTTTATAACATAGTCACTGCAAATTCAAATAAAACGATTTGATTTTCCGATTGAATTCAGAGCGCGCGCCATGCCGATGACGTGAGCGTGTGTCCATGGGCGCGAGCGTGTGTCCGTGGGCTTACGGACACACGATCACCAACCAATCAGAGCGCGCGTTATATCATACCTATGTTATAATACCATGTAGAATTCTTACACACATACATGTAAAGGTTTCCATGGAAGAGTATTGCATTACCTGGTAAATGTACAAATATACAAATAATTTGATGTACTAGTTACCTGCAATCACTGTGTTCACACATTCGTAGAGAAGAGACATGGCAGAGGTGCTGAAATAGTGTAAAGAAATTCATGGTAATGAAACTAAACCAAGCAAAATCTATCAACTAAGGCTCAGGCAGCTTAAAAGAAAATATAAATAATGATTAATGTCTATATACTATGTGGATATAAACATTGTGATTAGGAGTGCATTATAGAGCAACAGAGAAGTAAGCCTCAGAACACAGAATCCTTGGATGACCACGTCAATGTCAGTTCTACCTCTTCACTCTAAACTAAACCTAAATTAGAAGTACATAGAACCACTGAGGATATAAATATAGCAGTGGCTACCCAAGTGCATGGACTTCCTAGAGGGGCCCAAGTTTATCAGTTGAATAAATGTCATGTGCCAACCTCTTGCAACAAAGTTCACATTCAAATTCAACACAATGCCCATCCAGGTACCTAATTCTGTTGTTTCTTTTGATGGAAGGATAGATTCAACATGGCAATCATACCTGTGGATAAGGTTTGTCAAAGGCTCTAAGAGCTTCTTACCAAGACGTGGCTCAAGGGGGCAAAGTGCACCAAACTATAAACACATACAAAAATCAACATTACAATCTTATAAGTATATCTTATAACAATACCATAACAATACCATGGTAACAATACCATAACAATACCATGGTAACAATACCATGGTAACAATACCATAACAATACCATGTATTGTTACCATGGTATTGTTATGGTATTGTTACCATGGTATTGTTATGGTATTGTTACCATGGTATTGTTATGGTATTGTTACCATGGTATTGTTATGGTACTGTTACCATGGTATTGTTACCATGGTATTGCTATGGTATTGTTACCATGGTATTGTTATGGTATTGTTACCATGATATTGTTATGGTATTGTTACCATGGTATTGTTATGGTACTGTTATGGTACTGTTACCATGGTATTGTTATGGTATTGTTATGGTATTGTTACCATGGTATTGTTATGGTATTGTTACCATGGTATTGTTATGGTATTGTTATGGTATTGTTACCATGGTATTGTTATGGTATTGTTACCATGGTATTGTTATGGTATTGTTATGGTATTGTTATGGTATTGTTATGGTATTGTTATGGTATTGTTATGGTATTGTTATGGTATTGTTATGGTATTGTTATGGTATTGTTACCATGGTATTGTTATGGTAATGTTACCATGGTATTGTTATGGTAATGTTATGGTATTGTTACCATGGTATTGTTATGGTATTGTTACCATGGTATTGTTATGGTAATGTTACCATGGTATTGTTATGGTAATGTTATATGGTATTGTTATGGTACTGTTACCATGGTATTGTTACCATGGTATTGTTATGGTATTGTTACCATGGTATTGTTATGGTACTGTTACCATGGTATTGTTACCATGGTATTGTTATGGTATTGTTATGGTATTGTTATGGTATTGTTACCATGGTATTGTTATGGTATTGTTACCATGGTATTGTTATGGTATTGTTACCATGGTATTGTTATGGTATTGTTACCATGGTATTGTTATGGTAATGTTACCATGGTATTGTTATGGTATTGTTACCATGGTATTGTTACCATGGTATTGTTATGGTATTGTTACCATGGTATTGTTATGGTATTGTTACCATGGTATTGTTATGGTACTGTTACCATGGTATTGTTACCATGGTATTGCTATGGTACTGTTACCATGGTATTGTTATGGTACTGTTACCATGGTATTGTTACCATGGTATTGTTATGGTATTGTTACCATGGTATTGTTATGGTATTGTTACCATGATATTGTTATGGTATTGTTACCATGGTATTGTTATGGTATTGTTACCATGGTATTGTTACCATGGTATTGTTATGGTATTGTTATGGTATTGTTATGGTATTGTTATGGTATTGTTATGGTATTGTTATGGTATTGTTATGGTATTGTTATGGTATTGTTATGGTATTGTTATGGTATTGTTATGGTATTGTTATGGTATTGTTATGGTATTGTTATGGTATTGTTATGGTATTGTTATGGTATTGTTATGGTATTGTTATGGTATTGTTACCATGGTATTGTTATGGTATTGTTACCATGGTATTGTTATGGTATTGTTATGGTATTGTTATGGTATTGTTATGGTATTGTTATGGTATTGTTATGGTATTGTTATGGTATTGTTACCATGGTATTGTTACCATGGTATTGTTATGGTATTATTACCATGGTATTGTTATGGTATTGTTATGGTATTGTTATGGTATTGTTACCATGGTATTGTTATGGTATTGTTACCATGGTATTGTTATGGTATTGTTATACCATGGTATTGTTATGGTATTGTTATGGTATTGTTATGGTATTGTTATGGTATTGTTATGGTATTGTTATGGTATTGTTATGGTATTGTTATGGTATTGTTATGGTATTGTTATGGTATTGTTATGGTATTGTTATGGTATTGTTATGTATTGTATGGTATTGTTACCATGGTATTGTTATGGTAATGTTACCATGGTATTGTTATGGTATGGTATTGTTATGGTATTGTTATTGTTACCATGGTATTGATATGGTATTGTTACCATGGTATTGTTATGGTATTGTTACCATGGTATTGTTACCATGGTATTGTTATGGTATTGTTATGGTATTGTTATGGTATTGTTATGGTATTGTTATGGTATTGTTATGGTATGGTGTTATGGTATTGTTATGGTATTGTTATGGTATTGTTATGGTATGGTATTGTTATGGTATTGTTATGGTATTGTTATGGTATTGTTATGGTATTGTTATGGTATTGTTATGGTATTGTTATGGTATTGTTATGGTATTGTTATGGTATTGTTATGGTATTGTTATGGTATTGTTATGGTATTGTTATGGTATTGTTATGGTATTGTTATGGTATTGCTATGCTATTGTTATGGTATTGTTATGCTATTGTTACCAGTTTGATGATTTTTATCAGCATCCAGTTATTAGTAGAGTTCGTCATAAGCTTGAAAAACAGAGGAGCCAAGGACAGGTAGTTCTTGGGGTTTTTACGTGCCAACTCACAGATCACATTCACTGCTGCTGATTGGACGCCTATGGTTTTAATGAAGTATAAATTAGTATTATAGACTGACCACACCCTTGTTAAAGACCTAAATAAATAAATAAATAAATAAATAATTAAATAAATAAATAACATCTTTATTTTACGAGGGTAGCACTTAATTAATAGCCAAAGCTAATGAACTTGTGGCCCTCGGAGTCAATGGAGTGACTCAAAGTAGTAGGTCAGGCCACACACACCGGGAACTCTGTGCCCTACTATTAGTCCAACAGTGGTGTGGGTTCTTTTACGTCCCTCCTGTGTAATATAATGGAGTGTGGAGACGGGACCGCCAATTTACGTGGTCATCTGAGCCACGCGAAGGTCTAACCATTTGTAGATGTAATTACAAAGGCAGCACCTTCTCCTCAATTATTGGTCATTACAGGAAAACATCATTACCTGGATCAGAGTCCTCTAGTTTCTCACGTAGTCTAGGAAAAGCTGGTCTGAGTGCTTCAGGGAACTGTTATAATATTATTATAAAATAAATATGCATACACATAACAAAACAAATGACAATATGGGCAACAAATATCTAAATATAAACATGACATTCAGTAGAGGAGAATAAAAAGAATAAATAATAATTGGCTACAATCTGGTCAACAGGAGTGCATAAAATAAATGTAGATACAAAATTTGATTTCAGTTCAATAACATTTATTTGTAACCTAATCTGATTTGTTTAGACACAATGCAAGGCTGATGTGGTCGTATGTTTACAAGAACAGAAATTCAAAAAGGGAGACTACTACATTAATGATTAATAATTAATGACAAAAAGGTGATAATCATTATTTATGTGAACTTTTTACCTTTAGAAATATCTTGTACATAAGCAGCACAGCTCGTTTCCTGATGTATGGCTTGGTTGATACCAACTATGTATCAATGGTCATAATATTTGACATTATTAGTCACTGATGGTGAAGATGATGATGATGAATAATTAACAATTATTTGCCAAAGGCGAAGTCGAGGCGAATAATTGTTTTTAGTATATATTATACCATCTAGGGAGCCTCAAAATAATATTTCAAAAAATTATGTTTTTCAAAATGAAAATGAAAGTTTACATTCGTCATCTTGTCAGCCGCATTATCCTGAGTGGATGATGTCGATTAGCCCAAGATAGAGAACCAATCAGATTGCACAATGTATGTAGGTTCAAGTAATCAAATGTATTATTATTTATTATTGGTTCATGACTTGATATACATGTATACTAATAATATCTAACTTTAAAAGGGCAAACATATACACCTATTCCAAAAATTGTTGTCCCCGCCGAAAGCAACAAGCAAGAAGCTGACGACCGCAAAGGACATTGGGACTTTCTCCTTATTCATTTATTCATCCATAGACATTTTAACAACATGCATTTTCAAATGGCCGAATAGTTCCAAATGATTGCTATTCAATGCTCGTAGGGATAACTTCTCAAGTACCACGGATAAATAAAGTTAATTAGTAGATTCCCAAAGTCCTTTGCGGTCATCAGCTTCTTGCTTGTTGTTTTCGGCCCAGACAATGATATTTGGAATAGGTGTATATAGAAGAACAGTATCAGTGTAAGATTTATTATTGGTTCATGACTTGATATATGGGCAAACATATATATTAAAGACCAGGATTCTCAGTAAATGTTCTTAACACAGCTGGCACATAGCTTTGAACAGGTGTGAACAGATAGCTACTTTCATCAGTGGCAGAATTCCACCAAGAGGTCACGTGACCATAACTCCCATTAATCGAACAGCAGTGTCAAAATGAACTCCAGAAATGAAAAGAGCAGCTCGAAATTAGCAAAAGGGTGAAGTTTCAGCGCATAATGTCTGACACAGGAGAAATGACTAAAAAAAAAATCGATCATTTTCTAAAATTTTGTTTGGAAAATGCATTGGATGGCATGGCTCTTGCCTCTTATTGCAAGTCACAATAACCAGCTTCTACTGAGAGTCCTGAGGAGATCTCCTGTCCGAGTCCCTGATACTGCCTGCAGGCACACAAAGTATTTCGGAAGGCAAGAGATTTCAAATCAAGAATAAATCTGAAACGTTTGGTGTTGGTTTGCACCATCCTTGAACACACACAAAAAAACACTTGTTGATGGTGTTGTATTTAAAGTATATATTATATTATATGACTCCGACTGAGGGCTAAGGCTCGAAACATCAGTAAAGTATAAAAAAGTACTCGTTCATGGTGTTATACATTTTCATTTGACCTTTGCATTTATCATTCTAGACCGACGCAGCCCATACTAGTGTCTTGCTAGTTAAAAAAATCAATTTTTATATAGTTTTAGCAGGTGGCTGCATGTAAACACAATATTAGAACATTGGTGCAAGGCATCATGGGATTGGACACAGAGCCTCTGAGACTAACATCATAAACCTTTGTTTTTACTAAGAGTACTTGAGTTCCAGGGGAAACAATTGAAGAGCTCCCTGCAAGAACAGAGTACCGTAAGTAACTTGTGATCCAAATCCAAATTCTCCTTTGAAATTCAAAGAATCTTGAGGAGAATTTAGATTTTGATCAGAGATCACTTACGTTGTTCTTGCAGGGAGCCCTTCAATTGTATTGACAAATTGGGACAGATTCACTGGTTTTAGCTATATAAAAACCAAAACCATGCATTGAATATTTACCAAGCTCATAACATCATTGGCAAGATCCCTGGCCAAATCCTGTGACACAAAGCAAGAGAAACCAGACAAAGCTACCCCAGCGTCATACAGATTCATGCTACACAGATCCTAAAGAATGAAGAACAATATATATTAATTAATAATTATCAGTATTTGACATATTCCTGTGCATTAGAGTTGTTTTCGTATGAGTGGGAAACCTATGGTACAGAGTTACGGTCATGGTACAGAATCGAAGATATTGTATTCAACCAGGGATTTCAATAGAAGCCGGTTACCACGGAGATCCAGCGGTTATTTACTGTTCCTCCAGCAGCTACTTTTGTCAGTGTATGATCGTACAGATCTAAAAAAATTCATTGAGTATACGGCTACTTTGAGCATTTTGTACAGCTACTTTAAAAATTAATGAAACCCGTTCAACCAATCACAGCACGCAAAATCATTGCTCAACCAATCAGATTGCTTAGACATGCACGGTCACGGCACAGTACCACCACCGCACGAACCGTACTGTAACTACTTCCCACTCATATGAAAACAACTCTATCCAGTAGATAAGTACAGTGTTACCCAATGAATATTGGCAGTCAATAATAAATGGTTCATAATAATAATGTACCTTTCTTATCATGTTGGTTGTCAACATAAGAATGTCTAGCCCTTCATGAAATGATTGTGAAGCACAAAGGTACCCAGTACGCTGTTAAAACACACAACAAAATATGTTAATTAAAAATAGTTTGAAAACTATCTTGATGTGGCCATATTTCCCCCCCCCCCCCCCCCCCCCCAAGATTCGCCCATAGGGCAGGTGTTGTATAATAGGACACAAAGTCCCCTTTACAATACAGTTTGAGTATAAATGTGAATACGAGAAGATAAGTGAGAGACATTTTAAACACCTTCAGAGGAAGTGACTGCTTAATAATTACATAATACACATGTGGTTGCCCAAATATCATCAACTTTTTTTTCTTCTTCGTTTTTTTTTCTTATAACTTTTTCAAACCCTTGTAATGCGCTTAGAAATAAATTACTAAAAGTATTTATTATTATTATTATTATCTTACTTTGTATGTGAACTTGGAACTACTCATGACTTCAATAATGTTAAATGCTGCCCAGCTGATGTCGTAACCCAACATTTCAAGCTGAAAGATGAATACACAAAAACAGTTGAAACAACGTTTGATATTTAAAAATGTTGAACTTGCAGTCAGGATTCATGTTGATATAGTCGTACAGTACTGTAAACAGCATAGTGCCATTTACAGCAATACTGTAACTCTAAACGGACACACGGTGCAACATTGCGTGCAACATTGCTGGCAATTTTGTTGCAGCGTGTGTCCACCTCTGCAACATGTTGCGTGCAATTGACTAGCGCGCGCTAATACGACGTAATTTGTAGCTCGCAATGTTGCAGAAGTAGGAGTCGATTCTACTTCTGCAACATTGTGCGCAACATGTTGCAGAAGTGGACACATGCTGCAACAATATGTGTTGCGTGCAATGTTGCGCACAATGTTGCACTGTGTGTCCGGCCCTTAACTGTACTGTGTGTAAAATAATTTTCACTTTCTACTGGTATGTTCCTCTGCTAGATCTGCTTGAGAGTTAATACACAAATGTACCTCTCATTAACCGAGCATGAGGTCTGTACTGGAAGTTATGGACAGAGTTTTTTCGCATGGCCTTATGGCCCAAATGCGTAGCGTGCAGGCCATAAAAAGTGGGGGAAAGCGAGGATCCACAACTTCCTGTACGGACTGAGCAAGCGAGGTTAATAAGATATTTATTATATAGCTTTTCCTTATGCTTCTGTTTTCAGCGGGTCATACTGGAAGTTACGGCCCGCTAATTGACCAATAAGAGCATGCACAGTATCTGTGCTATAATAAATGTACTTACATAAGTCAGTTTTGCCACAGCATTGGCTTTCACAGAAGGGTTTTCTTGCCTCAGTTCATTCTTAATATCATCAACACAGCCAGCGATATATTTTGCCTATAACCAAATCAACAATAACATTTGTTTTGAAATGGGACTACTATGATGATGATGATAGATAGACAGATACAGTTATGATGATGGCCAGCTGATGAAAGCCTCAAAATTTACTGCACCGATATCTAATGACCAACAGTTTATATATTTTCATACTTGTGGGCATTGCATCAATAAACCACATTTAAATGATATACATTTAAGTCTTAATATTTGAGTCGTTTCCAGACATCCACTTGACAACTCTGAAAATACATGTATTTTCAAGAGAAAATTATTGCTTCTTACTATATTGCTGAGGATAACTTTTCAAAATACAATTGAAGTACTCCTGAGCGAACAGGAATTCGAAAAGCTGAATTAGTAGTGAATTATTAACGTCTGTAGACTGTACATGTACATTGTGACTGGTACAGTGTTCCGTAATACATAAAATTATATTTAAGCACAATAAATGAATAATGTGTGTAACACGAAATCAATACACTTTTAGCATTATAATACAGCTATTATATTTGATCAGAACAATCTACAGAGTCTAATTAAATCATTAAAATCTTAAAAAGATAGAAAGAATAGGTGTATTGATTGAGAATGAGAGGTCAGTGGGGGAGGGAAAGTGACGCTCAACAATCATTCCCAATAACACTGAACACAACCAACTCTTATGTAAAATAAAACACAATTAAGTTACATTCTAACGCTGTGTAGTGACTAGAGTCAAGTTTTGATTGGAAAGTTTTTGGGAGTAAAAACGAAGACACACAAAATGAAGATGGCAATTTGTTACGACAAATCAAATGCTGAACAAATTCATCGTATCTCACCTCATTTTCTTTGTTATTGCGTATCCCACGAACAAGGTCTGTCATGTTCTTCTCAAACATGATGATGAGGTATATTGTACTGTACTTAGTTCGTAGTTTCAAGCAAGGAAATGGTCGTTAACCGTGCATCCTTTACCCGGCGTATCACGAGTGAATCACTGAGAGGAACCAAGATGGCCGCCACTACGATTGGCATCATGGGAAATTTTCATGGGGATCCCGAGAACAACCCGAAAATATCCCGAGGATTTTAGGGCCCGGCCAGGCCAAGGCCCTGCCCCAAAGAAGGCTCGAATGAATTTTAAATGAATACGAAAGAAATAACAAAACAAAGTCAAAATAATTTTTTTTTAAGCCAATTTTCAAATCGGGTAAAATCAGGGTAAAATGCATGACAGTGGTTGCCATGATATCAGTTAATACCAGCTTTATTATTAAAATATTAAGAATAAATTTGGAATGATACATTTTCTTGCTGCACCTCGTGAGTAATCTAATAAAGAAAACACAAAAAAGTAAGAATTCAAAGAGAACCGAAGAGACCATCCCCCTTCCCCTCCTCCCCTCCCCTCTCTTCCCTTACTTACCCTCCTCTCCCATATCAAAATTAGTTCCAACATGGCTGTCACTTGATGACAGCTTTTATAGTTCTTTCAAATATTTTTACATTATGAAGACAAATGCAAGTCAAAATGCCTTAGCTGTTCGGTTGGAGGCATTTTGTGCATATAATATGGTGATAAGCATAAAATGCATCGGGAAACAAAGCGGGATTTGTTGTCTCACGACCACGTCGACCCAAAATGGCGGCTGCATACCTGACCTTCCTTCCTGATTCAGTGATTGATAGACTGAGCAGAAATGCTCATATTACAAATCATATCACATGACAAGGAAGATCGTGTCCTGTCCCGTTTGTTGAATCTGGTCTTCAAGACTCCGTTATACTTTAATAGTTATAGACAAACAACAAGGCAAAGACTTGGAGTTATTACTCGGTAAGAATCAGGCGATTTATTTCGTAAGACCTCATTTTGATGCTTCCTATACTATGATCCATCCATACGATGGCGAAATAAAGAATCAGGGGCAATGCGTACGCATATGTACTACGTACATGCTAGCCTCCTTAATGCAGAACGGCTGCAAAGGAGGCTACTAACTTACATGCAAGTTTGAATATAAAGCTTACATTTTATTCCTCTAGCTCAGCCATGCATGTATCAATGTACATATGTACTGCACACACGCTTTTGTCTTTGCTTCATCCATCAAGTTCAAATAAACACGTGCTAAGTTTATAAAATATTTATTTTTCTCACCTATCAGCTGCTTCCCCAAGGGGTGACCCCACACTGTATAGTACAACATTGCATACAATAATGCAGGCATGCAATTCTTGGGTTGCACGTTACGTCATAGCCGCCATGTTGGATGACAATAACTTCTCTTGTTAGATCATCCAACATGGCGGCTGTTTCATTGTTATTTATATCTCAAGGGATTTTGAGTTGTGGTTGCAACCCAAGAATATGATTATTGTAGCATGTGACCACCTTTGCTACTAAAGGCCCAGACATATGCACAGTGCAACTTTTCTTGCAACATGGCACGCAACAAGGTGTTTTTGGGGTAAAGTAAAGTAAAGGACCTTATTTAACGTCGGTAACTCGTAATAGTAATCATACTAATAAACTTGAGGCCTACGGTGCGCACTTTACTCCCGGCCCTCCATCAGTGCTCCGTTTTACAGGTATTTAAAGCTGCACTGAGCTACACAGATTAGAGGGAAGTAGAAACAAGGATGTGAGGTCATGAAGAGTCGAACTGGGTACCTCTCGCATATAGTAGGCCGCGCACTAACCAACTAAGCCATCCTTGCTCCTTGGGGTGTCACACGATGCAACGTTGCGCAAAACAGTTGCAGAAGTAGGATCGAGTTCTACTTCTGCACTGGCTGTTGTGCTAAGGTTGCATCGTTTGTCCAAGCTAAACTGTTGCAGGAAACATTGCAATTGCAACAAATCTCATAAATTGTCAATATTGTGTTGCACTGTGTGTATATATCCATTATTTTGCCCTATCCTACATACAGCTACTGCTTATAGATTTGTGTCTGCTCTCATGCATATCATACGCAGATCAGATACAAGTAAAGGTACAGACACATACTGCAGCATTGAGCACAATGTTGCCAGAAAATATGATTGCAGTGCAGTGATAGCCAGTGTATCCACCCCTGCTGTTGTTATATACACCTATTTCAAATAACATTGTCGCGTTCAAAGCAACAAGCATCAAGCCAAGACCGAAGTGAATGCTGGCTATGTGCTGGCAAATTATTCAAATCAGACCTATTTTCTATGGAACGAATTGTGATACGCAAACAAGCACGTGAAAATGTTCATATTTTGCAATTAGTCCTTATAGAAACAATTGTGATTAAAAATAATAATTGCCAACACAAAACCAGCATTCACTTCGGTCTTGGCTTGACACTTTGAACGCGACTACGTTATTTGAAATAGGTGTATATAGCCAAGCTTATTGAAGTACAACTGTACAGTGCGATCCTACTTCTGCAATATTGCACACAACAACTTGCAGAGGTGGATGCATTTTACAATCGTGCAACTACCAGCAATATTGTGTGGGAAATTGCACCATGCATCTTGACCTTAATTCTAATTTTATTTCCATAAAGATTTCACCATGAAGCACATTATATTGGTCGCAGTTCTGGTACTTTGGCAATGTTTAATAACAGACACGTTGTTTGGTAAGTGTTTGTACATGTCAACTTTAGGCATACACTACGAGCAGAGTCTTCATTTTAACCTCCTCTAGACTGCTCGCAGGGTACTTTTATTATATGTATTTGAAATACAGTTGAACCTCGCAACCTGAAAGCGACCAACCAAAATGTCAAGCTTTGTGGTCGCTTACGAGAGGTGAACTGGAGGTTCAGCTGTATTTCATGTCTAGCTATGACATAAGTTCATCCATGTAGCCTAATTACTCCTATGTCCCATTCATGTTGTAATAATAATCAATAATGAAATTATATTCTGTAGCAACACAGTGTCACAGATTTTGTGGGTTAAACAGCAGTAAATGTTTACCAAATCTTGGTCGCTGCCTGTGTGAATTTGGATGGACTGGACCCAATGGAGCATTTATTACCTCTGGTCCTAATGAAGACAGGATTGTAGTAAGTACTTCATTCAGGCTACAATTAGCCACTTTTGAAACGAGTAATTAAAGGACTGGGAGCGGGTTTTGAGAATTAATCTAATTAAAAAATGAACCCCATCACAAGAAAGAGCATATCACAATTAGCATTATTACAAAGTTTCAAAAGGTTTTGTTAGATATTGAACGAGTAACAGCTTTCCAAAAGTCGCAAAAATTACAAAGAAATTTAAATGTATGCTTATTAGGGACGCTTGTCCCGAGTAACCATACATTTCTTTGTAATTTTTGCAGTTTTTAAATGTATGCAGTTCAGTTGCTGCTTCTCCAAACCCTATCAAACTCCTAAAACTTACTAATTGTGATATGCTCTTTATTGTTATGTGGTTCATTTTTTAATTAGATTAATATACCATATTAAAATATGGTATACAGTCAATGTCATTAAGGTTGTCCACCTCGGAAAAGCACATTTACACATTTACACATTTGCACTTTTACAAGCGCTGAAATACAACTCTCCACCTGAAATCTTCTGTATAAGGCCGCAGCATTCTACTGAATCTATTGACTCTGGGTTCATGCGTGCGAAACGAATATTACATGTGATGTTGCGAATGTGTAAATGTGCAAATGTGTAAATGTGCTTTTCCGAGGTGGACAACCTTAATGACATTGACTGTATAGTTAATAGATATACAGTCATTCTCAAAAGGTTGTCCAGATGAAAAGACTACAATACTACAATAAAGTCACGTGATTCATTATGTTTTCAATTACCTCACGTGGAATTTCAATTTGAGATGCAAAAGTACACGACATTGTGAGAACTGAAGGAAATGTCGTTGGTATCAACTTGTAGTTCTGCGCCCAGAAATTGAAAACATAATGAATCACGTAAGTTTATTGTAGTATTGTAGTCTTTTCACCTGGACAACCTTTTTGAGAATGACTGTATATAGTATACAAGCACTATGAATCGTTATACCCCATTGAGAAAATGCAACCTACAAGTCCACATAACCATGACTTTATTTGGAAGGGGTACATGCAAGTACGTAATCTAAAGTTCAATTAAAATCTAAATTCTCCTTTAGATTCTTTGAATTCCATAGGAGAATTTGGCTTCTGATCACAAGTCACTTACATGTACATGTACATGCACACCGTTCTTGTATGACAATATCCAAAATACAGGCGGAATACATTTACCTGGCCCTGGTTGCATGAAAGGTGGTTATAGCGCTATCCACAAATCCTATCCAATGGATAAAAATAATGCAGTTATCCAATAAATTTAACCGTTGGATAGGAGTACTTATCTGGTGGAATTATTAATATTAGTGCTAACCACCTTTCATTTAACTGGGGCCTGGTATCCTTCCAGGTTATGTCATCCCCCTTCCATACCCTCAAGGTCTTAATAGGAGGTTTTATGGAATCTTCTTCTGACGTCAAAATCTATCCGAGTGGCCGTCAAACTGTCATTTTACTTGCTCAAAACTTCAATTTTAGATCGGTGAAGTCTAAATATCTGTCAAATATAAGTTACTTATAAACAAACAAACAAATGTCATCTAGTTGCTTGAAGAAAAACTAACAGACTTTGAAAGTTAGGCTCGAACATTTTGTAGATCTTGACGGCCACTACGTCACACGTAAAACCTCCTATAGTATTATAATAGTATTGTATTGTACAAAAATGTATATAAATATTGTATATCTACAATTGTAAAAAAAAATTTTTTGATGGTACAAATAAAATATGTATGTACATGCATGTATGTCTTATATCGTACATATTGATCTTTCAGGCTGATTACTGTACTGTACAATGTCAGTATAACCATTTATACAGGAATACCAACTGTACTGGCATGACCACACCCTCTCCCATGCCGACAATGCTGATGGGTGGTGGCTCTTGTCATTCTAGATGTGGATCAAGTAAGATACATTATATGTTGCCCTTGTTTTGATCAGTGCCTGTGTTAATGGTCAGATAAATACACTCATTAAGAACAGACCTGGTTGTACGAAAGGTTACTAGATAAAGTTGACATAATTATGTAACTTTAGTTTTTTTTTTTTTTTTTTTTTTTACATGTAAAGTTATCCACTGGATAAGGATTTATCCAACAGATAGCACTATCCACCTTACACACAACTGCGACCTAGACACTAATAATACTTTATTCGAAATACTTAGGCCTACGGCAAACGTCGAACCGAACTTAATTCAGTCGAACCTATTAATTTTGTGGATACACTGCATTAAACCTTTATTATTTTTATTATTATTATTAAATAGGCTGATGGATAGTAATCATATGATGGTCCCGTGATTATAATTTGCTGAGAAGGCTTATTTTTAATAAGGATCGGTGCGACTTAAGTTCGACGTTTACATTAGGCCTTAGTCTACACTGGGCATTTCGAAATGGTAGATCCTGAGGTTAGCCTTATAATGTAGGATCCACCAATAGGTTAGGCCACACACACCGGGAACTTCGTACCCTACTCTTAGTTAAACAGTGGTGTTTGGTCTTGCTGAAGACTGATAATGGCAATAGAAGTCCATGGATATTATTACTTTATAACTTAGTTAATGACCTATTGTTTTTTTCTGTTAGATCGCTATATTGGACTCTGTTTAATCAATAATAAATGTCTTTGCTGGTGGGGAAGGACTGGTCCAGATGCCGTGTACATTAATGCTGGAACCTACCGAAATAGGATTGTGGTGAGGCGACATCTTTTGTTGTATGAGTTGCTTGTTAATACAGTCAAACCTCTATTAAGTGGTCACCCTCAGGAAATAGCCAACTGACCACTTTATAGAGGTGACCGCTTAATAAAGATCAAGTTTACAGTAAGTATGGGGACCAATTTCCGTGAATTTGAGTGAAAATGACCGCTTAATAGAGGGTGACCGCTTAACAGAGGGCTGCTTTTAGAGGTTTGACTGTAGACCTTTTCCATTTAATTGCCTCATTGTTTCCCCATTTCAAACCTCGTGGGAATAACATCAATGTTAAAGTTGATGTAAATGAAGATGATTTTGTATCAGATTTTCAAACCACTCCACTTCAACATATTTATGTGGATGAATGTAATTTAAGCAAAGTTAAAATCGAGGCTTGCTGTTCAGCGGTTCAGCTTGCTGCTGCGGGGTGCCCTCCCCTTGCTGCAGGGCTGGCACATGAGGCTTTCATTGCGGATCATGTGATCCTGGCATGTGACTAAAGGGAATTGATTGGGACTGTTATAATCGAGGCTTGCTGGTCAGCGGTTCAGCTTGATGCTGCGAAGGTGCCCTCCCCTTGCTGCAGTGCTGGCAAATCCATTGCTGCTGGTCGTGCTTGCAGAGGACAGGTTGCTACTTTTGTCTTGATGGCTGAATTTTGTCAGTTGATGGCTTCTACACTGTACATAAAAAATACAGATTAAAAAATGATTTTATTCTGTGATCTATTTTCAGGCAAGCAACTGCAAACAACTGTGCCATTACACACACATCTACAGGAATCCTTCATGTATTACATCAATGCAAAGTAAGGTTTGTCATTGGGAACCCAGTCCTACAGTATGCCTGGTTGTTTAGAGTGGATAGTATTGTGTTAAATATATCCTTATCCAGTGAATGATTTACTGACTTCATTGTTTACATGTTGCTTCATATTTAGTATAAATCCCACTTCAAGCTTCAAACAAACAGAAACATAATTATACATTATTATTATTGTTATTTATAACTATTGATTAGGGCTCCTATTGATAACAGTGTATTATATACACTGAAAGGACAACCCTGTTTAAATAAAGGTTTATTCATTCATAACTCAGCTCAGAAGAGAATGTCATGTTTATATAACAACTACTGAACATTGGAGAGCATTTGGTTCAATACTTATTGAGAAACTATCTTAAAACAGTAAAATTTCCAAAAATGTATGGCTGTGTTAATTACATTGTACTTTCTCAAATTTTCTCAAATGTTTTTACTAAATGTTACATTCTCTTCTGATTTTTAGAGTCTGTTTGTTTGTAGCTTGAAGTATGATTTATGCTAATGAAACAAAAAGGTCCTCCTATAAATTGATAGCACTCTCCACTATCACTAACTTATCAGTTACATATCATGTACCAGTCTTGCTAATGATGACGATGATAACAATAATACCTGAGTTTATTATATAGCACAGATACTACGCACGCTCTTATTGGTCAATTAGTGGGCCATAACTTCCAGTTCGGCCCACTGAAAACAGAAATGTAAGGAAAAGCTATATAATAAATATCTTATTAACCTCGCTTGCTCGGTCCATACAGGAAGTTATGGATCCTCGTTTCCCCCCACCTTTTTATGGCCCGCGCACTACACGCTTGGGCCATAAGGCCATGCGAAAAAACTCAATCCATAACTTCCCGTATGGACCTTGTGCTCAGTTAATAAGAGGTATTTATCATATGACCCGTATTTCCCCGTGTGCACACTCTTAATAAAACCTTCGGAGAAAGTTACGTGATTGGGCAGATATGGATTTTTGGAGCTGGTCCATACAAAGCCGTATCCGGCCTGGTCCCGATTGTTGTCAGGAAATTTTTTCTACTTTTTTTTCAGTTAAATTTATTTTTTAAATGTGGACGACAAAAGTGAAAAAAAACAAAACATTAATTGGTTCTTGTAGAGTAATCGTGCATTTGTGTTCACTTTTCCTTGGCTGTGAATGATTTTAGTACCAAAATGGTCCATATGAAAGGGTCATATGATAATGCTTATTGACTGAGTTAGGTCAGGCCGGACGGGAAGCGGTCCGTACTGCCATGACCTCGAGCCAAATATTTTCCCGTCCGGCCCTCCCACTCAGTCAATAAGTACATAATACATAGAATGCCTCCATTCAGTGTATTCTATCTATCTATTAGACAACCATTGTGATCCTAGATGTGATAAGTTTGGCCAAGGTCAATGTCAGTCTGATGGTCGCTGTCTGTGTTGGTGGGGATGGACTGGACCCAATGCTACTTATGTAACAACAGGGATTGACACCAGAATCAAGGTGAGCTTGAGGGACAGGCTTTCTAAATATTGTTGTTTCATCCTAAGTGTGTTTGTTTATATTTATTTGTTTGTTTATCAAGGCTGACTACTGTGACATGTCTTGTCACTATACAAATCGGTTCGTCAACCCACAATGTGCAAGCACAACCATTGCACGTAAGTAAAACTACTAAGAGCCACATCAATTGACATTTGCAGTTCCTTATTCTCACTAATTTTCATAAGTACTAATTTTTGTGATTTTCGATATTTCAAAAAAATCGCAAAATTTAATACTCGCAAAAAAAATACATTTGGTTCTGATTTTCTCCCCAAGTAGTGAAATCCTTCCCACTCCCCTGGGGGCAGTTTTGAAAGGAAATGATCACAAAATGCAGGGCACAACAAATTGCAGATCACATCGACATTGTTTAGTTAAAGGTCAAGAATATGGATCTATACTCACTCTTCCAGTGTATAATAATGTTGTCTGGTTTAATGATACAATAATAATATTTATCCATGTATATGTTACTGTTCTTTAGCTTCATCTTCAAACAGTACTGCAACATCCCAGCAAACCTTCCCTGCAGTGACCAGCAATTCTACCAACACATCAACACCATCACTGCCATCACATCCTTCTACCTCAGCCACACTCGTATCAACAACTGATAGTAAGTAAAATGAATATTGATTATAATATAATTGATTATTATAATTACCATTATTGTAATAATTACAATATATTATTAGAGTCGTTTTCGTATGAGTGGGAACTACATGCTGTATCCAAGCATTCTGATTGGTTTAGCGATGATTTTGCGCACTGTGATTGGTTGAAGACAATGTCTTCGATTCCTTACCGTGACCGTAACTCCGTGCCCGACTCTGTAATATAGGTTAATCATACAGTTTCGAGTTCTGTGACTCATTGCGGAAAAATTATGCAAGCTCTATCAAATATTAGTTAGACGAGAATTACCTTATCATACAGTTTCGCAGTTCTGTGAATTTGAGTAATTTTGTACGCGTGTGTTTAATATTCCTACAAAAAATTATGCAAGCTCATTATCAATTTATTATGAAAATGACGAACGAATGTTGTGTCAATTGTCCTTAATCACAGTGCGCAAAATCATCGCTCAACCAATCAGAATGCTTATAAGCAACGGTCTTGTTGACATAATATGTAACTATCTTGTCTTTTTTAGGTCTGTTAAAATCTTGTGACCCCAAATGTGAAAGTTTTCCAGGCCAAGGTCAATGTCAGTCTGATGGTCGCTGTCTATGTTGGTGGGGATGGACTGGACCCAATGCTACATACATAGTCACAGGAAACTTGACCAACAGAATCATGGTACAGATGAAGCTCAGCTCTTATCATTTGAAAATACTATTATGTCATATACTACAACTACCACAATGCTTACTATTATTGTACTATTCTCATGGGGGAATAAAAACCTGAATAGGAAAGCAGGGCCGTACATAACCCAAAATTCAAGGGGGGGCAGTACGTATTTAACAGCAAAAAATAACTAAAAATATCACAGTTATCAGTACTTTTTGGTATCTTTTTCGTCTTGCTAGGGGGGCAAATGCCCCCCCCCCCCCCCCCCCCCCTGCCCCTGTGCTGTGTACGGCCCTGGAAAGCATTCTGGTAGTTGTAGTAATATTAAAATCATGAAATTGATATTAAATCGAAGTGACGTCATAATGATATCCTAGGGCAATACCACAGGAGAATTTGAATTATTGTCACTTAAACTATTCTTGCCATTTTTGTCTCCAATAGGCTGACTATTGTACAGAAAGCTGCCATTACACACACGATTACTTAAATACATCCTGTGCCAGTATTCCTACACCAAGGGCCTGTAGTGTTCCACCAAACACTTCAACATCCTTGCCATGTAAACCAGAATGTGGCACCGGTGAGACAAACTTTCAATCTTTATAGAGTGTCAGTCAGTATGTTATCTTTCTTATATGGCACAAGCTACTTCCGGTAAAATCGCACGATCTGATTGGTTGTTTAGCAGGCAAGATTCTGCGATAATGCCTGTGGGTGATTACAGATTTTTTGACACAACAAAAATTGGCTCTCTTCGATTTACCACTGATTTCATTGATACACGCCCAAGTCAAGCATTTGGTTGTAATCGATAGTCTCGCCAAATGTGTTTGATTGACGGAAGCGAATCGACAAACTCGCACCAGGAACTTTTCTCTGTCGGGCATGTATCAATGAAATCAGTGGTAATAACCTCGCTTGCTCCATCAGTACAGGAAAATATCAGACCTCAGTCTTTTTTGTACAAACCTCGCATAGTCGGCTCGGTCTGTACTTTAACTACTTAAAAGTAGTTAATACTGACTTCCTACCCAGACCAAATACACAGGTGTCTTATCATGGATTCTGTTTAAATGTTAATTCTAGGTGTTCACTATGGTCAGTGCCTTAGCAATGGACGTTGTCTGTGTTGGTGGGGATGGACTGGACCCAACTCCTGTTTTGTTGATGGTGGAGATTACAATAACAGGATAATAGTGAGTTAGTTGTATTTGTTAATGTTTGATAGTTTGCTTGTCTATTTGTCTATTTGTCTATGTGATAGCAGTTTGCTTTGCATAGGGCGTACGTGTTCACTGGTTTGCAGTGCATGTCATTATTTGTTTCATGCATGTGTGGAGCGTGGTACCATGTGTGGTGTATTTGTGCATTCATGCTTTCATGATTGATTGATTGATTATTGATTTATTGCTTGCTTGCTTCCTTGCTTCCTTGCTTCCTTGCTTCCTTGCTTCCTTGCTTCCTTGCTTCCTTGCTTCCTTGCTTCCTTGCTTCCTTGCTTCCTTGCTTGCTTGCTTGCTTGCTTGCTTGCTTGCTTGCTTGCTTGCTTGCTTGCTTGCTTGCTTGCTTGCTTGCTTGCTTGCTTGCTTGCTTGCTTGCTTGCTTGCTTGCTTGCTTGCTTGCTTGCTTGCTTGCTTGCTTGCTTGCTTGCTTGCTTGCTTGCTTGCTTGCTTGCTTGCTTGCTTGCTTGCTTTGCTTGCTTCCTTCCTTCCTTCCTTACTTGCTTGTTTGTTAGTTTGTTTTGCAGTGTCTGTTCACTCTGTCTGTTTTGCAGTCTGTCTGTTTGTTTGTTTGTTTTTTGTACATGTGTATAAACTGACACTATTTTGTAATTGTTTTTCTTGTTCGCTCTAGGCTGACTACTGCAATGAACCATGTCACTATACCCATGATTACAGGAATAATTCATGTACCAAACAAGATAGTGAGTCTAGTGTAGCATACATATACTTTCATAATCATTGGCATCACCATCCTCATATTGTCACGGCCGTCATCAACGTTGTTACAATTTATTATCAGCACCTTCATGACTATCAGCATCAACATTAGTACCATCATTCCTTGAAATCTGTTGGACATTTTTTCAAAATTTCACTATTTGACTACTTTTTGTTTTCTGGGGCCGGGTGTTCGAAAGGCGTTTAGTGCTAATCGCCTTTCGAACAACCGGGCCCATAAGTACATTACACTAATTCAGTATCTTCCCAATTTTCAGAGAGCACCGATTCAGTCCATCCAAGTTTGCCATCCACTATACTGCCTGTGACAACTCAAGTACCTTCAACAGCACAGCAATCGCCTGTTTCTGCAACAGAAGAATCTACTACAAAGACACAATCAATAACGATAGAGTATAGTAGCGAATTAAAACAGCCTACTACAACACAACTACCTAAAATGACTGAAGTACACCCTACCACAATGGAACAACCTAATTCAACACAGCAGCCTACCACAACAGAACAGCCTACCACAATGGAAAACCATACCACAACACAACTTCCTTTGACAACAGAACCCATTGAGCCGACGGAACCTATTGTTCAGCCAGCAGAACCCACTGAGCCAACAGAACCCACTGAGCCAACAGAACCCACTGAGCCAGCAGAACCCACTGAGCCAACAGAACCCACTGAGCCAACAGAACCCACTGAGCCAACAGAGAGCCAGCAGAACCCACTGAGCCAACAGAACCCACTGAGCCAACAGAACCCACTGAGCCAGCAGAACCCACTGAGCCAACAGAACCCACTGAGCCAACAGAACCCATTGAGCCAGCAGAACCCACTGAGCCAACAGAACCCACTGAGCCAACAGAACCTATTCAGCCAGCAGAACCCACTGAGCCAACAGAACCCACTGAGCCAACAGAACCCACTGAGCCAACAGAACCCACTGAGCCAGCAGAACCCACTGAGCCAACAGAACCCACTGAGCCAACAGAACCCATTGAGCCAGAAGAACCCACTGAGCCAGCAGAACCCATTCAGCTGACAGAACCCATTGAGCCAGCAGAACCCACTGAGCCAACAGAACCCACTGAGCCAACAGAACCCACTGAGCCAACAGAATCCATTGAGCCAACAGAATCCACTGAGCCAACAGAACCCATTGAGCCAGCAGAACCCACTGAGCCAACAGAACCCATTGAGCCAACAGAATCCACTGAGCCAACAGAACCCATTGAGCCAACAAAACCCATTGAGCCAGCAGAACCCATTGAGCCAACAGAATCCATTGAACCAACAGAACCCATTGAGCCAACAGAACCCACTGAGCCAGCAGAACCCATTCAGCCAACAGAACCCATTGAGCCAGCAGAAGGTTCTGTTCCCATTGAGCCAACAGAACCCATTGAGCCAGCAGAACCCACTGAGCCAACAGAACCCATTGAGCCAGCAGAACCCATTGAGCCAGCAGAACCCACTGAGCCAGCAGAACCCACTGAGCCAGCAGAACCCACTGAGCCAACAGAACCCATTGAGCCAACAGAACCCATTGAGCCAGCAGAACCCACTGAGCCAACAGAACCCATTGAGCCAACAGAACCCATTGAGCCAGCAGAACCCACTGAGCCAACAGAACCCACTGAGCCAACAGAACCCACTGAGCCAACAGAATCCATTGAGCCAGCAGAACCCACTGAGCCAACAGAACCCACTGAGCCAGCAGAACCCACTGAGCCAACAGAATCCATTGAGTCAGCAGAACCCATTGAGCATATGCAGGAAGACAGGGCATTTCAGGTATGTAAGGTGTTAACAAAACTCAGTCAAATTTTGGAACATTACAGTTAAAGAATTTTCCAATTATTGCTTTCAATTATTTCAAACATTTCGAGAGTGGTGGTTTTCTAGTGTCACTTCGAAGTAGATGGGCGATGTGTATGTAACACTCCTTTTGTATACGTTATCATTTATAGGCAAACCATGATCACATAGATGCACAAGAACAACCAGCTTCTCATGTAAGTATAAACCCTGTCCTTGTTACTCGGGCGTCCTGTGGAATGCCCGAGGTTTAATTGATGTTAAGTAATAGTGAGGATGATGATGACAATGTATTAAATGATGATGATGATGACTGTAATGATAATGATGATGATAATGATGCATATGGTAGTGATAATATCAATAGGGTTGAAAGTGCTATATATTGTTAGAGGTGACTGATGATGGGGATGTAGTCAAATGTTATGATGATGCTGGATGATGCCAGTGATAGTAATGAGGATGATGGTGATAGGGTTGAATGTGTTACATATAGTGTCAAAGGTGACTGATGATGGTGATGACAGTCGTGTATGTTGATGCCGGATGGCCAGTGATAGTAATGAGGATGATGGTGATAGGGTTGAAGGTGTTACATATAGTATCAGAGGTGACTGATGATGGTGATGACAGTCATGCATGATGATGCCGGATGATGTGACAGTAATGAGGATGGTGATGGTGATAGGGTTGAAGGTGTTACATATTGTCAGAGGGTGACTGATGATGGTGATGACAGTCATGTCTGATGATGACGGATGATGCCAGTGATAGTAATGAGGATGATGGTGATGGCATAGGGTTGAAGGTGTTACATATAGTGTCAGAAATGACTGATGATGGTGATGACAGTCATGTATGATGATGCTGGATGATGCTAGTGATAGTAATGAGGGTGTTGGTGATAGGGTTGAAGGTGCTACATATAGTGTCAGAGGTGACTGATGATGACGATGATGGATATAATGATGATGAAAACATACCACAGAACTTTCCCAAATCTTTAGTTCAAATCCATTCTGTGTCCTTCATCAGGAAAATGTTGGTTCCCAGCAATCCAGTTCCTCTTCGTCTAAAGCAAATACTATCGCCATGACAATTGGTGTCATCGCCATCATATGTGCTATAGCAGGACTCGTTATAATGCTAAAATTCCAAATGAAATGTCTTCGAGTACGTACAGGGTATAGAAAGCTTGGTGAGGAGGGGTACTTCCTCAACGAGAGAGACATGAATCAAGAATTCTAAATAGAAAAAATGTTGGAAGCTTAAAAATAAAAAATAAAAATTGGGGGATGAGAATCACGACGAGGATGAGAAGTTTGTTGTTTCTTCTCACAATAATGTACTTGTTTGGTATTATTTTGTCTCACCGTTGACTTAATTATCACTCTAATACTGAAAATATCTCACTATATTTTTACTGAAAAAAATGAGGCAAATGATTTTTTTTAAATCTTGTCAATCCTATTGCAATTATTGATTTGTTTAATAATACAATAACTCTTGTAAATATTTTAAAGTTTATAACAAAAATAAATATGTAATTCCATTGCAAACTTTGAATGCGAATCCAGTCTAGCCTGCTTCCTTATTTAATAGGGAAAGTTTTTTTTTTAGGGCCGGGAAGGGGAGGTTCTCGCCCCTCCTATCTCCTCGCCCCAATCTCCTCGCCTCCAACAAGGAACGCCTGATCCAAACTCAAACTGTGCTCCAGTTTGTTAGGCGTATCACAGGAAGCCCAACACGTGTGTACAAACTTACAAAGGTTTTTATGTAAACCCGAGATTGTACACTAAAATGGGAACCCTGTGGATTTGCTCAAACCGACGAAACATCACGTAAAACGTCACGCGTGTCAACGAATGATTTACACCCATGACGTCAGCCATCCTGTCCTAGTCTTGTGATTATTCAAGTGCACTTGGTTCTTGACCGCAATAATTCGTTCATTTGATTGACGTACATAAATAAAGGAATCTGATATAGGTGTACTGATAGAATATTTCACAACGTCCTCTTACAGAGTGTATGCTGAAATACACGTTTCCACAACATTGAGTCTTGCTTGCTATTTTTTCCGTCTCATAGTTCCTCACTGTCCTACGCAGCCTTGACTGGAGGAAAAAAGAGCATCTATAGCAATTTGCAGTCTAGCTCCTGCCGCAAGTCTTACTATACTATATAAAAGGCCTTACTGTATAACGTGGAAACGGACCTGATATTCAGCTATGGTTGACTAATATTTGATTTTCAGTGATAAACCTGGATGGCCGGTGTGGACCCTAAAAAAATACTCCATAAAGCATTATAATAATGATTATTCATTTCCTTTGTTATTTTACATCGTTCTTTTACTTATTTATTCGTTCATTTATTCAAACTTCCGAGGCGTTTCTGTTTCATACCTAACCGTTCTCGCTGAAACTTTCAAGTACTTGTCAATGACGTCAGCACTCACTATATTGAGGTCATTGAGCAATAACGCAATTAGCCACTACCAAATCGAGCAGGGGACTGGGAACGAGTTCATTAGAATTAATTTAATTACGAAATGAAGTTCATGACATGAAACAGCATGTTGAAATTAGCATATGTGCAAAGTTTGATGTGATTTGAGCGAATTCTGTCAGAATTATAAGCTTTTGAAATTGCGTTGTCCCTCCAAAATTTTACAGTGAATGTATGGTTTGGAGGGACAACGTAAAAAAATTACAGAGTTTGTATGGGAAAATAGACATATTTGATGCCATCTAGCATCGTCAATATCAAGCCGAAGTTCACCAAACTTTGCAGACTAGCTAAGTTTGATCTGCTCTCTCAGAAAATGATGCCTAATTTTACTAATATCAAATTGAATTAGTTTTACGGACTTGGTACCAGTCCCCTGCTCGTTTTGGTAATGGCTAATTCAGTATTGAATCACGTAATTAATCCTTTCTAGTCATTACCAGGATCATCTTTTAGAAAGTAATATCATCTTTTGTTGTCAAATGTATGATTACATTTACATTGAGGATAGATTTAAATTTTTTGAAAAATAAATTTGTAAAAACACGTTTTTTTGTGTTTTTTTTTTCAGTAGAGTGCAAACCATATGTCCGTGAAATAATACTACTAGTCGTTTCTGGTAGAAAGTGAAGTGCTGCGAGTTGTGCACTGCCGTACATGGTAACACATAAAAGTGAAATGTAGCTTTCAATGCATACATGTGGCTGTCCCTTGTCAGCAAGGCACATTTGTGGTAAAATAAAATAATAAAATGCAGTATAATAATAATAATAACTTTATTACGTACTGTGTCATGTGTTCTAACTTACAAGAAACTAATTAGCGACACCTATCTATACCCACTAAAATCCCCTCCCCCTCCCATATCTCTACTGATTCTCATTTCCACCCTTGTCCCCATTGTTCCCATCCCACATCTCCATTGATTCTCATTCCTGTCCCGGTCACATTGTCCCCTTCCATGTCTCTATTTATTCTCATTCCCACCCGAGTTTCTATATACACCATTAAAATGGTGTATGGTGTTGCTTTTAAAATACAAATACTAACACTATAATAATATGGTCATAGACAGACAGCTATAGACACTGTACAAGCACTAAAAGCATGCAATACTTTGCACTATTTATCATATGTTGCATGCTTTTAATAGTTTGTACTCTACTGATATGCAGTAATTAATACAAATATGGATTCAATGAAATAGAGAATTGTGTTTGGTGTACACCTAATTGCAAAAAGGTTGTCCACCTCGGAAAAGCACATTTACACATTTACACATTTGCACTTTTACAAGTGCTGAAATACAACTATCCACCTGAAATCTTCTGTATAAGGCCGCAGCATTCTTATGGCAGTATACTTCTACTGAATCTATTGACTCTGGGTTCCACTTGCGCAAAACAAATATACACGTGATGTTGCGAATGTGCAAATGTGTAAATGTGCAAATGTGTAAATGTGCTTTTCCGGGACAACCTTTCTGCAATTAGGTGTATATTATATACAATGTTACTGGCCAGATATCAGGAAAGATGTCGAAGCCTCATAGCACACTTGTAGAAGATAAAAGTACACCAGGATGGATCGTATAATTTGATTCAGTAGTTGCTTCCATGCCAATGGCATGGGCCGGATTGGTTTGACGAAGACCAACAAACTCGATCAGGTAGATAGGTCAGCGACAGCGTCTCTGTATCTGGGATACTGTGTCTTTCAAAAGCATCTGAAAGAAGGCTGTAGAAGTACTCCATTGTGGAACTGGATGCGACTGACACACAACAGTCAACAGCGCTGAAAGCTCATAAAACAACATTGTCTTCCCCTTGAAATGTCACTAAATTGTTCATGGCCCTGACGAATGCTTCCAACAATGAATAAAGTTGCATTTGACATCATGGTTTGTAGAAAACGAACACTTTCCTGGCTTGAATCAGCGAAAAATAAACGATACTCCGATCCGGCCAACGAGTCGTGTTGTGAGTGTGCGCTGATCAAAAGTACCGTGGCTCACAAATCATCTCCACACACAAACCCACTCCGTGAAATCATAGTTTGCAGTCGAGATTCTCGTTGCATCCACATAAGTGCCCAGATCCCACACGACCACACATGACACAGGAACTCCGTCAAGATTAGTTTCGCTGCTCGCTACGCTCGCAGCAATTACTAAATAGTACTAAATAGTGTTATCTCCATTGTTTTCTATTGTTTCATCAGTGCTATTTAGTACTAATTAGTTAGTATTGTTTCACGGACATATGGTTTGTACTCTACTAACTGACTACTAAACAGTTCTTCTACTGAATATTAACCATGACATCAAGCCCGGACATCATATAACCCGACGCCAAAGCCGCGAGGACGACAATATCGTAGTTCCGGCTGCTGTTTCGTTACCATACTTAATTAAAAGTGTTGGATTCTGAACAGTTTTATCTATGTATTTTTTGTTTTATTTAGCAGAATCTTCCCTAGCTTGCTTAATTGTATTGAGAAAGAAATCAAAGTAATACTGTTTGAGTTCAGGGAGCTGATTCAGTGCACAATTGTTGAGAACTTCCGGCCATCAGCCCACTTCTAGTCGAAGGGTCCGACCTCCACGTACCTCTGATCTCCTGCCACAGCCCAACTCACAAACCTAAGACGTGTATTATTGCATGCTGTGTAGTACACACTTCCTCCCATCACGTAGCCGATACAAAGGTTATCTAAATATGCTC
Organism: Actinostola sp. cb2023; assembly: GCA_033675265.1. Classification (NCBI taxonomy): domain Eukaryota; kingdom Metazoa; phylum Cnidaria; class Anthozoa; order Actiniaria; family Actinostolidae; genus Actinostola; species Actinostola sp. cb2023. Next base: position 590,868 of record JAUJYZ010000015.1, on the reverse strand, counting down.
ATTATTTCCCTCTGAACTAGAATTTGCAATTTCTCTTCAGTTCTATCGATTGGTTTATATACCCTGGATGGGGTTCCTATTTCACTCTCGGGATAGGAACCCCTAGCCTGCGTAGCTTGGCAAACGCAGGCTAAGGAACCCCTGGCATCCAGGGTATCGATTGGTTCGGTAGTTTACTGAAAGGTCAGCTTTCTTGCGCTTCAGAAAGCTTTCATTATCTGTACCCACCGGCCACGTGGGCTCTATGTACCAGACGTGCTTACGGTCATTACTGAACTGCATGATTGATGAACGAGAGCAACATATAGAAGACTGGAGACGAGTTATATTTTATCAATGGTACCCTGCCATAAATCATTGCCGGCTCTCGCGTCTCTTCTCTTACCGCTCTTAGCCTTATTTCTAGCTTGCTTGCAAGCATTGTCTTATTTCTCTTTGAAAGGGAGGGGAGAGGAGGGGAGAGAAGGGGAGGGGAGAGGAGGGGAGAGAAGGGGAGAGGAGGGGAGAGAAGGGGAGGGGAGAGGTAGGGAGGACGATGCCTGAAGACTACTGGTGCCTGAATGAATGAAACCTTTATTTAAACAGGGTAGTCCCTTCAGTAACAAAGCGTACTGTATTCTGTTCAAAGTGAATGAGCAATTCTGGTCATCAATTATAGTATTCGCCATTTCACAATGCTGCCTTAAAAACGGTATATCTATGTCCTGAAGCATAAACACTTAACAGCAAGCACGTACCAAGGGATTTGCAAGGGTAATAAGTCAATATGAAGATAAGTAGATGGCTACGAAGATAAACTACACTGAGCTCAGTACTTTGATCATATATATTTTACTTCTAGGCCGTGATAATTGCTTGACAAAAAACTTTCTTGCTAAAAAAAAACACTTTTGTGATCAAACGATGGTTTGTATATATTAAACAAAGGATCTGACCATCTTGATCACAGCGAACCGAGTAGTTCTTTCACGAAACGTGATGGCATTTTTACTCACCACACAATCACGTGTCAGTGTTTTTCTTCTCAAAACTAAATTTACATCCTGGACTGATTTAAAAGACCTAAAATTGTCGTCTTCATTCACTTTGTAAAGAAATCGGTAAACGTACATATGTTTTGTCAGATGTGATAGAACCCAATTTAGAGCGGCGGATCTTCCTGAAGAGTGTATCAGGGGTCTCGAAGGTATCCGACTGGTATATATATAATTAAACAGAGGCACGTACAAGACGAAGAATACGAACTGAATTTGATTGAAAACAATTACATTTCTTTCAATTACTAAGTAACTAAAAGCTTCTTGAAACCGGCGGAAACCTGGACAGACCTAATGGTCTGCTAATGGTACCAGCTGTAGGGTGTAGTTCCAGCCAAAAATGGCGTCACTAAATTAACCAGAATAAAAACCTGGACCGACCTAATGGCACCAGCCGTCATTGTAGGGTGTAGTTCCAGCCCAAAATGGCGCCACTAAATTAACCAGAATAAAAACCTGGACCGAGGCACCACCTACTGTAGTACCAGCCGGCGCCACTAAATTAACCAGAATAAAAACCTGGACAGACCTACTGGTACCAGCCGTCATTGAGTAGGGTGTAGTTCCAGCCAAACTGACATCATTAATATATCGGGCGCCACTAAACCAGAATAAAAACCTGTTTGAATAACTTTGCAAAATAATAATAACCAAACCAGCTTTGTCAACTTGGGAAAAAAAAAAAAACAAGCATAAGATAGAGGCTGTTATTTATTTCACTGTGAAAATGGGTCCACTGCAAGTTTATAAAGAGTCATATAGAGCGGTGTATTTCTTATGCTTACGCGAGCAGTATATGCTTGCTATATGGTGGGGCCCTTAATTTTTTGCTTGTGACAAACGAAGTCGGATTTTCTTCCAATTTCTTTTATCTTTTTTATATTCCTTTCTTCTTTTTTTCACAATGATTCCCAATTGAGAGTGTGAAATTTTCCAGTTCTAAAAACAAAGAATTTCCAGTAACTATAATTCGTTATGTCTTTCTAGGCAATCGCCTCAAGCTGGCACCGCGTTCATAAGGGGTTACCTAGGCAACGGTCTCATCTTGATGAGCGACAGAGATGAATCCAAGTAGAATAGCAGAATAATGACTGACTTTTTATTGCGTCAAAGTTAACATTTACAGAGGAAAATCTGCATAGCAGAATAACCGATACATGCAATGTTACGTGCATTCCTTGTATTGCTTCTTTCAAAGGTGTCAAAAACCTTCAAAAAGTGTGAAAAAAATTCAAAATGCACGAAAATGCTATTATCCGGATACTGAAAAAAAAATCAAATAAATTCGTCTACTAGCTACTAGTGGAGTTGCTATCTGTTCGTAGGACATTTTTAGGGCTAAAATGCAAGTCGCAGTAAGTTTTCGTGCCAAGATACACTGATGGAGAAATTATATAAACAAAAATATTTGTGAAAATGGTACCTGCGACGGGGCTGGCTGTTGAAATCAAAACGAGAAACCGTCACGTAGCCTCCTTCGACGCCACGCGGTTCTAGCTGGTTCACTTTTCTCAAGCGAACCTGAAACTATAAAAACGTCTGCGAAGGAGGCCAGTGAAGTAACTTTGCTATAACGCAAATATTTGATTTTCTTTCCAGACACTGAGATTATAAAGTGTTTCGTAATATTTCTAACACAATGAAAATCAATCAACATTTCGAATGATTTTTCGATGATCAGCTATAGTTTGTCGGCTTCGGTTCTTGCGGCCAGTGACTTCGTTTGAGCAATTTGACTTGCCGTTGCTATAGAGAAACAAGTAATTCTGTGTCAGAAGAGCCTATTTGTCGGTCGCTCTGCCGATCTGTTTATTGATCAGATTTATAGTCAGTTTTTTGAGTATAGGAAGACTAGGAAGGCCGATCATTTTTTCAGTGATTTTTGGGTCAACACTACTGAGATCTAGCGTAAATTAAGTTTGTTCGTTTTTTTTTTTTCAGGCTGCTTTCTACGTATTGTGAAACTGCATTTTACTGGTCGACGAACACCAGAGACAAATAGCAAACAACTAAAACAATACAATGCAAACAAACATCTCATTTATCTGAAAAATACCCTGCCATACACTGTACTGATTCCTGCCTGAACTGATCAGTCAAATGTGATTCCAAGCAAATTCTTAGTGTTAAATTTAAAGATGAAAAATAAAATACCTTTTGCTTAGTCAGTTGTTAAGACTGCTAAGTTAGTAGACATCAAAGGTGTAAACAAAGAAAAGAGTACTTTATATTTCATTTTCAAATTTTACACTAATTTTACACCTGATTGAGCTGGTAATCCGAGCCTGAATCGAATCGAGATGCTCATATGTGGCCGGATGCTCATCTTGCAAAAATTAAAATAATATTTAGTACAGTGTGGGATGCAATCCAACTAATTTCGCAATACTGTTCTGCATGAAGAATAGAACACAAAAGGGCCATAAATGTCTCAGCGTTCAACGGAGCAGAAGCCGCCCGCATGAGCCGCCCGCATGAGCCGCCCGTGGATGATGCGACTCAACGAGCAAGCCGCCATCAGCCAAAGAAAGACTATTTTATAAATTGATAGGGACTAGCAGTTAAACTAGTAGAGACTGCATCGTTTTATAGCAATCAACAATCCGATGTAGAATGAAACTTTAACACCGTGTTTGTAACACTTGTTGGCCCTTGTTAGATCAGTCTATTTTTAGCTGCATGGCATGCCCCTGATAGAGGTAAAGACAATGAACCCAGCATGCATCCCTATAACGCATTGACACACTTCCAGCCCCATGCAGTCGGTCTTAATGCTGGATTTGTTATTAAGAATCCCAGCTTCATTGAACCGATTACTGACAGAAGCAAAGCGCATTCGTCAAAATGAGATAATACATGAAGGAACGTCAAAAATTCGAAAACTCAGTTTATTCCTCTCGGCTCTCGATCGCGTCACTTGCAGAATTGTATCAAAGTGCGCAAAATGACCCTATAGGCACTGTGTGAGACTCCACACTATCAGATATATAGTCAAGTATAGATTATTAGCTCAGTCGAATTCGATATGAAATGGAAATTCTACTGCAGGAAAACAACATTTTCAGTCGAGATGACTGATCTGAGTTCAATTTTGACAATTTTGGACCTGGCGGAACGGCTTTCATTTGGCGCGGCACGAATTATTCTACCTAGAACGCATCAACGCCATTATACTACGCTATTGTTTACCATAAGTACTGCGCTATTGTTTTGCGGTTTTTATACTCTTTTGTTTCCATAATTATGATGCTTTTACAGTATTTTTTGCACCTTCGGGTCAAATATTGTCACCTCATTTTGTGAAACAGGGCCGACAACTGTTTTGCAACTGCCGAGAAATCAAATTGAAAAAACATTTGAAATATAGCCGTCATTTTTTGGACACTATTTGCCTCTTTCTTTTTCAACCAGTAAGCTGATCTTTATATTAATATCCATCTATCAGTCTTTCTCGTCTGTTTTGCTGGCACTTCTTGGCTAATCTAACAAGATAAAAAACACTGACTTGTCTTTATCGTCACTGCAGCAGAATCTTGATCGAAGATGGGCAGCTGAAACCATGGCAAACAAATTCAACTGACTGATTTAACTATCAAAATTGTTCCGTGCATGTACTGCAAACCGAGTAACTGAACTGGGAACCTGTTGACTGACATGAATTATTTTCGAGCGAGAAAAAGAGATCAGAAAAATATTTTTGTGTCTCTTGTTTTACCAATGGTTTGACTTTCAGCTACAAAATATTGCCCTACTGCCCGCCCAAAGGCACTTAGTTTCCGACTACTCGGAAAGAAATTAGCAACGTTGTGATAAAGTGTTTACGCTATTCAGTTATTAATACAGTCTTTTCGACAGAAATAACTCCTGGTTTATATATATATTTGCCGTGCTGTGAGGCGTTTCGAAGGTGATGATAAACGATATATCTGGGACGACATATATATTTTGATCTCCACGATAAATCTTCATTAGTTCAAAAAGACACAGAGTTCAAAAAGACGAACTTAAGATCAGAATTTTGATCGAAGAAGAAGAAGAAGAGATGTGATGATGATTGATTATGACCGAAAAAAATAACACAGCTCCAAGGAAGAGCACTTTACAGCCGGTGAGCTGGTAAATTACAGCGAGCGCGTGTATAAAATCGTTGTTTAAAAAAGCAGGAGCCTATATATATACATGCAAAAAGCTAATACACTGTAGTTACGTAAGTAGTTCTCCCCTAAAAGTAGGCGTACTGGGCGGGTCAGTTCCTGACTCAATTTTAAATTGCAGTTCAGATTTTTTTCAGTCCCGTAATGTTGCGGTTTGTCGAGATGCGGTTTTTGACATGACATGTACAATGAAGTATTTTCATCGCTAAAAATAACTGCAACTCGGCAAGTCATAGGATTTGTTTTCTGACTGACTATCACCATATCAGCAAAAAAAAATTGAGATTTATTCATATTTATAAATCATGGCCGAACAAAGCTTTTATTGTGCAGTGTTTGCAGAAATTTCTTGCTACGTTGCATAAAACGGAACATTTAGATTTGGTAGATTTGAATATTTACTGATAGCTCAGCCAAAACAGCAGGCAAGTCCAGGCGAGTTGTGAAAACAAAAAGAAACTTTATACTAGAGTATAGTATTCATTGTCTGATAGTAAAGCAACGCTTTGCCTAATGTACAATGCTGGAATCCATCCACTTTTCCAATGACTTTTCCTGTAGGACGCAATCCTTCTTACAAAAGAGAGAAGTTAAAATCTAAATGCATCAACAAACAATTTAAATATTTTTTATATATTTTTGTTTTGATTAGCGGAGTTGGTTAGGATGGAACTAACACGGGTCAAACCACAACAAAAGACATTCAACACTTCAAAACACTGGCAAACGACCAAGCAACCAGAGTACACGAAACCGCAAATAACAAATGATCAAAATCTCCCAAAACAATATATACTCTGTTGCTTTGAGAATATCAATTTTAAGTCTTGAATACCATTATGAATGTTGTAATGCCAATTAAATTTCTCTGTACTGAATATTATATATCCGAGCATGCATTGAGTCACACAACAGTACTGATTACGTGTCGTTGTGTGACCCCTGTGATCTCGAGGTGTGATTTGCTCCATGGCGGCGCCGACGTAAATGGTCAGAAATTAGAACGTTACGAAATATCTGCAGACACTTTCAACAGTCTTCCGAATGAAAATCGACTTCCAGAATATGGAATCACCATTGACACTGAAAATATTCGATTCTTTCTTCCATTTTCGACCTTATAAAAATGAGCGGTCAAAAAATACGCACCCTCACTCGGAAGGGAAATTTTGGGAAGTCACGATCGAGAGAGAGTGTCAAGGCTTGTCGTTTTAGCTGGACTTTCGGACTGATTTCTTTATACGAGTGTTCATAAGAAGTGCTTCAGATCCATTTTACTATCTGCAGATAAATTAATCTTTTGGTTAATTTGAATTTCTGGAGGCGCTCAGTAATCCAAAAGGTCATCAAATAAACCTGATTGTTCTCAACATGCGAGTCTTTTGTTGAGCTGCAAACAAAAGACGGGTTGTTCAAGTCCTTCGGGAATCTCACCTATTGAAATAAACGTTCTATAAGTCATTGTTGAGACAAAAGGGGATCGAATCTTGATGGTCTAGATGCAAAAATCTATCGAGGACGTGATGTGGTGTGACGAATGTTTATTTTGGATGCTCCAATCACAAACGTGCCTCATTGGTTATTGTTATTAGATGATTGACAGATGACGTCACAGTCAGCATAAAAGCTAGTTCGCTGTCACCTCACATCTGTTGCGAGCTTTTCCCTGAACGCAAAGGATTAAGATTGTTTGTTCCATCGAAGTATAGTTGCTGCAAACCACTCCGAATCTCACTTTGCTGATCAAAATTAGCCAGGGATTTTTCCTAATCTTGGTAAGTTAGAGTTGATATGTTTTTATGTAGGCTTTAGCGTGTTTTTGGCGTCAAATTTGCCCAGCTTGAAAGGGTTTTTCAGATCCCTTCACCGAGCAAAAAAAAAAAATTCTATTGTTTTGGCAGCAGTCAGAAATCTCTTTCGCTTCGTTCAAACCCTATTATTCAGCTTATATGATCATCCATACGCGGTAAACTCAAAGTCTTTGAGCTTTATAGCTGCAGAAATAGTGCGTCTTTTGAACTAGTTTGAGAAATTTGCCGATCAATGGTTTCGAAGTGCATCGCAGTGTCAACGGAAATATAAATTCCCTTTTGAAAACGACGAAGGTGAAAGGTTGTTTTGTTCTTCGAAGTTTCATATAGCCGTTTGCTTGATTCAGACGTGGAAGGGTTTTTGTTGAGCGTCCAACGCTGCAAAATTTCGCGAGCACGTAGATCGATGCAGTGTTGTCGGCTGAAATTTGACACGTTCGCTTCGACATTAGAATACATACATAGATGTGAATCCCATAGATGTTGACAGATGTGGAAAATCCTTCCCTGCATCGAGGCCTATTAATACCAGAGAATCATTTCAGACGAAAATCCAAAGACTGTTCAAGCTATTTGTGAGGATATTGCAATTTTTCTGCCGACTTGTCAAAGACTAGTGAACGGCTCTCGCTCAGAATTTTTTTTATCTCGCTCAGAATTTTGTTTATCTCGCGCGAGAATTTTTTTTGTAGAGCTCGTTCGAAACCGCTCATACGTGATCTCGCCTCGAAAACCTGGAAGTTGCTTTTAAAATTTTCTGTAGTTGCAATGGTTTCGTGCTGAACTTCACTGCGAACGGTTCCTGCAACGTTCCTGCAAATCTTATTTTGTTTTTACCGATGTTAGCCACCGATCTTAACAATACTAAATAATTTATAACTTGTTTTGGACCTCTTGTAGGTTTTAAGCATTTCCCAAAGTGTTTTTCGAACTCTGAAATAGCCTTTTTCTATATTTAAAACTCAGCACTTTTTAGGGGATTTTTTTCTTGGTCATGTGAGATTTTAAATTGCAAATGAATGTTGACGTGTTGTTATATGATGCAAGGTTTCTGTAAATTTCAATGTCGATTTCATGCCCAGGGTTTAAAGGGATTCTAAGACATTCAATGTGTTCTCTTTCACAGATTGTGGACTTCTGATATCTTTGAAAGCAAAGGAAGAATGAGGATTGTACTGTTTGCCGACTTCATCGCCACAAACCATGGCCTCAACCAAGCACAATATGTACTGAAGCAGCTCTGCGATCAGGGGCATCATATATCACTTTTTGGTGAGTGAATATTTTCTAATTTTTTCTCCCCTTTTGCTTCAGAGAACAGTTTTGTGAAAGCAAAGCAAGCCACTTTTACTCAAAAATACGACACAATTGATTAAACCTCCAATTCCCCTGGGAAGCCCCTGGTCTTGGACCCTTGGATGAAGGCCAAATATCAATTTAACTTTGAATGTTTTTCACTTTGGCCGATATGAAAACGTTTACGAAACCATAGCTTTCACAGGGCCTAGAGTTCACAATCTGTAATATCTTTCATATTATTCTTGAAAATTGTTTTCCCCAAAAGATTGTTGTCTTTTTTTTATTTCTATTTTTGTTGATTATTGTCACATGTTCTTATATCCTGCCAAACAAAATCATTTGAATTTCAAATTTGATGGATTTACGCTTGCGCTCTTTATTCAATTGCCATTGTTTTTTGACACCCTTGTTGGATTTTGGGATTAGTTGTAGCACAAGTTGTCTTTTGTTTTCGAAAATAATCTCTGGATTTGTTGCTTGGTAATATATGATTACATCACAGCTCGAAAACAATTTAGATATGCATGAAAGACTTGTTTAAGAGTACTTGGTTTTAATTATATTTTTTCTGATTTGTTTTCAACAGAGTGTTCTGATGTGAGTATTCCTATACTGATCTATGAAGAGCCCAGTACCGCTATCAGGGGAGTCTACGAAGACCCACTACGACTTCTAGAAAGAAAAGTGATTGAAGCTGATGCCATCCTATTGGTTACAGACCGACCAACGTTTGAAACACCGGCCTCCTTAGCAACGGTGAAAAAGCATTTCAGAGGTGGAAACTACGTGTGGAGACCCTATGGTATCAATTGCATATTAATTGGAGGATCCGTACACAGTCGTAAAGTCGCTATGATGTTGCACAGTCTATTGGAGGGTTCTGATTATATGTCTGGGTGTCTGCCAAGGAGATGTTCCTGGACAAACTTATATGCTATCGACTACAGTATGGAGACTCCAGGTCCTTGTGTGCTGTGACCAGGAACTTGAACTGACATTTTCTTTATAGCATAGCTGTGTTTTAACAGCTAATAGTGTTCACAGACTTATTTATAGATTCATCGTTTGGTTGCTGTTCATATTGTTTTATAATTCTCATCCATCCTGTACTCCATTTGCTTTCATTTTGTATCGACACTGGATCAAACAAAGTGGTTAAAAGTTAGAAAAATTCAATTCCCCACATAAGAATATTTGTAAAGTTCATGTTCATAGGGTGTAAATATAGGAATATTTTGTGTATATAAAGATTGTTGAAAGAAAAAAAACTTTTATTGTAAATAAAATCATTATGGAACTTAAATTTGTGTTTTTTCATTTACAATTCTTATCAACAGCTAATATGGCTCGTAAATATAAGAGCACATCTATCAGGGGCGCGCTTGATCAAGGGGGAGCACTTGTATGCCACACGAATGTTCTTGATAACAATATTTTTTGGAAACAATTATAACTTGTATTCCATCCAGAATTTGGGACTGTGCCAGTCTGTGATCACACAATGTCGAGAGAGAATCAAACGGAATACATGTATATGTGCTAGCAGGATTAAGTGGCAGGCTTTAATAATTCCATAAGTTTATATAAGTTTTGTAAAACATGACTATGCTGAAGCAGTACAGCAGCCGTAGGTGTCCAGGTAAATAGCAACATGATACCATTGACTGGTAATCCACTAATCACCATGTTGTCCAGGCACTGATCCAGATGTTCTAGAAACTTCTAAATCCAGGATAACTTATGATGTAATATGTACTTTCTCAAAACAATTTATGTATCAATTCTAATATTTCTTTCCCAATAGGTCAGATATCTCTCATGTCAACACTGAGATTTCGGTTTGCAGGACTCTTGATCTGGTTCCTGAAAACGTGAGTCTATTGTGGTAAATTAATTACGCACGTGTTCAGCATGACGTCGCCACACAGGGAGCCCAAGCAAGATTTGTCTTCATACGGACAAGTATTCTCTAGCCCCCAGATAGCCTGCGTCACAGCAGCAACCGGGGTTTGGTTCCGGCTGTAAGGAAAGCTAGTTTGCTGCTCTGGTAGGTTTTATGGAATGAAGACTTCAGAATCATCAAACGTTTCCTGTATTATCTAGTCATTACCGGATAGCTTAGGCAGCTTACGATAGGCCGTTTAGTGGGGGATTTTGCTTCATGTTGCTTGCAAAGTTTATTGAACTTCAGGAACCCAAAAGGACTATAAATAATGCCAATAATAAAAGCAAAATTTCAAGACTCGCAAAAATCTGCTTCCAAAGGAAATAAACTTTTGAAGATTGGACGGTCGGCGAAGTTTTCATTTGTTGATCGACAGCTGGTGCGTGGGTGCATGTTGACACAACGATCTGACAAAGTTTGCCGTGTTTAGCCAGGAAATCTGGTCTCAGTGTAAAATTATAATTTTGATCCAGAGATACACTATGATGCAATACAAGAAATCAATGCGATAGCAAAACCATATTTGCCGTTTCACTCTAGAAAAGGGAGGGCTGAGTGGGAGAGAGGGGTACGGTGCTAGAATGGCCGGTTTGTCAATTCAACATTGCCTTTTATTCACACTATTATTTACACAAAAACTCATGCATCACATCCTTCCGTCTCACATATGAGGGAGGGGAGGGAGTGTGCTTTTTAAAAGTACTTAAAAGTACGTGATAATTATACCGAAAGTTCATAGTTGAAAAGTAAATATGCCAAGACTGTGAGTATCGCTTTCCCAAGCAATGGTTCACTGGTCTAAAAAACGTGAAATACAACCCTTACACGTGGAGGTCGCTGTTTGTGACTCCAAATCATCGTCAGATTGCTCAAATTGCAGCTCCAACTGTAAGTGTTGAAAACGTTGCTCTTTCTCCACTGGTCACCAGATGCGAAAATTTTCTAAAAATAATTCCATGCTCAATGTCGTGTCCCTGAGGTCACGCAATTGCAACATGGTACCAAACGTTCCTGGAAATGTCGTGCTGCCATGATCAAAAATGGCCAGTCCCTAGTCTCTTGCGTCACGGAATTAAAGACGGATGGTAGCCAAACGTTCCGTGACGGAAATAAAGTCGTGCTGCGTGGAGACTAGCCAGTGCCTAGTCTCTTGCGTGACGGAACTAAAGACGGATGCGAAGGAGACTAGCCAGTGCCTAGTCTCTTGCGTGACGGAACTAAAGACGGATGCGAGGGAGACTAGCCAGTGCCTAGTCTCTTGCGTGACGGAACTAAAGACGGGTGCGAGGGAGATTAGCCAGTGCCGGGAAAGTATTACTTCGTAGGATTGAAAAACGGAATGATTTCGTTTATTTTCTTAGATAGTTTTCATTTAGCTCGTCACATGCTCGGGATAGCGATGGAATAGTTATTGTGTGCTATATAGTCGATGATACCCTGCGAGCAGAGTAAGTCGATGAAGGAGATTAGACTGATAAAGCCTTCCACCAGAAGTGCCGGCTGCTAGAATGCCCCCCCCCCCCCCCCCCACTCTGAGAGTTTTCGGGTAGGGGTGTGCCGCAGACACCTCAAAATCCTGACCCTATTCCAGACCTAAAAATGCGATTTTCCATACCCTATCCCAGACCTATAAGCTCAAAATTCTATGCCCTATCCCAGACCTAACCTAAAAACGTCTACGGCTGTTTTATTTGGTGAACTGCAAGAGTGTAACAAACTATGATAATTAACGCTGGTGTAGTTGGGCGCGTTACGTTATTGTGAAAACCATACCCTACCCCAGACCAAAAAGGCACCCTATCCCAGACTAAAAGTGCAAAAACGATACCCTATCCCAGATAAAAGTGCAAAAACGATACCCTATCCCAAGCCTAAGGAGCTCAAAAACCATATCCTATCCCACGGCACATACCCGTATAGCATATATAGGAGAGTACCCCCGGGCTAGAATGTTTTACGAATTAGCTTTCTCTGTCATTCAACAACCTCCCTCTCTTCCTTCCTCCACTCCTTTCTAATCCATTTACTTTCTTCTCCTATATTACTCAAGCCTGCGAAGGTCAGTCGCGCTTTTTGGCGCGCTCGCGTCACGGGGATCTCACGCCAAAACTGAAAGCGGCTGACTTCTCGTATGATGAAATCAAGCAAAAGTCCAGAGCGTAGCTGGCGTAATTTGCACAGCTGGTCGAGGCCAAGGTCAACGACCTCGATCTCTACCACACGCGTATTTTCAAAATTTTCCACTGATGAATCGCACAGTGATCACCAGATTAATTGATTTTGAAGGACACCCATACATAAAACTGAAGTTAAATTCCTTGATATCAATAGAGGTCATTTCAGGTCTCGTGAGGAATTATTTCCACTCTCTGCTGGATAGCCATGGGGGGCAGTGGAAGGTATATAATGGACTATATAGTAATGAGATTCATGGACTTTTAACAAAACAGCTGACTGATATTCTTTGAGGAATCTGTGTTTGTAATCCATATTGATTTAGCATACGTTTGGCACTCAGTTTGATATCAATAGAAATCATGCTTTGTGTTTGCAAATCACAAACAACGCCAAGGTCAAGCTCTGGAACCCTAGCCGGGCCAGAGGGGCTCTCGTACGTGTAAAAATTCGGTTATTCAAGGCCGGTCCCCGACCCTGGACATCCCCGGGATTCACTTTGACCTTGACCTTCGATGGCATGAAATAGGGCTGCAGCTTTGACTACATGTGACTACTATTCTGTGGTCAGGCTGATATTAGCCAAAGCGAAAAGAGTATTTTATTTTATTTTTGTTGATTATGATGGATATGAAACGTCTTATAGCTAATCAGTACTCTATCCGGGTCTAAACTACGGTAGTCAAGAATTGCGCGACACAGGAAAAGGTTGGTAACGGATTGCGCAAAAAAATCAAATTCTCAAATTTCTTCACCAAAGATATATTTAAGGAAGTTAATTAAACCATGGTGAACAAAGTACTGAACTTACTGGAAAGTACTGAACTTACTGGAAAGTACTGAACTTACTGCGGAAAGTACTGAACTTACTGGAAAGTACCGCGGTCAAGACGGCTAATCTCGGCTAATCTACAATGTAGCCGGCTCTTTTTAGCTGTTTCCGAAAATAGGAAACCAAACACGGCATTGCAAAATGAGCTGCACAATGACCAGCGGGATATGAACAGTTTTAGAAAACCATGTTGCGAAAGAAGCGCGGCGGCGTGGAAACGATCTTGACACGCAATAGCGTCACACAAGAGAGTGTCACGTAACGCGCGTCACCATAACATCGGTGATTCTGATATGTGCGATGTAGCAGCTTTTTTCCCGCCCGACATAAGCTAGTATTTCATTTTTTATTTTCCTTAAAAGCATATGAAAGATGGATGAATAAAACAGCGTGTATTTCCACCCACTTTTCTTCCTTAGCTTTCAATATTTTGACCGAAAATCTCCGGTTTCAGATCAATGTTTGTGAGTTTTTTTATCGCTATTATGTAAATCTGCCTTTGAAAACTCAACTACTTCCGATCCGTCAATAATGACATCCTACTTATTACCTCTTGCCACATCCGTCTCTCGTACACTCAAGGGAATGACCTCGCAGGGTAGTCCGGTGTTCGATTTCACGTTGTTTACGTACTCTCTGTGGCGACAAAATTGTCCATCTCGCAGCAGCCATTCCGACGCTCGGTCATCTTGAGTTTTCCTGCTCCAAGGTCTGCAGAGCCATCACTTCTCCTCACGTAGTAATTTGGTTCTGAAAAGCAGGCTAAGGAAACGCATCAGAAGAGGTAAGAGTTAGTGTTCGAGGGAAAACACTGTCAAAGGGAATGACGTCTTGTATTTTTGCTCGTGAAACGAGGCTTCCCTGCAGTACGGTATTCATTTTTCAGCCAAAGAGAATCTATAAAATCAGTAAATGGTACATCGCTACTCGATCGTCGCTTCTAACTGATAAGCAATTTTAGAAAAATATTAAAAAATTAGATGCGCCTCTTTTAGCCTGGTCTGACTGAACTACTGACCGAAGTAAAAGACGAAAAAAATGGAACTGAAAAGCATCAGATAAAAATTTTATCGATCATTTGTGATGCTTGCCGGAAAATCTCTCAACACTAACAAATATGGGAATAAAATCCTTGACCTTGAACCTTGAACTTTGAAGTCAAAAAAATAAATTGGTAAACAACCAATGCAACGCGCTGCATGAATAATATTGTTTTACTAATGTATTACCAGCTAGGACAACTCGTGGATTGGATCAGGAAACGAACCACATCCGTTGAAAGTTGACCTCAATCAAATTGTAATTTGGACGTTTATTATTGTAAAAATAATAATAATAATGTCTTTATTTCAGTTCCGTTTTAGGTTTATTCGTTTGTTTATGTAATTCTGTCTGTCTGTCTGTGTGTCTGTTTGTCTATTTCAGTCAGTCTGTCTGTTTATCTGTTTACATGTTTGTTTACTTTGGAAACCCTGGGCTTAACTGACTTGTTAAACTTGGAGAAAAGTCCGTTTTATATATTTGTGAAAGTTATCTTGTTTTCAAAGGTTGGCTTTGGACGGAAAGGCATGGACTCGAGATCACGTGACAGACCCCTCAAAGTGGTGTTGTTTGTAGATGCTGATGTCCACAGTAATTATCCTTTGTACACCTGTGTAGTAAGGAAACTACTGGACCACGGACACCACATCGCTTTGTTCTGTAAGTACTTACTTTAATACAGCTAAACAAATTTTGAGGGCAGGAAGGGGGTGTAGGCGAGGGGGCAGGAAGGGGGTGTGGGCGAGGGGGCAGGAAGGGGATGTGGCCAAGGTGGCAGAGGGGATGGTAAGGCAAACTGAGGATTAAGAAAAGGAATAAGGAAGTGTTGTGCCAGCCATTGAGGTCCTTAGCTTCAAATGCTTAAATATATTTTCCATTTCTGTTTCAGCACATTTCCAGGAAAAACCCATACTTTTGCTGGAAAAGCCTGAGCCACCAGAGTTCGCAGACCTAAACAATAATGTCCACACCTCACCTAACGTCACCCTCCAGCTACGTCTCATGCATGCTGACGCCGTCCTCGTCGTAACTCCACGAAACGTCCACCAACTTTCCTTCTCTCTCGTCAAGTTTAATGTCGGCAGGAATGCCTTTGATGGACACACGTACACTTGGCACACCAATGGATTTAGCTGTATATTACTTGGTGGTTGGATCAATAACCGAAAGGTGGCGATGAAAGTTCGGGCGATTCTCGCCAGTTCGGATTATCCGGATATGACACGAGCACTACCGAAACCAGCGTATCTCGATGGATTTTACGTAGAAGATCTCAGCGCCGAAACGCCAGGGCCTTGCATTTAGAATTATACTTCAGTTTAGATGTTTTCTTGTGAACACGTCCATATCTAGTCTCCTATGCACCCGTTCTTAGTTTCGGGATCACAGGGAGCACAGGGATCCCGAAACTAAGAACGGGTGCATAATTAAATTTTGTCGTTAGGGTAGGGAGGGGGTGGTGCGTCGATGGGGAAGAGAAGCATTCGCACTAACGTACCCCATCGGAGACACACGCCATGCAATGAACGTTGTTAGGCATCAGAAACGTTTTTCAACAGAAAAGGTACTCTTTGTACACCAGGGGGACCAGGGGTGCTTACCATTTACTCGGAAAAACCGGAAATTCCGGTTTGAAAAAAAAGGTCTAATGGTACACGCGTCTACGGGGAAAAAAACGAAAAGAGCGGGAAAAGTGGATTACCTCAATCGCTAGACCGAGTTTTCCGAAACTTTCCGATCGGAATGACACATTTTCTTTTTAACCGGAATTTCCGGTTTTTCCGAGTAAATGGTAAGCACCCCAGATCTTCCACCGTCGGTAGAAAGTAAACTGTTACTCGATTAGGTCACTAAATCAGAAAATAATCGCCAATTGGACGAGACAGAAACACACAATGCTCCAGTACTGTTTAGATGTTTTCAATCGTTTTGTCGTTAGGGTGGGGAGGGAATGGAGCTGAGAGAGGGCCGGGACAAACCTGATAGAGAATCACTTCGGAGAGAACTTATGTTGTGACAGCACTTTTCCTTGGGATAGGTGACGCTAGATATGTAGCTAGCCTGCGTAGCCTGCGTAGCCTGCGTAGCCTGCGTAGCCTGCGTAGCCTGCGTAGCCTGCGTAGCCTGCGTAGCCTGGGTAGCCTGGTAGCCTGAATAATCAGTGCGTAGCAACGTATCATTTTAAAAAAACGCGTAGCTGCGTAGCCTGCGTAGCCTGCGCCTCAATTCAGCGGGGAGGGGGAGTAATCATAACATTGATACTTTAAAAAATTTTGAAAGAGGGTTACGCTCAATTCAGCGGTAAATAATTATATACTAAATGCTGTAAATATATTTTACTCGGGCTTCCTGTGGAATGCTCATAAAATGGACTTTTTTATCGTCTTCGTCGGTTGAACAAAATAAAGGAGCCAAAGGTCTGAAGTTCGAGTCTCACAAGACAAGATTATATTTTCTTTTTTCGTTTCTTAACGTTTCATTTTTTCTTTCTTATCTCTTGTCCTTAATTTCCTTTAAGTTCGGGGAAATTTTTGACCCAGAGGAGGCGGCTGATATTCAGGTTATTTTCATTTTTCTCCGATTTGTCATTCAGGTACAGTCGAACTTCCCCACAACGGCCACCTCTGTAACGGCCATGGTGCGTTTTGTCCCGGCCACCAGCCAGCCCATACATTTTATTCGTTTTCAAAACCTCCCGTCACAACGGCCATACACAACGGCCATTCGTAGTTTCTACAAACGGCCACCTCCCAACGTCACACAACGGCCACCTCTACACAACGGCCACCTCTACACACAACGGCCACCTCTACTCACAACGGCCACCTCTACACAACGGCCACCTCTACACAACGGCCACCTCTCCACAACGGCTACCTCTACACAACGGTCACCTCTACACAACGACCACCTCTACACAACGGCCACCTCTCCACAACGGCCACCTCTCCACAACGGTCACCTCTACACAACGACCACCTCTACACAACAACCACCTCTACACAACGGCCACCTCTACACAACGGCCACCTCTACACAACGGCCACCTCTACACAACGGCCACAAAATTTAGTCCCGATGTAAAGCGGTTCGACTGTATAAAAAAAAACGTTTTCATTTTAACAAGGCAATGCACAGGTATCCCAATCTATGCAGGATTGCAAAAAAAAACTTCAATTATTTCAAAAATTGAATTTTAAAAACAAGGTTTTCGTTGCATTCTCGTCTGGAATTACCAGATCATTCAAACAAGTACGAGAATACGAGTATAAAACCACTGCCCTTTAGAAGCCGTGATTTAGGATCGCCGCTAAGCTAGCACAAGCAACGACTGTAAGAAAGAAGGAAACAACTGATAAAGATCTACATTTTGTAAGCGTAAACCACTTTCAGTTCTCTGTAATAAATACTCGACTGAATAAAACCACACGGGACTTTCCTCGCATATTTATTTTGGCCCGGTTTCAGTAATGTATGCATCTATGTATTGATATTTTATGACTGTCCCCGCGGGCTGTTGTTGATTCCTAACCTTATTCACGTGACGTCCCTAAGGACTATTACGCTCGTATGAGCATATCACTGAAGCTTCGTCGAATAGACTACAAAAATCACACCTTAATATAATATGAGCGACTGATGATGATAATCTTTATTTAAAAATACGATGTCTCTTCACAATTCGTGCTCTTTCAGAGAGCCGTATATATAATACAAATTACATACTAGATGGAGCAATGGTCTAATAGGGATTATCTGAAGTTATGCCGGGCTTAGGGGCCGGATATTCCCTCCCTCACTGGCCTTTTGGTTAGGACCTAGTTTTATGTAGCACCGGGATAGTGCGGGCGGGGCCGAAATCTTCACCCTTTACGTAAGTCGATTCGATGCGTACGTCTCGCGAGAATCGTCCCTTCGTGTTCTTTTTCGTCGTTCTTTTGATACGGGAGGGGTGGGACCGTGACCAAAACCAAGGAGTCAAAGGTCTGAAGTTCGAGTCCCACAGGAGTCGTTCTTTCTTTCCTTGTTTTTTTTTTATAGCACGTTTCATTTTCTCTCTTTCTTTTTCTTGTCCTTTCCTTTTAGTTTTTTTTTATTGCATTATATAACAAGGATTAAGCTAACAAGGTTAAGGGTAGTAAAGATATATGAATGAGTTTAATATCGAGAAGGCAAAGAACAATTTCAATAAGTTACAGTTTCTGTTATGGATATGCAGCCAATGTCCATGAGTCTCCAACAAGGTGACCCTAAAGATCCCATTCACTGTGACTGCTTTAATGTATTTGTCGCCATTATTAGAGGGTTTGCATACACGATTGCACGTGCCGGCAGCCATGACAGGGGGCTGGATAAAGGAATACCTTTCCCAAAGGAATTGAATTCTTTTTCTCATGTAAAAAAAAGGAATAATTTTATTGTTCCTGCCCCTGTCATGGTTGCCGGCACGTGCAAACCCTATTGTTTGACTGACTGTCTGAGGTCAAGTATGCGAATACATTAAAGGTGGTGACACTAGTTGTGAGACATTGCAACTCCCCCAGCATGCATTTGACCACTGTCTATCGACTGTCTACGCAAGCCACCATTTACAAGAGGAGCTAAGAGTTTTCAGCATCTCCATTCTTGATTCTGTTTGCAAATTCTTGTGACTGGTCTTTTGTGAGCTTTGCTCTTTCTTCTGTTGATTTTTTGATCTAGGAAGGAAAAAAGGAATAACTGTGAACAAATGAATGAACAAATAATTGACTGACTGACTGAATGAATATTATTAAGTGTATTAATTGTCTGTGACTGACTGACTGACTGACTGACTGACTGACTGACTGACTGACTGACTGACTGACTGACTGACTGACTGACTGACTGACTGACTGACTGACTGACTGACTGACTGACTGACTGACTGACTGACTGACTGACTGACTGACTGACTGACTGACTGACTGACTGACTGACTGACTGACTGACTGGATGGATGGATGGATGGACTGACTGTTTGACTGCCTGACTGATGACTGATAGCCTGCGTAGCAAGCATGGCCACGCGGAAGAGTTTTCGGATGGATGGCGTGGAAAAAACGCTTGGATGGAACTGGATGGATGGATGGATGGATGGATGGATGGATGGATGATGGATGGATGGATGGATGGATGGATGGATGGATGGATGGATGGATGGATGGATGGATGGATGGATGGATGGATGGATGGATGGATGGATGGATGGATGGATGGATGGATGGATGGATGGATGGATGGATGGATGGATGGATGGATGGATGGATGGATGGATGGATGGATATAAGTAAGCAATCAACTGATAAACAAACAACTAAAATAAAGTATTTACCTTTTCTTGTTCTAGTTCTTGTTGTTTCTCATCAATTTCTTGTTTTTTAGTTTGGATCCACTCTTCATTCTCTTCTTTGTGTCTGAGTAACATTTCTTGTAGTTCCTAAAGACATCAAATCAATGACAAGTCAGCATGATAATAATTCTAGATCCAACACCAGCTATATTCTAATCAATAACTAACATCATAATCATCCTCATAATCACAGTCTTTTTGTTGGCTATAAAAATCCAAAATTTGAAAGAAAATTCAGAATGATTAGTTAGAATTATCTTTTTACACGGCTCAAAGGGAGAGCACTTTGTAATTAATTTTTTAATTTTAGTGATTTTGATTCCGTGTCTAAATAAAGTTCATTCATAAAACAATATAGTGTTATATGCATATATATACACCTACAGTCAATTGCAAAAATTCTGGCCGCTACGAAGTATCAATATATCAGGTGCATTATGGGTGATTAAATAATAGCAAATTCTCCTTAAAGCGGGTTAACGCCAGCAAAGTTGGTAGAAATATTTAGTATAATGTTTATTTTAGTCTTACGTTTGTTGTTTGTCAATTTTGCTTCATTTAATAGTATTAGTGATGCACCCGATATATTTATATATTGATATACCGTGGTGGCCAGAATTTTTGCAAATGACTGTATTTCAATAAAGGTTGTTCATGGAAGATCTCCAATAGTATGAACTGCAGTTTAAAAAAAATTACATCATAGATCTTATAAGAAATATTGACACTGGTAAATTCATATGAATTACTATATAAACCAGCCACAATAATATTCCTCTTGGGCTCAGGTCATCCATTTCAGATCATCCATGATCAACGTTTATTGAAATAGGTGTATACTAGTAGTTTTAGCAGGTGCATGCAAACATAAAATCAAAACAAGGCATCATGGGATGGAACACAGGGTCTTACTCATTACGTTAAAACCTCTATAGAGTATACATTTTCTGAAAGCTGAATAAATGCAGAATTCAATAAAACAATTAGTTTTTAGAACAAAAACAGTATATTTGAAATAGGTAAAAAAGTTCAGATTTTCACATCACTATCATCGCCGAGGTCCCATACAGCCGCAATTTATCGGAAATCCTCGACTAATACCTTTATAAGCTCATGAGATATAGCTTACAAAAATGGTGTCTCCGTTTATCGATAAATTAACCCATTGCGTTTTTATACGGTCCTAAACTTCGAGCTCTGCAAAACTGGAAAACACTTTACAAAACAAGTTATAACTTTCGCTAAGCCGCACCTTTTGTTGTTTTTCATAATGTTCAATATTTGCCTCTCTTTCTTCGTGATAACTTTCCATGGATGTTCTTAACACTGCCTTCTGCCTGTAGACATAATTTTATCACAGTCAAACACTTCCTTCGCT
Organism: Actinostola sp. cb2023; assembly: GCA_033675265.1. Taxonomy (NCBI): domain Eukaryota; kingdom Metazoa; phylum Cnidaria; class Anthozoa; order Actiniaria; family Actinostolidae; genus Actinostola; species Actinostola sp. cb2023. The sequence continues at coordinate 569,825 of JAUJYZ010000015.1, read as the reverse complement.
GGCTTGTGGAGTAAAAGGGACGAGAGCCAGTGGTACATCTAGAGGGTGATATAGAGGGGAATACTCCAGTTTCGAGTTGTTTAGACACATTTGCTCAGGCTGAACTTCAATCCAGAGAATAAATAATTGTGCAATTAAAAATGGTTTCTATTGTCGGATTATAAATTGAATGAGTTGTCTATAATATTGTAATAATACGGATTTGTAATAATACATAATTTACAATAATGATGATTGAGAGTGTAATAATAATAATAATAATAATAATAATAATAATAATAATAAATAATAATAATAATAATAATAATATAATAATGATAACTTTATTCCTCAAAACAAATTACAAATAAGAGATAATAATAATAATAATAATAATAATAATAATAATAATAATAATAATAATAATATAATAATAATAATAATAATAATAATAATAATAATAATAACTTTAATCTTCAAAACAAATAATAAGATAGAAAAATAGATAAAAATCCTTATTTACAAAATAAAATAATATAATAATAATAATAATAATAATAATAATAATAATAATAATAATAATAATAATAATAATAATAATAATAATAATAATAATAATAATAATAATAATAATAATAATAATAATAATAATAATAATAATAATAATAATAATAATAATAATAATAATAATAATAATAATAATAATAACCTTTAGTAATGTGTCAATAATTTCCTAGCAGTCAGTGATAATAAAATCAAAATCATCATGAATGCTTTATTTTCGGGCATGGACATGGCCACCATGATGTCATGTGCAAACCAGCAACAGAGAAAGGCCATTTCCTTTGATCTTTCTCTCAGCTTCTTAATTAAACACAATACAGTAGCTCATGAATTAAGTTTGCTGACTTACGTCTCTAATTCTGCATACTTGGACGACAAATCAGCAAATATTTCATCAATTCTTGCAATAAATGTTGCTTTCACACTGTCAAAGTTGGGAGATTTGGAAGGCTGTTGAGATGAAAAGTATCCTATTCACAAATGCAATATTGTTATTATAAAGACACACATTCTAGATGATGCATGAATTGCAGACCCTATGCTGTATAATTATTATTATTATTATGGGTTATTGTAGTGCCGTTTTGAACCTGACAGTGCCATCAAAGACAATATCAGAATGATCATCATCATCATCAACATCATATGTCACGATCATCAACATCATACATGTATGTCATGATCATCAACATCATGATCATTAACATCAACATCATCATCATCAACATCATACATGTATGTCATGATCATCAACATCATGATCATCAACATCATGATCATCAACATCATCAACATCATTATTATCATCAACATCATCATCAACATCATCATCAACATCATCATCATCATCATCATCATCATCATCATCATCATCATCAACATCAACATCATCATCATCATCAACATCATCATCATCAGGTCATGCAAGGAACTACTCACCTCATCCAGTACATGCATAATAGTCTGATATTGTGCTGGTATTGGAACATTTGTATCATAACTAGTTTGAGGTTCTGTGGAACTGGAGATACTAAAACAAAGGAAAAAATCATAGAAATCATTAACTTTTTACTTGCAATATGAATATACAATATGTTTGTCAATGTATGTACATTATCCAATGGGACCAACATCAAGGAATTTATATTCAAGGCAATGATCATATTTTTATTTTTTTATTTTTTATTTTTTGATGATCATATGGGAAAACATTCAAGCAAGCAGATCATGGTAGGTCTATTGGTTGCCCCATCATCCCTTACTCTATTACACTGGTTCTAGAGTAGAGATAGCATTGTATGTGCTTTAACTATTACACTATAGTCACTTATATATACCTTTTAATTGACGAGGTAGAAGCATCTAATACATCTACAAAAAGACAATAGAATTACCGGAGACTCGTCAATGCATTGCCTATCCCCATGTATTTAAGTAGAATACTGTCATTATTTACCTGCCATTACAGGAGGTAATTGTTTAGCAGCAGCTCTTGTCTGTAGTATTGCAAGGTCATTATATATATCATGTATTTCAGTAGAATACTGTCATTTATTTACCTGCCATTACAGGAGGTAATTGTTTAGCAGCAGCTCTTGTCTGTAGTATTGCAAGGTCGTTATATATATCATGTATTTCAGTAGAATACTGTCATTTAGTTTAGCCTGCCATTACAGGAGGTAATTGTTTGGCAGCAGCTCTTCTGTCTGTAGTATTGCAAGGTCGTTATATATATCATGTATTTAGTAGTAGAATACTGTCATTTATTTACCTGCCATTACA